>JBBPCS010000359.1:5233553-5272855 GCA_037974645.1 Hollardia meadi
TTTTTTTCCTACCTGATCCTGCTCAGTGATTTAGAGTCCAATTCTAGCATTTAGATTTCACTACAGGCTGCTGCAAAATGTACCTACATTCATTTCATTTTTCAAAACAGTGTAAAACCCTTTTTTTTTTTTTTTTTTTTTACATATTTAGTGTTTTAGATGTTTTTGTTTTCCATGTGAGTGCACCCTGGCAGATGCTGACTGTGTTTGTAACAATTCAGAGTGACAATGGCAGCCTCACATCTATACTATGTTTATGTATTCGGCTGGTTGTTGGGTAAATTACTATAGAACTGGGGCAGAAAATAGAAACATTTCCCCATAATGAAAAAAAAAAGTGGTATTATCCTGTCAGATGAGCGGCACTGCGTACCTCTGTGAGGTGAGGGTTGGGGTTGAAGCCACACTGGTTGCACACCTTGCAGCAGCACTGCGTACAGGTGTTAAAGTTCGGCTTGTCATCCCCAGTGCCCATCAGGTCGGTGGTTTTGCAGACGGGGCACAGTTTGCTGCTGGGCATGGGTGCAATCTGTGGCACAGAGTAAGGGGATGTGGGGACACTGCCTCGATCCGGGGACACAGAGGGGGACCTCCCAGTCCTGCTGCTACCCACATCCACCTGCAGACTCTTCCTGGACACATGACCACCCTGGCCCTGCTCTCCTTGGGGTGCAGCATGCTGATAGGTGTCGTGGGAGGCCAACCTGTCCCCTGTCCCATGACCACTCTGGACTGCTGCTTTAGTACCTGGGTCAGACAGAGGTGGTCTAGTAGAGATGATAAAGAGAACACAAAAGTGGGTATTAGACGTGGGTCCTGATGTAGGAGTTTAACTGATTCAATTGAAAGACATTTATGTACTAAACATCAGCTAAACCTCTATTTTTTCCACTTACTAGCTTTACATAGAAATCTACTACGTTTCACTGCATACTGTTTGTGTATGTGACAAATAAAAAACATTCTTCCTTATACTTATACACACATACCTCGTGGAAATTCACTGCAGCCCATGGCAGTCACTTAATCACAGACACGCACACACATATTACTGATGTCATCACAGACTTTCCATTCTTTACACATTGATTCAGTTCCATCTGTAAGTCAGACATCTTCATCAAAAATGCAACACGCTCAAGGGTGGAAATAATATATTGCATTAGTTAATCTGCTATATTTTCAAGAGGTTTTTCCAGCTTCATTTTTCTTTTCTCCCTCACTGTAAAACGTAACCACAGCAACCTTTTTACAGTGATTGAGGGAAAGACTGAGGGGGGTGATTAGAGAATAATAGTGAGTGACTAAGAAAAAGATGGAATTACTAATCGAGGGAAACGATCATACAGGTACAGGAACATCAGAAAATTTAGGAGCTTTGCTTTATTTTGTTTTTAAAGCAACCTTGTTTGTAGACCGTGTAACATTTTAGCATTGCAATCTAAATAAATGTAACCTTTACAGTTTATTCTCAGTATATATATTAAAGGAGGTGCATTTCATGTTTCCTTCAGTAGGTTTATATACCAGTAATCTCTACTTAATTTCAACAAGAAGCAGTACTTCTTTTGAGTCGTATAATTTGGAACTCTTCAGCTGTGAGACGCATGAGGTCCATATACTATTAAAAGGTTTTATTGTTGTTCGTGTCAGACTACTCAAAACATTGGACAACAGAGACGCATATGTTGAATATTTTATATTGCTTCAGTTTCTGTGAAGTGCTCATTGTGGCTTGCTTTCACTCTTTGAAGCTGCGCTGTTCTGGCCTCCGTGATGCGTTTAGGGTGGAACGAAGGTACTGCATCGGACAGCAGTAATGTAAACTTTTGGTCTTGTTGCTCATTTGGGCCCTCGGGCATTCATGCCAATAGTTAAATAGGAATGGAGGATTTCCACTGTCATAACAACTTAGACCTTGTTTTGTCATGCATGACATCTTCAAACACAGCCTCAGCAGCAGTTCTGTAATAAAGGGGGGAATAAAGGAATTAAAATAGAGCATGTTAGCAACTATGAGTCTGAGCTGATGACTGGAGCTGCTGCACAACTCTCACCTTGTACCACGCTCCACAGGAGTCCTGTATTCGCCTTAGTGTGTTCTATCGGCAAATGCTAGTCCACTGAGAACGACTTTTAACACTACAAATTGCTTGCTTTATCACAAAGTGGAAAGTGACGAGTTTGTAAGTTCCCAGTCTTTTGTAATGGGAGCTTCCTGTGATACTTTCTAACGTAAGGAAGCAGAAACAGAGTTAGATTCTCTACACAGCCTCATTATACATGTGACAATATCCCAGGAATAGTTTGACATTTTAGGAGATATATTTTATTTATCTCTGTCTTGCCGAGAGTTTGATTAAAAGATCAATACCACGCTCCTGTCTATCCAGTAAATATGAAGGTCCAGCAGCTTAGCTTAGTGTAAAGATTGGAAACAGGGGAAACAGATATCTTCACAGCTAGCCTGACGCAAGTTGACATTTTTACACTTTGGCTTTTTAACACATTAAACAACAAGTTTAATGAGCTTATGAGGTGCTGGCGGGTGAAATTTTTTTACATTTGGACATAGCCAGGCTAGGCTTTCCCAATTTCCCCATATCTTTATGCTAAGCTAAGCTAACCTTCTGCTAGACATGAGTGGTATCGATCTTTTCATCTACAGTACTCTTAGCAAAGAGTAAAACTTTTCGTTTGAATATTGTGTATATACTTCAGTTGTGTGCTAACAAGCACACAGTGGACGTCATGTTTTGAACAGACTTCGACAGAGTCGACAGAAAAGGTTGGAGCCAACAAGTCGGATCGAGCCAAAACAACATTTTTCAGTGGCAGAGTATGATCAGTGTCTCCAACCAGAGTAAATGTACTTCTTTGTTGTTGTAAGATAGTTGTAAGATACTCCATCGCACAGATGGATTAACGATTCTGACAAAACCATTTCTGAGAGCATAAATCTAAGGTATTGCCTGGTACAAAGTGTCAACCCGTTACGTTACCTTGAAGGGATTTACCGTACAATACAAAACATTACAAGTAAAGTAACACAGGTCACTTTTCAAATAAAATATGTACAAATCTGTTATCGTTTAAAAAACAAGTTGCCTCTCATCTGACATCTGGAACAGGGGAAATTATCTGATACACTGGTAATTCATTTCAGCCTGACAGAGCATATCCATATCAGTAACCTTATAATGGAGATTCTATATGTTTGTCATTGATTCATTGCTCCGTCCTTTGGAAATTAAACTGGGTACATCGGGGTTCAGAGTGAAACCTATCTTGTGCTGTTCATTTAGTAATATTAAAATGTCAAACCAGACAAGCAGTGGATGCATCCTACTTGAACGCATGTTTGAAGGCACTTTCTGTTTTTATGGCTAAACGCATATTAAAAGCATCAAGTGGAGAATAATTCCACCATGAAATGTCTGCTCACCGACGCTGGACTACAGCACTTCTGTTTTCACAAGGTTGGCAGCAACCACTGACTTTAGGAAGTAAAATGCAAGAAGGTAATGATTTTCTCATAGAGGGAAATACTTTCAACTAAATAATTATTCAGCAGAGTAGATTTAATTTTGCCATGCTGTGGCTGCTGGACACATTGGTTGTTAAACAGGAGGGTTGTGCTTTTTTAAGCTCTTATGAAGCGCAGGATTAAGGTGGAACAATGGAGACTTAACACACATTCAAGTGATTTTTGCCAAAAAAAAGAAATGATGACAAATGCCTCCTTTTAAAGAAGCAGTTTTTGGTTGATGGTGTTAGCTATCAAAAATCAGATCAGCAAAAAACTACTTTGTGTCGCATTCACATAAAATGATAAGGAAACAGACACAAAATTAATCTAACTTTTTTTTTTCCCAGTAGCCAAAACTGTGACATTTGCTATTTGCAAACATTTCATAATTTATTATCAGAAAAGTTTGGCAAACCCTCAAAAAACAATTGATAACCAACTGAAACATGGATGAGGGCGAGCTTAGAGACAATATATTCCCAATCATGTTGTTCAATGATGGGAGTTTGAAGTGCTGAAACTTTAAATCTCTCACCTGCACTGCATCACATTAAAAAAAAACGGCTTGTCAAATGAGGCAGACTACATCAAAATTACAACTGGAGCTGAAGCAAAGATCCCACAGCAAGAACACATATTGTGTATCACAGCTATGTTTTGTTTTATGGCGATTATTCAAGTGTCGTTCAGAAGAGCGGCAGGGTGCAAAATAGCCTCAGTTTGTGCCTTTTAAATATTGCCAATTCAAGTCATTGAGCTAAGTGTTGGATTTTTCTAAAAAATAAAAAATTTAAAAATCCAGAAGGTTGTTTAACACTTGTATTTAATCATATAAATCAAAACAAAGATAGTAACCAGAATGACACATTTCCATGCTTAATGTGTACAACATGAACAAAAATAATAATCTGTTATATTTCTATACTGATATTTAGTTCTAATAGTTTATGATGCATCTTACAGTCATTCTTATTTTGCCTGTGTTTTACGAAGAGACCAAGGACATGTGTCATTTCTGGCTACATACATTAGGAGAGAAATGGGTTTTAAAAATATTTTTTATCATACAACAGACAATATACTGTATTTTTTCACCCAGATGGTTAAAAGGGTCTTTGAGGATTCTGAAAAAAAAAACATTAAAAATAGCAGTAAGTTGTTGTTAAAAGATTGTTAGGTATATACTGTACTTGTCATATAATCTGATGCTTAGCTCTGTGACTCCAGTGTAATGGAGGCACAAACTGGGCTTCGGTATACCATTGTGTCCATTCTGACTATATCTGAGCTTCAGACATAGTTTGGATTCAGTATATTTGAAACGGAGCAGTCTGCAATAACGCAATGCACTGGGTAAGTATGTTGCACTGACTCAGTCAGCCTAACCACCTACATACAAACATTCAATGTTTCTTTTTTGTGTGTGCTCTGAATAAACTTTCAAGAGCTTTGCTGCCTGATATTTGTGCCTATTGGACAGCTGAACAATGTCTCATTTTCTGTATCTTGCAGTTAGTGCCATAAAGAATAAGAACTGCGTTTGCATTATTCCTTTGACTTGTGATAACCATTTGCTCTGTGTGCTACGTTGTGAACAGTGCTTTCATTGCTGAAGGTGAATTAATTATGAGGGCACACTGTTTGTATACTGTGGCTTGGAACATGACTGCATCCATCATTTTCATGGATTTCACAAACTGCAGCTTTGTTTGGGTTTCTAATGGAATTTTGATTTATATTGATTGACATTACTTAATGATTTACATTGTTTAAAAAGAGCCAACACCAACGGCAATGTGTTGGACAGGCTGAATCAAGTAGCTCTCAGCACATATGTTATTATTACACAATGAAGCAAGCACAGCTCTTCACTAATTCTGTTGTTAAACAGAAAACAATGAGACGACAATGTGGCCGAAGCATACTGAGCACATTGTTGTAAACATAGGAAACATTTGGAGTTTGCATTCAATGCAATGCATTTTTTTTCTTATAATGCTGAATGCTTGTCAGTTATGGTCATCAATTCAGGATGACTTGGCACTTAGTCAAAGCTGTTATGATCAGATAAGAAAACAACCATTGTGGTGCTTTGTGAAGCAGAAGGTCAGGGTGACTCCCATAGCTTCATGGATTCATATATGGCTCAAGTTTAGCCCTTGACTGCGATGAATAAAATATAATATAGTCTTAGCAAAAATGCCTGTGTGGAACTCACTTTTGAATACGGTTATATATAGCATATTATGTCCTTGTTCACATTCATAGGCAAACTCATTTTAATGAAGATGAAAGTCTCCTATCTGCAGACTCGCAAGCAGCGTCCCATTGTTTCTCACACGTTCACAAGTTCTTTGTGAAAGAGTATTTTAAGGCAAAGATTCAGACTGAATGTAGGGCCATGATCTGAAGAAAAACCATTTTACTCAGCTACGTGATATACCCTCTCTCTTACACACACACCATCCCTCTTTCAACACTTGCCTTACGAGACACCTCAGGGTGGATAAAAAAAAAAAAATCAAGATCTAAAAGAATAATTAGGTGACATGGGGGCTATGAGCATTTCAATCTGCCCCACAGTGAATCTATAGATTGTTTTTTTAAACAGAAACACAGGACTTAACATTATTAAAGGCATATGATTTTCATAAAAAGAAAAAAAACAAAAATCAAGCCTTAGCCATGAACACAGGTTTGTCTCAAAAAACAAAAAACTTTTAGATGGCCAACAAAAATGCAGAGAGACTGTAAGTTGGTGAGGCATGTCCAAGATGCAGCTGTGCCTCTTCTTGTGCATATTCAGGTCAACAACTGTTGAACAGTGTAATTAAGGTAATATCAGATCTTGTTGGAAGGGTAATCCCTCCCACACACCCACACAGTAAATACAGACCTACAGGCTACTACATGTGATTAAACACTAATGACTTTTGGAGAAGGCTCATATTTAATCAGTCTATATTGCCTTACTAAAGCACAACAATGGTGTTTTTTTTATATTTTAACTGCACAAAATAAGTGAAATATTGTCATGTGAGCTTGCCACGACACTGTTAATGTTTCTGGCTCAGTGTCTGGGTTTCATAGAGATGCACTCCTCCAGAAGAAATCACCTTTTTTTTTTTCTTGTGCAGTTGATGGCGGTGAAAAAAACAAAAAAACAAAACAATTTCCACTAGCTGCATATTGATTTGGATTGAGAGACATACGCGTTATGGTCCTGTGCTGACAATGACTCTGGCGATATCTCTCGGCAGCACTGTCATCCTACACAACGCTGTCATCAGGCTATAGACGTCTCCTTATCGGGGAGAAGGTGATTTCTCGGAATGACTTTGTATTTACTGACGTTCACGTCGCAGCATGTTCAGGATATCAGCCTTTGTAATGGAACCGTGTGAGCGCCTTCAACGTGAGATCCAGAGCACTTTGCATCATTTACATCACTAATTTATTAATCAACCGAAGCTATGTGGACATTAATATTTGCGAGATCCATTCCTAAGTATTTATATTTCTTTGGCACTGCCTCACTATGAGAGGAAAAAATGTCGCTGTTTCATTCATGATACTTAGCTGCTGATGCCTCGGGACAGACACCGACAAAACGGGCGTAGAAATGCCTATTGGAGCGTGTGAAAGCTATATTTACGTATTATTGATTCTACATCGAAAGCGTTGCATATTACATTGAACTTCGACACAAATTGACGTTTAATAAACAGGGTGGTGCTGCCAAAAAAGCAGAAATGTCTCAAAAGGGGTGGTGTATTCTGTTGACAAGGATATTGAAATAAATAATTAAGCACCCATTCAAGTCTATCTCCACGCAGTCGGTTGATCCTATATCTACGCTCCACACATCTTACAGATGTAGCTACACTACATGACACGCTGCCGTGTCGCCTTTCTCATTTCCCCCCACAGTTTCTCGGAGAAGCGTCCTAGCTATCGCGGCTACCTGTTAATCCCCGGCCCGGGTCCAGCCCCACTTCCTCCGGCAGGCGCTCCATTGCTGGGCTTGATGAGCTGTCCAGCGTCCGGTGGTGCTGAAATGGAAGCCGGAGCCCCTGCAGCAGGGACGGCGGCGCCGGGCTGTCCCGCCTGTCCCTCCCCTTCCATACTGGCCTCGTTCCCCATCGCCTCGGGATAGGTCTCGACGGAGAGAAACGGTGTTGTAGACGGCTCTACAGCTGTGGTAAAAACTCAGATGAAACTCAGCGCTGCTCCCCTTCCGCCATCATCACCTACAATTCAGCATCCCGCACGGAGCACGCGCGCTGACGGGGCGGGTGAGGGAGCGCGCTGACGCAATGGGTGGGAACTTGAGTGGCTCGTACGTGCGCGTTCACGGTGGTCGGTTATCTCAAGTCACCGCGCAGATGGATATCGCTGGAACCTCCCTGGTTCAGTACACTTCTTTCGCTCTTACACAATCTGTTTTATAACGTAACAATCCTTATAGTAGGCTATAACACTAATGTAACACACAATCCTCTAGAGCTGAAACTGTGTTTCGATTAATTGATTAGGCTATTTTGATAATGGATTAGGCTAATCATTTTAGTCATTTAAGCAAAAACAGACAAGCTTCCAGCTTCTGAAAATATAATGCTAATTTTTCGTTATATTTAACTAATTTGGACTCTTAATTGGACAAAATAAGCTATTTGTATTTGTATTTGTTATAGATTTGGGAAATGATGGCAATTGTGGGCAACTTTAAAATTATTTTCTAACATAGTATAGACCAAATGATTGACTAATCGAGAAGAGTGAAGATGAATAATGCAATTAACTGTTAGTTCTTGACCTAGGCTAATTCTCCTAATTCAAACAAAGGTTTGATGGACTATGCATATGCATTCATCTTGATATGATACAAATAATCATTTTTAAAAAATTCAGACTCTATGGTGTAGCCAGCTGCACATATTGGTCTGTGTGTGCCAAACCAAATTACAGGCAAACAGTGGAGACACAACACTACAGCGTGATTTTACTCAATTCAAACATCTGCTCCACTGTAGATGTCTGGCAGAGGAGTATTTCTTTTTTTTACTTCCCACTCCCACATATAGGCTACTGTGTGTACGCTGCTACTCTGCCGGAGCGCCAGTGTCATTATTACAAAATGATCATGCCAGTGCTCCAACATGTCCTCAGGTAAAGACTGATACTGCACGATGAGTAATAAAATAGATTAAAACATACAACTACCTGGCTAGATAGGATCAAAATGTCGTTATTATTAAATTGATGGTTTTACTTATCACAAGCTCAGAATGTCTAGTAGGAAATTATGTTACACTAACTTAATGTAAAAATAGTTATCAGGTTAATGTGGATTATTTCATTCAGCAGAATAATAAACTGTAGCGGTGAACTATTTTACAACACATGAAATATAATAAAGAACTGTGGCATGAAAAGTGACATCGTTCTGGCAAATGCAAAAATACCGGAACAAAAACATGAAGAATACTACACATCCCTCTGAATACACGTATCACAGCCCAGCTGCAGTGTCACAACATCATCCTTCCGCTGAAATCCATTTTATTGTGAATGGTTCTCTTAACAGCCTAGTAAGGGAGCTGATCTGAAGATGCTCTGAGTCCTCTCTGAATGATTGCTCACCCTAGTGTACAGCAACTGGCACTACAAGACAACACTTGATGCACCTAAGAAAACTTAATAAACTTTAGATTTGTAGTTTTTGTGATTAGCATTTGTAAACATGTTGTTTTACTATGAGGTGGAATCCTACACCATTCTGTTCACTGCCATTATAAAACACTGCAACCCTGGCTCAGACACTGTAGTCTCATCACTTTTAAAACTAAACCTGGATTATAGCAAGATATATTCACTAACTTTATTGTAGTATGAATTGGCAAGCACAAAGAACTGGAGTCAGTGTACAGGTGAGCCAATTAACAGACACGTGTACAAAACACACGTGCACACATCCGACATATATTAATATGCGCTCACTTTGAGATTCGTTTCAGATACAAAAATAACACAAGAGCTTGTTTTCCATTTGCAGGACCTCGAGAGACATACAGTAACATACACAGCAAGACCTTTAGTTGAAAGGAGAATCCAAAGAACAGAGAACAAACCTTGGTGCATCGTGATTTCTTCTTGAGTTTAAAATTGTCCTTGAAGAATGCGATTAAAAGATGCTTTGTACGTTTTATAGTGAATGACCAACAATGAGTAGATTATAACTGAAAAGCGATGGATGAATAAAATGCATAGTCTTGTATTGTCAAAACATTTAATACTTCATTGGCACTATAAAAACATAATTAATGAATATAGTTGAGGAGATATTGACTTGTTACCAAAATGTATACATTATTTAGTATCATACTAAACCGTACTGACCACAAGACTGTTGAGATCTTTCGATGAGAATGAATACTTTGCAAGATGAAAAAGCATTGGAGACATGCCTCTTTTTTATATTTACAATCTGTCAATAGTCGTGGCACAAGACAGAAGCAAATTTACATTGAGAATAAAATGGTAGTACATACAGTATTTACATGAATGGTAAAAGAACTAACAAAACACATGGTCGATTTCATGAAGAAGCCACTAAACTGTCTTTAGGAGACAGTTTCAGGTGTGCATCAATTTCTTTTTCTCTATGGTGATTGCTTGGTGCTCGGGGCAAACAGGAATAAGTTAAGTACAAGAGTTGCGATTGTTTCTAATTACTGCCGCTTGGCTTTGTAAGGACGAGAGCGTTTCCTGCGGTCAGGCTTCCTCTGCTTGTGCAAGCGGCCGATACTCACTCCCTGCCGGCGACGCACAGAAATGTTTTGCTCCACGAGGCTGGCCAACATGCCTGCAAAACACACCCAGTCAGAATGAACGAAGGAGCAAACAGATTATATACAGTAAATGCCAACAAAACTAAAGATTCTTAGCATGTAACTAGGTGTTTGCATTTGTGTGGTGGTTAAAAATGCTTTTAAAAAAACATTTCTTACGTTTCTCAGGCATCTAGCACAAAAATATCCCCAAATATGACATGATGCGAGTGGACACTAATGATTCGCCCAAGGATTTAAGTGTAACTTTAGCTAAAGGGTTCAAATGTGATTCTCATAGAAGGGTGAAGGGAGGCAAAAATAGTAATAACAAAAAGATTTACCTTCTTGGGCCAGCATTGATATAAAAGTGCAGATGAACTCATCATAATTATGGGTCCTCCTCTGATCATCAATCTGATCGAATGAAAACAAAAGATTTTGGATTAAAAGGCAATAAAAAAACAACATCCCACCAGACATATTGGATTGGTTCCAGGTAAACAACACATACTTTATATTTCTTTCTCTTCTCTACCTCCTCCTTCAGATACACCTCATAATTGGCTATATCAGCCTCTACACACTTGAGCAGTGCAAGCAGCTCCTGCAAGAAACAGAATACGATTAACTTCTCTGTGTGTGCGTTTGTTTGTTTATTATATCATTTTTAGCATACAGTTTTAGAAACGGCTCCCTAATTGGCAGCACAAGCAAAAAATGTGAGAGTACTGTGTTAGAAAATAAATGACAGGCTGATAAGCATGGCAAGGTTCATACTACAGTGCATTAGAACAGAAGAGAAATTCTCAGACTTACTTTGGGGGAGTACTTGTCCCCAGGGGGCTTGCTGTCTGCAGCAGTTTCCATAGCGCTGGGTGTTTCCTTGCTAGAATTCACCTCTGCTCCCTCTTTGCTCTCCTCTTCTTTCACCTCCACAGATGGTCCCTCGTCTCCCTCGTTCACTCCTTCCTTCTCTCTTGCTACGAGGCTTGCTCTCTCTTTGTCTTTTGTCTTCTCAGGAGTACAAGGCTGCTTTGTGCCATCGGCAGCCAAATCTACTGAACAGAGAAGGTAACAATCTATCAAAAGTAGCAAGACAATCCATTATTAAAAGTATTATATGTTATTCTCATTCAGGTTACCCCAAACCATCTAAAATTACTAATATACAGACATTACTTGTAATATCAAGCAACAGAATGTAACACTTGCTTCAGCAGCGGCTTTTAAATCACCCTTGAAAATAACATAGACAACAGCAACGATGTCTTGCACTCACCAGATGGAGGGAGAGCGAAGATGACTCCATCCTCCTGCAGGTGTAACAGGGCTACGCTGACAGAGGGACCCAGTTCTCTTACAGCACGGTTATGTCTGGAGTCTAGCCTCAGCATCTCATCTTCTCCAAACAGCACACGGGACAGATGGGATGCAACTGGACTGGATGGGCGTGTAGCAGCCTGGGAGCGTGCGGGTGAGCGCAGTGGAGAGTTGAAGGCGCTGCCAATCTCCGAGGCTGTGTCGGTGCTTTCGTTGCTGGGTGTGGGGGAAGGCTGTGAAGCAGATGTGATACAAATGCCCCCAGTGCGGCCTTCTGTGCGCACAGAAAGGGGTGTGTTCAGGGCATCTTTCCTTTGGGCCTCTTTTTTCAGTTTCTCAGCCAACACATTGAGGGCAATCTGGCTCTCCATTCCAGTCCCTACCCGTCCTGTTCGTGATCGCAGACTCGCCTTCCGTCTAAACCTGAAAGACAGCAAATTCAAACTAAAAGCATGCATTCAAAGAGCTTTAGCCTCTTCAGTTAGGTCTTAACCAGAAACATAAAAAGAAATTGGACCTTTATACACATCGCAATTTTAACCTGTTAGATGTGCCTGCAGAACCAGTTACTTCCTCCTCATCATCCTCATAGTCATCTTCATCATCAGAGTATGGAGGTTGCGGAGGCCCTGGCATTCGAGAGCGACCAACTCCGGCAGCAAGATCCTCTTCTTCCTGTAAATCAAAGAATCTCTAATAAACCATTTTTTTTTTTTTATTTATTTTTTTCTGTAGCCACCAACATTATTTTATGGGCCACCAATAATGGGTTTGTGTTGCATCAACAACAGGAACTGAGAAAACACGAAAACTAACAGTGATTTGTATTTTTTCTGAATAGTGCCATCTTGCTAAAGGAACATTCTGCACCTCTAGCAAAAGAGAGAGACTCAGGAAACCAGAGAGGAAGAATGATTTTCATCGATAAAAAAGAGAGAAATAACACCCCTCAGTAAACAGTCTCAAAGTCAGATGTGAGACAGACGGACTCATAATGTAATGTCTGCAATGTAAACACCTGACTCTGTTCTGTTGAGAGTGGATATAGAGTGTCATAAACAGGCTAAATAGATAAAATGTACGTGTCTAGACAACAATAGATCAAATTTATTTCCACGGAAACAAAAGTAGCGTCCTCTGTTATTGACCAGTTATTTAGTAGGTTTTCTGGTGTGTGTGTGTGTGTGTGGTTTCTTTGCTGATTTGTATTGTGAAAACTGTTTTTTTTTTATTTTGAATAATGTATTTTGTGAATGCTATAGAGGGAAATGTCAAATAAATTAATAAACACAACGAAAGCTGAAATATTTAGTCAATTAGCACATCAACAGAACTAATTGGCAAAAACTTTTCTTTGTTCTCAAATGTAAGATTTCGCTGCCATTCATTGTTGTGCTCTATATGATAAACTCTCTAGTTTTGTGACTGTCGGTCGGATAAGCCAAGCAAATTGAAGACGTCATCTTCCAATCACACACACGCATGCACACACATACATAGACGCTTCTCCTCTAACCTGCATTGGAGACTTGGCATAGTTGTGGTTGTCCAGGAAGGCAGGCAGACGCTGAACGATGGGGTTTGGACTGGTGACTTGCTGGGGACCTCCTCCTGTGGGGACTGGTGGTTTGCCCATGACCTTAGTGTTTCCTGAAGGGCTAGTGGCATCCTTAGACTGAACTCCTGACTCGTCCACTGAATCTAAAATGAGAGTATAAGTGTTTTTCAGCTTCATTTTTACGATAAGCCCCTACGCAATTTACAAGATACACAGTATTTTAACCTTTCGGTCTGCCAGTGCCTGCTTTGGTATTTTTGCTTATTGTGATGTCATTTATCTTAAAATATCTTTAAATGCTTCGTATCTGTAAAATCAGTACAACCTACGCTAAAAGTGAAAAAACCATAATGACTGACAAAATTGTTGAACTCATAAATAAAGTCATAAAGAACTCATGAAGTCATACATTTTTCAAAAAGTACAAAAATCCGTTTTTTTCATCCAATTTGAATAAACAGGCAAAACATATTGATCCAGAAACAATTCTGAATGTAGAAATATGAAAAAAATATTCCTAATAAATAATTATTTTTATTTCTCCCAATTTCTCTCTGACGTTAACTGTCAACCTGCTTCTCTGCTACTCTGGTAAAATAACATATTGACATCGGCAACTTGCAACACGTGCGTATGCGATAGACAGAAGCATTAGCTTTCAGCTGCAAAATGAATGAACACTCTAGCTCTTATGGTTGTTTTAGATCAATTTAAACAGGATTATAAAAACAACAAAGTCGGCCTGTTTTCACAGGTTTAATGAAAACTGGGTTAATAAAGTCAGCTAAAGTACCTGAAGTAGCCTGGTTAGTCCCCTGGGATGTAACTGGCTCCGCATCTGCCTCTTTCTTGATCGCAGTGGCGCCATCATCAGGAGAAGAGTCCTTCTCCTTCTTGTCATGGACAAGCTCGGGCTGAGTGAGCCGGATCATCTGAAGACATGTTCAGCAAGATATTTACCGTAGACATGGCTAAAGATCCTGCTACAAAAAAGTACACTTTTAGCACACCAGAACAAGTGCCAACTATGACATGCTGCAGAAAAGGTTAGAACAAACCATCTTTATTTTATCACTTAATTTTAAGTTTAAAAAAATCTAGTCATCTAACCACACTATAATTCCATGTGTCAACTGAAGGATGTCCATTTTGAAGTTTTGCACAGCAACAGCCATGAGAAACCCTGACACGCTGCTCTGTCATAAAAGGAGCTGTGGGATTGTAATCGGCCTGTAATGAAACTTCTGGCAGTTCCTAACCTTCTGTAGACCCTCCAGAACAGTCTGTCGATTCCTCTTTAGAATTTCCAGCTTGGACTCATACTTCATCCTGCGGTCAGGCACCACTGCCATCAGGTTGAAGCGAATGTCATGGTATGGCTCACTGAAAAATAATAAAGCAGAGCAGCAGCATGAAAATGAAGCCTTGAGAATGTGTGCATGAGTGTGCGTGTGGAAGGTGAACCACCACTATTCCAGCTGACTGGCTCAGGACTCACCCAGCAGTGGCCAGTCCAATCCTCTCCATGATAACCCGCCGAGCTTTATCAGTCCATTCTTCCTCCTCTCCCCAAGGCCCTAAAATAGAATAAAATATTATTTTCTATTTAGGTAGCAATTCCCTAAATAAAAATTGTCAACAACTGCAGCAATTAACAAGGGCTATTCAGGCTACACACTGGATTTAAAGTGTCTTAAAATAATAATATACTTTTGAGCCCAATTTTCTAAAGGTGAAGAAATCAGAAAAATGACCGTAAAAAATATATCATTGTCACTGAAAACCATTTTCAACATATGAATATCCTTTAAGGCAACTTAGTTTTCAGAGGTTCCATAGCAGCCAAAATGGTACAAATCAGTGTGACAAGAAACAGGACTATAATTTTATGTCAGTATCAGGTCATACCGTGGTCAATGGGGTAAGCCTTCAGTCCATCAAGTTCAAAGAGGCGGTCTTTGATGGGCACATAGCTAACAAAATGGAAGGCTTCCATGGTCCGCACTGCACTGATCCCATTCTGTTTCTCCGGCAAGTGCCTGGGCTCCGGTCTCCATAGAAACACGGAAAGAGAGCTTGAGAAAGTGACGAATGCACAAAGCCTGACATCTCCCACAGTACGGTAGACAAATCACAGAGGGTGCTTTTATTTCCCACAGAATCATAGAAACCTGAAAATGTAAAAAGGAACCACTGACTGGAACCTACCTGGCATGGCTGTTATGTGCTCTGGCAAGCTCTGGGGCATTTCCTATTGCATAACCTTTACTCTGAAAAAAATGTATAAAAATCTAAAGTTAAACACGACCTTGGGGGAGGAGGAGGAAGAGAGAGAGAACGAGAAAACAAGGGATTGCACAAGTCACTTATTTAGACCGAGAATGTGACCGCAGACATACATGAGTGAACACCTCACCTCTGGACTAAAGCCTTTTGTGAAAGCCTTCATGCGACTAAGGGTGGTGCCGAGCTCAACGCCGCTGCAGTTCAGAAGCACACTCAACAAAGCGTGGGTGGCACATGAATTTGGTATCAGCTAGATAAAAAAATGAAAGGTTAACAACTAGAATATGATGATGACTATATTTCTGTGTTCATTTTTGCATAATATAAATAAAAAGGCAAGGATTTTGAAGCAATGTAAGCATGCTTTCCTCATTCTGTGGCACTTGTGGTTAGATTGAACTATGCATTTTCCAAGTTCAAAAAGTGTTAGGGTGACTTAATAGTAAATGTATATTTTGATGTGTGCTTTTGTATATATTTTTATTTAAGCTTTTCATTTAGACGAGTCAGGACAGTCTCTTGAGATTAGGACATGTTTTAAAATAGTGCTTAAATCATCAGTTAATATTTTCAGTCAAATTATGTGAATTGTTTTAGTTAATTTTACTTTAGGTATTAATGTATACATTTCAGCTGGGATTCCAGCTGCTATCCTCTAAGGCATAAGTACTATTAGCCAATGAACATAGCATCCTACAATATTTTATGATGTGAAAAAAATAACATTCTACAATATTATATGATGTGAAACAAAAAAAATTAGCTGGTTAGACAGACCACAATTAGCTGATGTTTCACAATTTCATACAATTTATGAAATTATTACTTGTGTCTGGTAGTAAAAATAAATTAGCAATTTTAAGGAATTACTTTAAGGCCTGATAAGTTATGAATGCAATTGTGCCACTTGAATGAATAAACAGCGACTAGAAAACTAAAACAAGTGTTATCTAACATGCTGTTAAATTGCTATATAGTCCAGATTTATGACTGCATTGCTATTAACATCATGGGCAGCTCTACTACCTATAACATGACCAATCCTAAGAGATCTGCTATATATTTTATGACTGGAAATACAGATCAGATGCTCACTAAAAGATTAAACATCACAGCAATAACTACAATAACTGCCAACATCTATGATCACATAAACACTTACCTGATGAGCAAAAAACATATCATTCACAATTTCCTCATCAATGACAGAGGTCTCATCCACCAGAGTGTTAACTTTCCTTCTGGATCGACGTTCCTCAATCCATTTGAACAGGAAGATGAAGCCATAGACAGGACTAAAAAAATAATAATATATTCCAAAGACTTTTAACATGTTGTTGATACAGTCCAACAAGAAGCAAGAAAAAAAGCTGTGTATATTCAGACATGAGCTTGGATGTCACTTTGTATTGGACGTCACATTCTTGATTTACTAGGAATTATTGCTCACCAAATAGACTTGTTGAACTGATTGGTTACAAGTTAAATACCTTTGGCACTTGCTTTGAAGATCGTAGATTTCTTCCACTTGGACACCCTTGACACCTACAGAATACACACACACACACACACACACACACACACACACACACACACACACACACACACACACACACATTTTGTCTTTATTAGCCCCAGGACTCCAACTCGGAACTGTATGTGTTGGCTATTCACACATTGCAGCACTGTGAGAGGTTTAGCTATTGTATATGAGCCACTCACCAAAATCTTCCACCAGCAAAGTGAACAGTCCTGAAATACACCAGAAAACAATATTTAAGACCAGTCATTATTTTTGCTGTTAACGTTACTCCTCCTCATATTTCGCCCTTGGTAACTAGCTTCACAACACAATACGCATTCATATTTAACCATGTTTTAATTGCTTTCTCCGTCTGAGGAGTCAAGCTGCTCAGGGAAGCTAAACTGTCTGGCTTTATGTGGAAGCTAACGTTAGTTAGCTGTGTTGTCTGTCGAAATTTCTCACCTGGATCACTCTCAAGCTCCAGCCACCCTTTGTTCATTTTTGCATTTGTGCACAGACGACTAATATTTAAGATGTTTTCCAGTCCATATCCAAAAGAGTGGTAAAAATATGTGACGATAATCCTATATCCATTCACAAAAAAACTGCGCAGAGCTCCAGATAAACACAATAGACAAAATTAGCCGCCTACAAATTGCGTCATCAAGAATCGACGGGTGGTCGTGAAAAACAGTCCTACCTTCAACTTCCTGTAGTCGAAACTAACGGCAAAACAAGGAATGAATGAATTAATAAATCAATCAATCAATACGTATTTTTCTTAAGTGTACCTTTTTATTAAATGATGATAACATCTATGCAAAACAGTACCTTTTTTAATAATAGCGAGAGTGACATTATTTTATAAATATGATATTAAAGGTAAAGCGAACGATTAGGTAAATGTAATACTTTTCGTACTTTTGTAATTTTTACATTCGTACATAAACGATAAATAAATTCTCCAAAACAGCTCCACAGTACTTTCTGAATTTTAGCATGTTGCAAAGAAAAAAAGAAATTAAAGCATAACGTTATTTAATGCCAGCCAATCAAATTGTTGTTTTTCTTTTGAGGTTTTAGCTAGTTTACTCAAACACATCCAATAAGTAATTTAGGATTAAAGTGTTGTAAAGATTAAGAATTACCCCCTTTATTTCTGTATTTATTTTATTTGCTTCGTTACCGGGCTTTTTCAGAAACGGAACCTTGGTTGGAGTGGCCTGGACGGGGACGATATTTATGGTCACACTGGAAAAAATTGGAAATTAACAACGTTCATTTACACAGTTACTGTACATTTTAATTGATTGCACGTTGTGGGCACATTGAAGTTTCTTAAAGAGTACAGCGTAGCCGCATACAAGGTAAGCTCTAATAAGTGCCTGATGTTTGAGCTTAACTGACGCGTCTTACCTAGCCGAGTGTTAGCCTTGTTGTAATTCAGGTTAGCATTAGCTACGTGAACGTTACACCTACACAATATAAGATTGTTATCCCTCTACGACAGCCAACAAAACAGTTGGTTCGACAAGAACTTTCTTCCAGTCCGAGTTACCACCAGCCATCCCGTTTTGCTGCCACCAATGCACAAAGAACAAGTCAACAATTACGTTGTTTTAGCGATTGAGTTTGCATTTATTGTTGTGTAATTAGCACACATATTGGTCTGCTGACTCGATCTAAGAAATGATAGTACTTATATGCTTTCAGTTAGGTAGCCCAATAAGCCAACTAACAACAGATGCTTGATGTTTGTATTAAACACCACCAACAACACCATAAGCTGCAGGAGTAGCTTCATGCTTTCTCGCTAGCTGCCTCCATCATCGGCTCGAAAGCCACCGGGTGAAATCCCTACCAATGGGTCACGTCATGTGCAACATAAACTTTCAAATTTAAACATTAGACATTCGGTGTGTGATATATAACGTTACTAATGTAAATATATTGTGCGAGGACATGAGTTATATATTAACAGCATATTCAATTCAAACTTTATTTCAGACTCAAAAAGGTCCATAGTAAAAAGAAAAGAAAAACAAGAAAGAAATTAATAGATTTTTTATGTACTTTGCTGTCAGGCTCACCGAATTTTTTAAATAAATAGACGGATTTCCCATCTGTATATCATGTTTACAGTGTTACCAGTATTTGCTTTTCTGTATATTCTGTCCAAATTAACAAGGACACAGAGGCAGTGTTTATTTGCAGATTTCCTTAAATTTTAAAACCTAATTATGAATGCCTCATTTTTATTCACATATTAGCAGCATCACAAAAGTATCCTTCCACCATCTCAGGAATATCTTAAACATTTGTCCATGCTTTTGTCATGAGCAGACTAGATTAATGTTCTTATCTTGAAGTCTGTTATGAATAGTGTTTCCCATAGCCCTTTAGGGTCAGAGCTTAATTTAGGATAAAGTTATGGTTATCCATTGTAAAAATTACCATGTGGGTTTAGGGACAATGTCAAGTTCAAGTGAACATCTTTGCTGGATCCTTATTTATTACTGAACTGACTGAAAGATTTTGCTCTTGGTTTACAAAGCTCTCAACGGTCTGGCCAGGGATTATGTATCTTACATGTTTAAAGTCTAACAATCCATGAGATCAGGTTATAGATCAGTCGTTCAAAATCTGACGATAGAACCTATATGGTTTATGTATTTTTTCCTCCCTTTGTCGTAAGCTTGTATGTTTGTCTGTGTTCGTTTTCACTTTTTTTTTCTTGTTTTACTAAATCAAACTCTGTGATTTAGTCACTAAAGAATTATCTGGGTTGAACAGTCCGTCAATCATTGGCAATTTTCATAATTGATTATTAGTGCAACTATTTTATCAAGTACAAATGTACAAACATTAGCTGGTTGTAAAATTTACTTGTCAGATAATGAGGTGTACTGTTTTAATGTAAATATATGATGTTTTATTATTTTAGGGCTCCTGATGAAGGTGTGTAGGTAATACTCTGAGAGCCTTGTAAGACACCATGTCTGAAGAGGCGATTTCAGAAAGTGACCTGGAGCCTAGCCTTAACAGTGAAGAGGAGTATTTGGAAAATGACGAAGAGGAGGACATGGAGGAAGATGAGGATGAAAATGATGGAGACGATGAAGATGATAGTGTTGGTGAGTGGCAAATAAACTCCTCCCTTGTGCCTCTTATTACTTTAATTACATTCCATTGTAAACTTGAGGAGAACAGCTGAAAAACGGGGAAGAATTTTGTCTAGTTAATGATAACTGTAGTGTGTGTATGTTTCATTTTGATGTAATCATTACTAGGAGATTAAACATATAATAGCACATGTTTATCGGAAGACGCTTGTTAACTAGTCTTCTAAGACTCTAACTGAAATACTGTCTGCTTTCAAGAACGGCCTGCGAGTGCCCAGAGCAGGACAGAAACAGCCTGGGATGGCAGGGACTCCACTTCAGCTACCTCAAGAGAGCCATCGTCAGAACCTCCATCTCGGCCTGCGTCCCGCCCATCCTCCAGGTCTTCCTCCAGACCTGCCTCTCGCTCACAGCCTCCAGCCAGTCCGGAAAACTCGAGCCAGAGCAAGCCACCATCCAGCAAAACAAAGAAACACAAAGCCTCGAAATTAAACAAATCCTCAAAGTCTTCAAAAGGGTCCAAACTTTCCAAGCCATCAAAGCCTGCACACATGAGGAAGAATATCAGGTACATGCATTTGTTTGATACTTTCTGTCAGATATATTGCATTATATACTTTTATATGTTTTTACGTAAACTGAACTTTTTTTCTTATGCTTACAGAAAACTGCTGAAAGAGGATCAGCTGGAGGCTGGGACCAAGGCTGCTCAACAGGAGGAGATGGAGAGGCGGAAACGTCTGGAGCAGCAGAGGAAGGACTTCCCTGCACCGCCCCCAACTGTCCCAGACTCTCAGCTAGGTGACTGTCCCTCTAAATATGACCTTTCCAGCCATATATGAGCTTTTTGTCATGTTCATTTTTTTTAATACTTTCTATCCCAAATCTCCTCATACTTTCCCATCTCTCCAATAGTGGACGCTTCACTTTTAGGAGATGTGTCTCACTTGGTCCCTGCTCTCCTGAGCAAGCAGGACGTGATCTGTCTGGACAGCAGTGGGGATGAAGATGAAAAAGTGGACCCCAAGCTGCCTGCACTTGCCATTAGAGATGGTAAGATATTTGATGCCCAGTTGTTTTCCAATTGATTCCAAACTCTATGTGAGCAAGCTCTCACACAGCGATTGCTTCTATGATGCTGCAGATATAATTGAGCTCAGTTCTGGGGACGAGGATGCCCTGCAGATAAGCAGCGAGTCGGCCGATGAGGATGCTGATGGCACTAACGTCTCGGAGGAGAGCAGCGGGGCGCACATCAATGATGCCTTGAATCTGCCTGATGCCCAGGGTCAAGTGCTGGTTAATATCAATCACCCTGCAGAGGAGAAAGACCTTTACCTTGCTCCGCAACTGGCCAGGGCCGTCAAGCCTCACCAGGTATGCCCACCGGCTTACTCCCTCTCAAACCCCCAACACATGCAGTCCAGTTTGTTTTCTCTCAAACATTTGTCTCCTCATTTCTAAGATTGGGGGAATCCGGTTTCTCTACGATAACCTCATTGAGTCTCTGGAACGGTATAAGACCAGCAGTGGCTTCGGCTGCATCCTCGCTCACAGCATGGGGTTGGGCAAGACTCTGCAGGTCATTTCCTTCATTGACATCCTACTGAGGAATACTGAGGCTCACACTGTGCTGGCTATTGTTCCTGTGAGTAATCTAAGTGTATACCATTTTAAGAGGGATAATGTAGTCATTAGAGCACACTTTCATTTTGTTTAAATTAACTTATTTTGTTTCCTTCATAAAAGGTGAACACGCTTCAGAACTGGCTGACAGAGTTTAACCTCTGGCTTCCACCTCAGGAAGCCCTGTCCCCTGACACCGACCCTGCACTTGCCACAGGCCGCACATTCAAAGTTAATGTCCTCAACGATGAGCACAAGTATGTAACATGCCATGTTGTGTGTGAGGATATTCAGTATATATGAGCTGTTAATCACGCTGTGTGATTGTCCAGAACGACGCTGGCCAGGGCCAAGGTTGTGGAGGACTGGTCCAGAGATGGAGGGGTGTTGCTGATGGGTTATGAGATGTACCGTCTGCTGTCCATGAAGAAGAGCTTTGTGATGGGCAAGAAAAGGAAATCAAAGAAGCCTGCAGGGCCGGTCATCATTGACCTGGATGAAGAAGACAGACAGCAGGAGCTTATGAAAGGTCAGCAATCTAGTGAAGTTGTTTAGGTGCCATGAAAACTTAAATGAGCACAAGAGATACAAATGCAAACAAGATCATACAGTGTCATTTATATTTGCAGACTCATTCATTCAATTTCCCCTGATTACTTTGTCTTCAAAGGTATTGAAAGGGCCATCGCGCGGCCTGGCCCAGATGTGGTGATATGTGACGAGGGTCATCGCATTAAGAATTATCATGCCAGCACATCGCAGGCCCTGAAGAACATCCGCTCCCGGCGCAGAGTAGTCCTGACAGGTTACCCGTTGCAGAACAACCTCATTGAATACTGGTGCATGGTAGACTTTGTTAGACCTGACTTTCTAGGCACGCGTCAGGAGTTCAGCAACATGTTTGAGCGGCCCATTCTGAACGGGCAGTGCGTGGACAGCACACCTCAAGATGTCCGCTTGATGCGCTACCGCAGCCACGTGCTGCACAGCCTGCTGGAGGGTTTTGTCCAGAGGTAAACTTTCTGTCGGTGGTAGATTTGAAAAAAAGAAAATCACACACTAACCTGCGTGATGCTTACCTGTCGGTATTCTCTGTGATACTTATCTGGGTTACAGACGTGGCCATGATGTGCTGCGAGACCAGCTTCCTTCCAAGGACGAGCACGTGATCTTGGTGCGGCTCTCTCCCATTCAGAGAGCGCTGTATACCGAGTTCATGAAACGCTTCCGAGAAGCAGGGAACAGTGGTTGGCTCGGTCTAAATCCACTCAAAGCCTTCTGCGTTTGCTGCAAGGTAAGGCTGTTTTCCTCCAGTCAGCCCAGCCTGTCTTTTCCTGAGTGAAATGTTTTTGAAACTATTAAATAACTTTTATGGCATTTTTTTTTTTAAAATCAAGAGCGTCAACAACCTTTTTTTCCCCTGATTCCTCCAGATCTGGAATCACCCAGACGTCCTCTACGAAGCTCTGCAGAAGGAGAATCAGGCAAACGAGCAGGACCTGGACCTTGATGACATCACTTCAGCCGGTAACCCCCGCTGCCCAGCACCGGGTGCCGGGCTCAAAGCCAAAGTAGCCGACGCAAGCAACAGCAAAAACAGCAACACCCTGCCACCACTCAACCCCTCCCAAGATAGAGCCAATCAAGTCATCACATATGAATGGGTACGTCGTGACAACAGTCCATGTAAAGCTGTTTTTCTCTGCAGCTTAATTTTACAACTAAAGAGGGTCCACTTGTTTTAATGTTTGTTTCAAATCTCAAGCACCTAATAAGTTTCAAATATTGAAGTAAATATTACTTCGTTCAGCACTGATATGTTTACAAACATGTTATCTTTGCTGTCATGCCTGTATAGTGGTTTTCCCCAGGCCTGAAGTCTCTTGGAGTCACACTGACTTTTAACTAAACAGCTTTTCCTTCCATTTGTTATGTCTCAGGCAAAGGACATAATGTCAGACTACCGGACAGGAGTTCTGGAGAACTCTGCAAAGATGGTGCTACTCTTCCATTTGATTGATGAAAGTGTTCGAAAAAGGGACAAGATTTTGGTCTTTAGGTAAGTCCTCTGCCCAATGTACATTGCGTTAAACAAAAATCCACTCTTAAGCAGCTTTGTGGTTGACTGGCTTTGCATTTCAGCTAATTAATGAGACTGTCATTTGAGCTCTCTGAGCCTTTTTTTTGCAAACTGTTGGAAAATTAGCATTTAAATCCTCCTGCGTCTTATGAGGTTGTCTGATACTCTTCCAGGTTACTTTTATAAGCAGGAATTTCACATTTAGCCAAAAGTACCACCTTTTAATTGATGGTGTGTAGCCGTATATATACATACACCAGTACTATGACTATTTAAATGATTAATTGTAACTCTGGACTTTGAGTAGACCAGTCTCCAGAACAGTACAGTCCCTTGAAGTTTATGTTATTTCATAATAAAATTTATTTATTTCATACCACTTCTCTTACCCCTCATTATGTGTTTCTGCTGCGTACCCACTAGTCAAAGTTTGTCCACCCTGAGCGTCATTGAGGACTTTTTAACCAAGAGACCCATGCCGATGGGCATCGCCTCCTCTGAATCCAAGAGCCAAAACTGGATTCGCAACCTCAATTACTACAGTGAGTCATCCAATCTGTGCTCTCTCTCCAAACCAGCAACCCTGCAGAAACCTCAAAACTGTTATAGTCTTTGTTGATTTATTGTCACTGGCTGCAATTTCTCAACTTCTCCCGTTTGAACATTCGCCTTGGCAGTTTTACACTGTGCTCTGGAAACAAGTTTAGTGGGAATCTATTTGGAATTTGACAAAGATGTTTAAAATTGTCCTTTTTGTGCGTATATCCCCCAGGAATAATTATAGATTCCTCCTGGCATTTTATTGCTCTGCCAAGATGAAACGGTACTTCTATAGGAATTCAGTAGAAATGCCCATGATTAGATATCTCCAATTTTGTATTCAATAAAAAATTATTACCATGATACTTAATATTGCTGCAAGTTAAAGCATGTTCAGGCGCTGTAGTGCTTCAGTGTTAAGAAATGATATATGTGGGTCTTCAGGACTGGATGGGAGTACATCTGCCTCAGAAAGAGAGCGACTTATCAATCAGTTTAATGACCCAGAGAACAACACAACATGGGTCTTCCTACTTTCTACAAGGTATGTGTCTCTACTCTCTCTCTCTTTTTTTTCACACATCCTCTATCCACTCTCGGACATTTCATCATTAATTTGCTTTATTCCTTTCAGAGCGGGCTGCTTGGGGGTAAACCTCATTGGAGCTAACCGCGTTGTCGTGTTTGATGCCTCCTGGAACCCGTGTCACGATGCCCAAGCAGTGTGCAGGGTGTACCGCTATGGTCAGAGGAAACCCTGTCATATTTATCGCCTTGTCTGTGACTTCACCTTAGAGAAAAAGATCTATGACAGACAAGTCTCCAAGCAGGGCATGTCTGGTAAGAGATTTCTACATTTCTTTGTTGGACATTGCATTTATATTGCATTTTCACAATCCCTTTTGGTCAGGTGAACACTTTCCCTTTAGAAAGTTGCTACTTGCATTTTTAACACATACTTAACCAGATCTAATGTGGGTGATTAGCGGAATCACATCCAGTCTTATAATGTTGTGTCTGTCTGTGTGTGTCTAAAGACCGTGTGGTTGATGACCTGAATCCGGTGCTGAACTTTACTCGTAAGGAAGTGGAGTCGCTCCTGCATTTTGTGGAAGAGGAACCTGGCCATATCTCTCTGGCAGCCCAGGAGGTCTTGGAAGAAGTCATATACCAAGCTTGTCATCTTTACCCACACCTCATCACCAAGGTACAGTAGCATTTAAAGTTTTACTCATAAGCCTCTGCAAGAAAGGCAGCTTTGGTGGTTTGACGTTTAAACATGGTAGGTATTTGTTACTTACTTAAAGGTGACATAAGTATTGAAGAAAGGCCTATCTTCCAGGTGAAATGGCATCTTTTTATTGAGTATTTCAAAGTACTATTGCGAGATAAGTTTGTTTTAACTTGGAATTTCATAGTTAGTGAATAACGGTAGAATATTCAAAACCACACATAAATTCGAATAACAGTTACAATTCCCCAGCTTGCCTCGTAAAACTAAAATCCTGTCTGAAAGGTCTGCCTGTGGTGTAATAAGTAAAGCAGGAAAGGACTATATCTATTTTATTAATATGCGAATCCCATATAAGTGGTAAGTCTGCTATGGCATGTCAGAGATCAAACTGCCTCTTACGTGTAAAATCTAATCTGACATTTGATCTGTAATTCAGTTTTCACTCTTTCCTCTTATTTGTCTCATTAGCAACCTTTTCATCATGAGTCTCTGCTCGTGGACCGCAAGGAGTCTAAACTGACAAAAGCTGAGAAGAGAGCTGCCAAGAAGAGCTATGAAGATGAGAAACGAGCCTCTGTGCCCTACTCTCGCCCATCGTATGCCCCCTATTACCCAACCAGTGACCAGGCGCTCACCAACATACCCGCGTTTAACCAACGTGGCTGGTGGGTGTCAGACTGCACGTTTTAACTTGCATTTCTTTTTGCAAATCTCCTTTAATTGTTTGCATAGTAGTTAAAAGATGCTCATATCTTGTGTCACAGTAGCTAGCTCAGCTCACCAGCTACAATCACAAACTAAGCAGCAGTGTTTTCCTGATTCAGTTCATTACAAGTTACACTTTCCTCCACCAAAATATATAGAAGTCGGTGCAGTCAGGCAAAAACACACTTCCAAAACTGTGGTTCCAGACTAGCCATGACATGTTTGAGTATGTATGTGAGCAGCTCATGAGCTCAGCCCTCATATTTTTAGGCGTCCCATGGCACGGCCAGATGACAAGCCTGTGGCAAGTGTCAGGCCCATCCAGTCAACCCCAATCCCCATGATGCCTCGCCAGGTTGGTATGGGCATGGCTGGCTCCAGCTCTACTGGCAGCCTGCCTGTCAACTTCCTGCAGAAAGCTGGAGTTTATGTGCAAAGGATTGTCACCACAACCGGTAATGTATTATTTTTAAATGCTTACATCTTTGAAAGTACCGGACACCCCCTGAAATGTTACATTTTAAATAACTTTACCCATTCGACCTCTCAATAGAAGAAACTTGAAGTATGTCTTGTGAAATGTAATGACCAGACATTAACATCAGCCAATATGACCGGATCTACAGATATTGTAATCCCAGGAGCCAACAGCACAACCGATGTTCAAGCTCGAATTAGTGCAGGAGAGAGCATCCATGTTATCAGGGGATCTAAAGGTATTTGCAACAGCACAAGAATTGCTCTCAAAGCATTCTGAGTTACTGCCTCCATTACTTCATGTTTTCTCCACCACAGGTACCTACATTAGGACTAATGATGGAAGAATTTTTGCTATTCGATCTGGAAAAATCAGTAGACCAGCAGTTGGGGACTCTACTGCTTCAAGAGGTACACATTCATATTTATTGTTCTTGGTTTCTGTTAAATAATTTAGCTACAACGCATACAACTTTGAAAGTTCAGTTTATGTCAGTGATGTCTTCAAGGTAGGGCCGCACAATATATCGTTTCAGCATCAACATCGCAATGTGCCGATGTGCAATAGCTACATAGCAGGACACACAATGTCAACTAATGCAAATTAGCTCAAAGACGTCACTGCTACTTTTTTGCTGCAAAAGGAAAACTTGCCAGGTTCTCATTTTCCACGACTAATCTACAAGAAAAGTCAGTTTCTCTTAAGCCTATCATCATCATCCACCAGGTGGATTAAACATACATTTTAACATAGTGTGAAATGGTAGATTACATGTAAATAACACAACTGCAACACACAAGTCCATTTGTAAAGTTTATTAAGAAGCGTGGTGTTTTCCCAAATACCTCTCCAGCTGTTCTCTCACCACTTGACCGTGCTGGTGTCACATGTGTGAAATCAGTACCCAAATAATGATTGATTGTTTATCTGTAAATAAATAAACACTGCATGAATCTGGTGAAATGTCCTTTTTCATATATTTATTGCAGAAAAAAACTATATCTCAATGTTTTGCCATATCGTGCAGCCCTACAACAGGGTCATCTCAGTTTTGACTTCATAGATAAATTTATAACAGAAAGCCTGTGTTGTAAACTGGAGGTGTGGAATTTGAAAGATGTGGACGTTTAGTTGGTTCTAATGAAAGCTGTATCATTAGAACCAACTAAACGTCCACATCTGTCCTAACTGAATGTAACACGAGCTTCAGCAACAAAATCAGATTGATTGCAGTGAACTTTTGTCGGACACCCTGTTTTTATTTATTCCTGTCACTCGAAAGCACTGCGTCATGAACATCTAACAGTTAATTCCTAAAGTTGAAACGAGGAGTTTATTCACAAAAAATAAAGATTCCAGAGTTCAACATAAAATACCTCCCCTCTGGGACTCAACAATAAACAACAAAATATAGAAATTCAGTTTGTTACAAAGTTCGATTTCTCAAATCTGTTACAAGTAAACCCTTTCCCAAACAAATCAATCAATCAAGGATCTCTGAAAAAGAAAATTAACCCAACATCTCCAATGCTGTTAGTTGATCGCCTTTGTACACATAGGGTCAGTGTCTGGAAGTGCAGCTGCAGGCCACTGGTAAGCTAGCTGTGTCTTCTTTCAAGTGTGGTTGTTTTTTTTTTCCTTTGGACATGCGCAACTAGGCAGGGGTGTAGAGGGAAAAAAATACAGGGAGAATCACTAATCCTGCTTTTGATTTCGATTATCAAAATTGAAAGCTAATTTCAATTAATTGTTGATTTGGAATTGGTATCTTTACACCCCTACTCACTTGCTGCAGCCTCAGAAGGGGAAGCACTATAAGAAATCACTGCTTATGATTTATTTATTAGTTTCTAATAATATAGTACATATTTGGGTACAGCGTCTTATTTCCAGTATTGACCTTTTTAGGAATAAATTATTCAGAGGCAGAGGCGAGGTACAAGTCTCCTGGCATTTCATGACTGCATTTCTTAATCCTCCACAGACACCCAGGGTTCCCTGATCCATCCAGTCAGTAACGGCTGTTCATCCCCTGTGAATCAGCAGCAGCAATCCACCAACGGGGAGCAGCAGCCCTCCTCTCCCTTAAGCTCTGAGATTCTCAGAGAGATCAGCCGCTACACCTCATCCACGGGCGATGCCGCCGCTGGCATGAGGAATGACTTGCCATCGCCGTCAGACATGTCGGCTGCACCAACGGGGGATGAAGGTGCTTTGCAAAACAATGAGACTGGTGATCTCAGTAGACAACTAAGTGACCACCTTCTGAGCTCGGCTTTGGAGATGCGTGGCAGCAAACGCAGGGGTAGTGAAAACCAAGGCAACGCACAAATAGGAGTCAAACGCACCTCTGCTGCAACACGTTTCCCTGGACTATCCATTGGATCTGGTGGGCTCAGTTTTCCTCCCATGGGTCTGAACTCCTCCTCCGTACTGGGGAACCTAGGTCACATGAGTCATCCACTTCTGATGGGTGGTAGTGGCGGACCATCATTCCTTCAGACACCAGGGCAAGCACTAGCTGACCTACAGAGCATTTTCCCCTCTGCAGGTTCGGACCTACTGAGACAGTCTGCCACAGGAAACGGACACCTTCCCACCCCCTCCTCATCCTGTCTGCCCACTGTTTTCTCCTCCGCTTCCACCACCATCCCCATGTCATCCTCACCCTCTGCAGCACCTTCTTCCTCCCTGGCGTCAGGTTCTCTGCCTCCATACCTGATGAATCCCAACATGGCCGGCCTGCTCTCGTCAGGCTTCCCTCTCAACTACAGTCAGTCGCTGCTCTCTGAACCGAGGATGTTCCCCAGCCCTCTTCTCTCTGGGTCAGGGGGATTCCCTGTGCCTAACTCCAGCTCTACTACATCCAGTTTCCTCTCCCATTTTAACAATCCAACTTCCAGCCTGTTGGGGGCAGCTCTTACCCAGCCAGACAGACATCAGAGTACGGAGAACGGCGGCAGCAGCTCTGATGACGATGTTATAGAGGTGACAGGACAGTAGAGACTCAAAAAGTCCTGGAGAGGCAGTTTCACAAACAATTTAGTCAATCGTTGTTAACATGAAGTACATTAGGGATGGGAATGATGAGTTAAATGACTAAATTAATCACAGTGTCTCCTCTAGTGATCACATGCATTGTTGTATTCTGAATGAAAGGTCAAAAGAAAAAGGTGAAATTCTACAATGATGAAGTGACTGGCCATCTTCTTAAAATCAAAAACTTTTCGGCTTTTCTGTTACACTGGCCATTTCAAAAAAAAATGTCATTCACCTAAGCATTAGTGAGATAAACTGCTTTCCCATTCCTAATGGTCTCTTACAGAAAGTCTCACACAAACACGCTTGACTCTCATCTGCAATCGAGAGAATCAGTTTGTACCTTAATGACTTTCCAAAGTCAGAGCAACAAATCCTTATGCTGAATATCCCAGATTGTTCAGCTGAAGCATCAGAGCAGCGGGAGCAGACCTTTGACGTACGGGAACCGGCTGGATTCTTTTGGGCGCTTTCTAAACTCACAGCCTCTCCTGCTACACGTTTAAGCAAGAAATTGATGTTAGTTTAATTTCCTTGAAATTCAGGTGGCATAATGTGCTGAAAGGTTGTTGGATTATCCCGTGACATATTGCTGTGAAAACAGTCGAGTGCAAACCAAAATTTGACTTGCTGTTGCACGTTTCAGTCGTGCGCAACTGCTGAACACTCCGTTTTCTTCGGCACACTTTCCGTTTCTTCTGAACAAAACAGGAAAGCCCTGCGCAACAGTAAACAATTACAGAACGAAAATCCACTTGACATTATATTTAGAGAACATCGTTCAAGGCTTACCTTTAATAACTGAAATTTAGGCTTTCAGAGCATATTTTAGTCTTTAGCAATTTGTTAGATATTGTAGCAACCCCTGTTGAAAAGATGTGTGATACTATAACTGAACATGTTGATACTCTGTAAATAGTCATTATCATTGTTTATATCGCAAGTTAATACTGTGCAGTGTGTAGATTTTGGTGTAGCGAGATGGTTCATTATTACAGCGACTATCACCATGAGAAATATGCCCTCGCATTGATGCCAGGGAAACAAATTTCCGTTCAACTTTTATAATTTCCGTTTCTTTTTTTCTGTTCCTTCAAACTAAAATGAATGTACTTTCATGTAAGCCTTTGATAACAAGGGGGCTGGGACAAGGATTTGGACTGTGCGCTTTGATTTTTAGCCTTAAATAAATAATACAAAGGGGTGTTGAGTCAAACCTTCATCTTAGTACATCTTTTTTTTTTGTACAAATCTTTTGGAAGAACTACTGAGCATTTAGACAGTTTGGTGTCAAACTCAAAACACAAGTGTAGGGCGGGTCCGGCATTGTGACTAAAGGCACCAAGTGTGAAAGCCAAAAGGAACACAAACCAAGGTTTAATGTTGCTATAGCTTATTCACAATAACAACAGTTTTTTTATGCTTTTACTTTAGTCCCACCCACCCACATGTTAATATATCACCAGTCAAGCTACACCCTTAATGTAGTTTCTTAGGGATTATTTTCAGAACCTTTCTGAGAACAAATATGACCTAAATTGTATAAAACGTTGCATTCATGTAGCCTGAGTGTATAAAACCTTCAATCAATGTAGCCACCGACCGTCAAACCAGATAACATTACAACCACCTGTGACGATGTCAGAACCAGGTCAGGTGATGTGGTGGCCTTACCAAGCTGACAGTGCCATTATGTGGTCGCTGTTCACAGAGGTGCGTCTTCAACAGCAGTGCAGTGTCGGTAGCTTCTGTCAGTCTTGTCAGTCAGTATCTGCAGTGCTTTAGGGAGTTTTCAGTCTCTCCGCTGTGCTCTGTAGCCTTGTGTTTCTGTATTGTGATGACACCTCAAGGTATGTAGATGTAGGAAAGTCCCTTTACTCCGTTGGTTAAAATAGGCTGGACAGGTTATTAGCCTTTAGAAAACACTGGATATCATGAGGCAACAGGTCATTCCCTATGAAGACATATTTTTTTGTAGAGATATTTTCTTGCAGGGACCTTTTGCTCCCACAGTCCTAAGTACTGTTCACTTTTTATTTGCTACTGGCTCCTTCCCCGTTTTTTGGTTTCCAGACACTTCATTTTTATCACCCAGAACGTCTCCAATTTTCTTCAGCACGTTTTTGAGAACTCGTGATGGTTTGTTTCAAATTTGAAGGTGAGGTTAGCACTTTGAAAAGGATCATATCTGCTTGTGAACTGTAAACCATACTGACGCCGTGTCTTTATTCTCAGTCTTCTCAGTCTGTTGAAGACACTTTGCATTTGAATCTTGGGCATCATCAGTTTAGAAAACAAAAACCTGTCTGCCATTTCTCTTCAGTTGTGCATTTTTTATGTTTCATGGGATTTTTTTTAAATTAAAAAAAAAATGGTTTTTTTATAACTTCTTACTGTTACTCTCCTGGCAGTTGTTTCCCTCATTTCAGTGTGTCTGAAATTTATTTATTTATGATGGAAAATATATTGGTTTTTGTAATTTTTTAACCTTTTGTTCACTTTGACCCATTGACGGCTGAGCCAGTAAGAATTTCGTACACGCAGCCTAGATCAAAGCAGAATATGACTGTGTTATCAATGTTATTTTAACAATAAAACACTATTGCAATGTGAATCCCTTACAAATGCTTTTTTATTTACAACATATCTCCAGTATGATTTTTATTCAGACTTGTGGCTGAATAAGCAATTAAAGGCAGCATAAACAGTCAAAAGGCAGGATAATAAACAACCTGAGGTACAAAAATTCAAGATAAATTTGTATATTGAGGGACATAAACAGAATTTTAGGAATACTGAGGACACAAATCCAAAAATCCTCAACATCAGACAGGAAGTTTTGATTAGCCCCCAAAAGAACCCTTTCATTTGGAACTTCTATTGACAGTTTCAATGCTGTCAAAACACAACTCAGCCATGCTTAGCAATGCTTTGCTGAATGATAACACTAGCATGCTAACACTGCTGATGTTTAGCAGTTATAATTTTAAACATGTCTTAGTTAAGTACTGAACACAAAGTACAGCTGGAATGTACTTAATTTTTGTATAATAGGAGATGAACATAAATTATACCCCAATTTGCTAGACAGAAAATACAGACATGACCTCAAGTGTCCTCAATGGTAAAAACAGTCCTGTGTATACTGTATAAAAAGGGCATGTAAAGAAAAGTATTTCATTATCCCAGTGTTTCTCAAACTTTTTGTGGCATGCCCCCCTTCAGAAGACAAGATCACATCCCGCGACCCACGATTTTTATCAATCATTAAAAATGATAGGGAAGCAACTACAAAAGGATCCAGGTTGAATTTAAGTGATTAAGAAAGGTCAGTACAACAGCATCAACAAACTCTTTGTTTCTTTTACATAAACCATATCCATTCTACTTAGTTTCATTTCATACTCTGGCCTAGTAATCCACACACCCTTGCAGTGTCTCTATGCCCCCCAGTTTGACAACTGCTGCCTTGTCCACATTTGGCACTGGTGCTACATATGATGAAATAAGTAATTTTTCACTTTTATACAAATTAAACTCCACGGTAAACCTTGCATAAGTATTCAGTGGGTATTAAAGTGTCAATATTGTGTCTTCAGTCAGGACTGCAATCGCTTCTTAGCCATGTACGCACTGGTGACTTGGTTCATCATGACGAGGGCAGTGACAGCAGGGCAGAGTGCTGACAGGTACCAGGTGTATTCCCTGACAGATGCAGTGAACCAGGCAGAGCTGAGGCCGAGTAGCAGGCTGGCACTGCCAAGCAGGTATGTGACAAGTCCAGTCGCTGCATGGTAGCGTTTGAGTTTGGCCAAGGACCAGCCTTTGGCCAAAGAGTGGTAGATGAGAGGCACAGCAGCCAGAGACTGCAAACCCACCACACACACTGTGAGCAGGCCCAGCAGACCGTGCCATGAGGTGAAGTGGGGTTTACCATTCAGGTGCTTGTTGTAAGAGATGGCCGCCACACCCAGGACTGCACAAGACAAGCAGAGACACTGCAGGATCCAGTGGAAACGACTTTTTGTCTTGTGTGGAAACCTTTTGATGGGGGAGCCATAGGGGGAGAAAAGGAGTATGGCTTCTGACATGAAGAAGGAGAACTGGTGGGAAAGGAAAGAAAACTAAAATAGGGCTGCTACTCATCCTTATTTTCATATTTATTGATTGGTTTATCTTTTGGTCCAAAAAAATGTCATATCACAATTTCAAAACAAACATTTGACAAAATAGTTACCAGTTATTTTTCTGTTTGTAAAGCAATAGATAAACTGACTCTCAGCCCTAAAGATTGTTCACAGCTGTAAAGATTTATTTTGAAAGCTTCGACTTACCGATAGTGTCATGAAGAAGGGATGCCAGGAAAACAGACCTAAAACAAAACAGAAAAAAAAATTAAATAACACGTTATGCCAACAGTGGCATGAAGACTTCAAAGTAAGAGCACTCACTTGAACCCGGTCGAGACAGAACTGCAATGAATATAGTGAAGACGATGCAGATAAAGTGGGTCAGAGCTGCGGAAGCTGTTCTAGTATAACCGTAGATCCGAGGCTCGGATTCAGACCCCTTGTTGTGAGCCATGTTAAAGCCAACTTGTACGGACCCACACAGCTGACGTGCAACGGACCCACGCCAGATTGTCACTTAAAGTGAACTAGCAGTTTCCGCCAAACAGAACCGGAACTGGTCTGGTGGTGAATGAAAAATAACCGTTAGCTCCTCGTGCTAAACTTTTGTTGATTTGAAGACAGAAGACGGGACATTAACAGTACCCTACATTACCAGATAACTGTCACATAACAGTGACTTTACGAATCATGAATGGAGTACAACTGTACTTTGTTACGTAGCACCAGTGTGAGGGAAAAAAAATAGAGCTTCCGGGATTTATTTTCAAAATAAAACTGTCTTAGCAATTCACCATCACTCAATATACAAAAAACACAACCACACTACATGTGTTTGTTTCTTTTGTCATTTTATTTCCAGTTTTTGAGTTAATTACAGTAGTGTGTGGGAATATGCATAATTTAAGTACATTATTATCAAGATGGCATGATACTAGTTTTTAAGACCATTGTGCAGTAAGATTTGAAGCTGTGAGGACAAGTCGGCTACTTTTTAAATAGAAAAAAAGTTTAATATACAGTCAATGGTTTAAACTTGTTTCCAAATGTTTAACGTTTTCACGCTTTTATTCTGAAACCGGAAAGGCTAGAAATTTTCTCTGCTTATTTTGAGCTTGAAATACTGAACTTAACACACCAACACTACTGACGTCGACGCCTTCTAGAAAGATTTTACATTTAGGGAAAACACTGTGGACACATTACAAAGTTCACGCATTAATTTGCATGTCAATCAAATATTTAACTGTTAAAATAACTCACTCATTCCATCAGACTACTGCACATGCAGATTGCAGTGAGTTTAAAATTAGTTTGGATGCATGTTGTAGGTTGAGCTGGCTGGTTAAGGATGTGATGTCATAGACCAGTACCACCCATTCCACATCCAACAACTCAGTGGTCCGCTCTTCATAGGTTGTTGTGCCCCAATTACGCTCTAATACGCTTGTGACTGTGCAGGGCCTCTGCACACTGGCCTGCAGGCACAGCAAGAGAAAACAACAACATGGTCATTCAGGACATTCCTCTCTCTCTTTTCCTCTGTCTGCCTATCCCCTTCTCTCTGACATTCACTGCCACTGACATTCTATGTTTCTTTGTTTATTTTTTTTCTGAGAGGAGTCAGAATTGGCAGGGTTCCTCTTATGACCCATAGGCAAAGCTAATCAGTTGACACTAAAATATAGCCTAAATTCTAAATGAGTTTCAAACATCTGCAAACAAGTTACTTTTCAGATCAAGATTTTTTTGTACAAAATGTACGATAATCTCCTAAAATATGATGCATTGTTATTGGTGTCATTACGCTATTAGGCTATATAACATCTTACATCAGTGATGATAATCAAATTATGTTTTATGTATGTTTAGGCCTAATAATACAATGCTCACAACTATTTAAGAAGATTTTAAATACAGGATTTATATTTGCAATGGAGTATTTTCACACTATTGTATTTTAAATTATTTCTATTTGAGTCCCTTGAGATGGAAATCTCTTTTCCAAGGGAGACCTGGCCATTGTGTCTACCTGCCATAAGTCACAGAATAGCCTAATATGCATCAAGATTTTTCTATCATTTTAAAAATGTTTTCAATGTGGCTTTGGCACTTTTGAATAGTAAATGGACTGCATTTATACAGCGCTTTTCTAGTATCACCAACTCAAAAAGACTATATACTATATACATATGACTCAACTTGAGCTGTGATAGCATAAGGGTGACAGGACCATAGAATCTCTAACTGGTGTACACATTTAAACACAAGGATCCAAGAGCCACTTAACCATTTATTGAGAGCAGATGTGGGTAGATCAATGGATGGGTGGGTGGATGAATGGATGATTTTCTGTACAGCGAACAAGCATAAATCAATATATTGCCAGGCATCGTAACTAAGGATGATAAATGAAAAATACATAAATTTCCTTACATTATTAATGCCTCCACTTATTTTAAGGAGAACACATTCATCAGCATCGTATTTACAGAAACATAATTAAATACAGGATAACATATACACTAAAAAATGCAGGGTTAAAAACAATCCAATCTGGGTCGTTGTCAACTACACTGCTGGGTAACTATTGGACCAACCACACGCTGGGTTAATCTAACACAGCAAGATGGGTTGCTTTTTTAACCCAAAAAGATGGGTTGAATATTCAGTCCCAATGCTGGTTCATATTAACTACAATACTGGGTTAATTCTACCATATATATTGGTTGAATATTCTATCCAAATGTTGGTTTATATCAACTGGAATGCTTGGTTAATTCTACCTCATAAATAGGTTAGTATTTTCATTTTTTGTTATATTGTTATAAAAATACGATGTAAAACACAAAAAAAACTGCTCTTGACTTTTAAGTGGGCATTATTAAATGCCAATAACCACAGATATTGTATGTAGAACTAGTCAGAGCCAATGGGCAGCAGAAGAAAAGGATCAAGTCCTCTAGTCTCTACTTGCAAGCAAGTATTGCAGTATAGTATAGGTGTGGACTCACTTCCTCCCATTTCATACACCACTTTCTGGATAAATTCCCATGTAGGAGCACACTGCATGGGGTAGTTAATGTTGAAGATATAAAATGCCTTGAAACACACATCAACTGCCTCACAGTGTGCTTTGCTCCAAAACTTGTCCCGCCAGAATGACCAATGCCTGAGAGGAGCACTGGTGGTCATCTCCAAGTGTCTGGATACAGGGGTACGGCCTCGACACATCAGCCTGCTGGAGGTATTCCACCATGTTTGTTACAACCTAAGAAAGAAAGAAAGCTAGAAATAGATAAATAAAAGAAAGTAAAGATTATTTTGAAAAGCAAAGAGTAAGCAGGATAATACAATACCAAGTTTGGGTGTAACAATATTGATACTGAATGAAAAAGGAAGCTAAGTTAAATCTAGTTAGAGAACCATCATCCTTTGTTAAAATCAGTGGCAACACTTTGCTTTCCCCATTTCATATGAGGCTAAAAATGTACATGTTGTTGACAAAAACAACAACAGTGTGTCATCTGTGCCACTCACCACTATAAATACACTTAACTGGGCAACATAATTGGAACACCAGTTCTCCACAAAGTATAAAAGAGTCGTCACATGTTTAACCAAACCTGCCCCAGTTCTGAATCTGATTATCTATGCCATACGTCATTTCATGCGCAGCTTTTAGATTATGACTTGGAGGAGCAAGGTGTAAATGCACACAGTGCTATGTGACCGAATCTGCTTCACCACATCTGGAAGTGGTCTGGTTTGCACTGATGAAACGTCCGTAACACTCAGCCACGTGTATATACAAGTTGAACAGCCAACTCATATTTGTGGGAAGGTGTATGCCACAATCAAAGTTTCTGGCATTTTATCCTACCCTAATCTTCAAGTTACAACTGCAGATGGGCGTGGTTTGAATACCTCGGCCACAGCCGCTGGATTGGAGTCTCTGTGGCACAAATGCTCTGCTGGTAACCAGAAGGTTGGTGGTTCAAGCCCACCCTAACTAAACAGGTACCTCTACCTCCATAGCATCGGGAGCAACTTGTGGTTCAGTATCCTGCTCAAGGACAGTTCGACAGGTAGACTGCAGAAGTCGGGGATCAAACCACCGACCTTCCGATTACTGGATGACCACTCTACCTCCTGAGCCAAAGCTGCTAAAACCCAAAAACTATCTCTAGATTACGCAGCTCCAGCTACAAAGTTAGTCTCTGTCACTGTGAGCTCTCTCTTCTACAAAGCCTGAAAAACTGAAAGAACTCAGTGAAGTAAATGAGAGAGCGGCACTCATTATGAATCCTCCTGATCTTCCAATATGCCTTTCTGCCTTGAGAGAGACAATACAGCATTTAAAAGATCCCTTTATCTGCCCTCCATATTTGAGCCTGTGGGCTTTTTCCTCCTTGAGTGGTTTCCAATTGGCCCTTTATTAAACATTAAACAGTCTATTTATTCCAAAATGGCACATCTACCATTATCCACATTGATCATTTGGAAATTATATCTTCCTCTTCTATAATTCTGAAATTTTACTTAGCAAATAAAGTGAGACTTAGCCTTTCTGATATGCCACCAAACTCCTCCACACCAATACTAAAACACATCAAATATATAAATATGTAAAACATAAAGATAAAACCTCTCACAGCAACAAGTGGGTACCACCTTCCAATAAAGAGTCCTTTAAAAGGTTGTAACTAATATCTTTATATGAAAGGTTTATATATAATTACTTTATCAGTTTAAGAAACCTTAAGAAGAGCAACAGTTGCCATAGTTGTGAAAAATCCCCATGGTGTTTATCCTCTTGGTAGCCTCATTATATAGCTAGTTGCACATATTTGTAATGCATTAATAATTACGTTCTTATTAACCCTGGAGTCTGGTTATAAATGTTAATAAATCATTAATAAATCACTTATTACCATTTTGATTTTTTGAAACAGGATAAAGGGATTTTCAACAATCTGGAAATCCAGAATTAGTTTTTATTAATGGATTATTAATGATCTTTAAAGCATTAGGACATGAGTTATTGTGCATTAGTTACATTTTACTGTATAAATACTAAAGGGTAAATTAAAGTGGTGCCAAAAACAGCGCAATCTGGAGTGCATGTCATAACTCCTCCATCACTGTACACACAGCCTACATATTTGTGCTGTGTGAGAGCAGTGGAGATTCCTCCTACGATGCCTCACTCAGGGTGGTTTAATACACACACACACACACACACACACACACACACACACACACACACACACACACACACACACACACACACACAC
>JBBPCS010000359.1:5272955-5298377 GCA_037974645.1 Hollardia meadi
ACACACACACACACACACACACACACACACACACACACACACACACACACACACACACACACACACACACACGGGATTAGACGGTAATCCCGCACTCACAATGTGCATGCGCAAACTGAGGTGCGTGCGTCGAGCGAGGGACGGTTCGGTATTTACAATGGACAAACTGCGTTCACTCTAAATCTCCTCCGCGACAAGTGGCGACGATCGAGGTAAGGTCCTTTTAAACGATTTGTCTTATCAGCAGATTCAAGCACTTGTTCTGGGTGTCACTGTCAACTGAGTTTGTCGTCCCGTTTCTGACAGGATTACACCAGGCTGTCCCGTTACAGACTGAGCTGCATGTTTGCAACAAATTACATATTAAAAGAAAAGGCCTAATCTAAACTTTCGTCCTCCAGATCAAGCTATCTATGCTTATTTTCACATGAAGATGATTCATGACAAAACCAGCAAATATGCACGGATGCTCTCGGTTACAATGTGTTCTTGTTGCCCTGTGTGGATAATTGCGCCGTGTGGTGACCCACTTGGCAGATAGAGCCCCGAGTTGTTCATATTCTAGTCACAGTGCAGCGCCACAGGGAAACTTATTAAACTAACTTTCTGATGCATCTGAGAACGTATTATTCTCACTATTAACTCCAGATGGATGGAGCAGATTCAGTCACAGTTCAGAAAATAGGCCTAAATGTTACTGTAGTACAGTGTTTGCACAATTCCCATTATATTGGGACAGTATGTACAGACAACGAGTTTACAAAGTGTTCCCGAGCCCATGTAGAAATATCCTTTAAACCATCATGTGCTTTTTTGTTTACAAAGTGGCGAACCTCTCCCCATCCTTGCTTGTGAACGACTGAGCCTTTCGAAGATCCCCCTGTTATCAATGAACCTGTTTACCAGTGGGATAACAGGTGTTTGTTTTTTTTGTTTGTTTTTAGCTTTCCTCAACTTTTCCCAGAAATTGTGGCATCAATTTCAGAATGAGCATGCAAAAATCAATGAAGGTAATGAGTTGAAACACTTATATATTGTCTTTGTATTCTATTGTTTTCAATTGACTATATGTCAATAAGAATGAAAAAATCATCTCTGATCTCTTCCCATCTTTGGAATCAGAGTTTTTTTTATATCAATCTCTGTCTGTCACTATAAAATAGTGGTAGTAGTCAATAGTGGATACACCCGTTACTGATGCACTGACATGTAATCAGCATTTTTGAGTTGTGGTGAGGCTCACTTTGCTTACATTACACACTGCTGGATAGTTTATAGTACAGCAATGCTTTATATCTTTAGAAGATGATCACACATTTTCTGTGTACGATCTTAATCTACAATCTTAATGCTCAATATTTCTCCTTGACATGTAGTGAGTAGCCTAATTATAAAGAAGCAAAATGGACGATGGACATAATCAAGTAAAGTACAAGCGCTTACGTGCAGTACATTAAAATGTACTTGTACATGCAAACATGATATTTAAAAGTAAAAATCATGCTATTTTTTTTTACTTCCATTGCCTTGCCAGTTATTTCCGAAATGATAGATTTAAGTTAGTTCTGTGCTTGTTGGTTACATCTTAAATTTGCAGTTTTGTTTCAGTGTCACACAAAGGAAAAACAGTACGAGTGGTGCCTGGATTGCACAGGATTATCATTTTGACCCACATTTTATTATAATCATATGAGTCGGGGCATCAGATAACAAATGCTAATCTTTAATTTTTTTTCCGTTTGTAAAAGCCCACGACAAAATACAGCATAGGCATTGATTTTATGACAATATGATTTAATTGTTTAAATTGAAACAGATTTCAATATGTCTGATTCCATTATGTTAAGCTGACCCACACATGCATTCATTGCATTATACACAAACTGTATTTCAAACTGTCTTGCAGCTCCTAAGGACTTAGCAGCCACCCGTTCCTCTGAAAGTGGACCGACTCAGTAAACAGACCTGCTGCTTTTCTTGCCCAAACACTGCAGTTTTCATCAGGGCCTGACTTTCTCATTAAGGATGCAAATGTGCCCATACTAATGCTGTCTCCTCTCAAGGCTGAATGTACACCAGCTAGTTCATGGACAGCAAGTGCTCACCTGACATGTCAGTGTCTCTATCGAGGACAGGATGTCTAAATGTGAGCTGATTGAGCTGAAGGACCTCAGTGTAAATGATCCGATCGAATTGGCTGCACCCGCGGCCCGCGCAGCCCCGCCACTTGTAAACCCAGGTCAGCCAAGCCACTTCCATGTCGTCCGTCTGGTTGGAGACAGCGTCAGCATAGAGGCACCCTGGTGTCGCACAGGAGAGGCTGCAGTGGGTCATGACTTCCAGCCCTCCAGTCACACCAATCTCACATGGTGTGACCTGTGTGGGGAATTCATCTGGGGTCTTTATAAGCAAAGTTTGCGCTGCACCAGTGAGTACCTTCTGAGTGTGAATTTGTATGAAGTTTAATTGTATTGTATATTTTTCTTATTGTCAACGAATCCCATGGAAAGACCGACACCAACAATGAAATGAAAAGTATTGCTGATGAAGCCAGACCTCTGTTGTCATCCAAAAATATTAAAAGCACATCAGTAAGTCAGACTGTTGCACTGGATGTACCTTCAATAACTGTAGTTCATTTGAGTCAGTCCTACATTCACCGTCCCGCTGCCGGAGATACTCACTAGGCTAGTCCCCGACAAACACACTATTTACTCCTGTTTGAGTAATATTTGCTAAAGGTTTCCAGCTATTATTTATCCATATTTAAAAATTAAAGTATATATTAGAGACTCCTAGATTCAAGTCTTTAGTAGGAACAAATACATTTGGCACTGAGGGCCACAGACAAGCTGGGGAAGTAGGTATCGAGAGAGATGGACTGATGCATTGTTGATTTTGGCAAAAAGAAAAATACAGAATAAAGCCAGCCTTGTCCTTTAAGTTTGGTGTGTACTAGGTGCATGATGAGGCTGTCACTAAATTGTAATTGCATGAGACACAATGCATAAGAAGAACACTGGCATGAATATAAAAACATTAATGTTGTAAGAAATGGCTGAAATCTAGTTAGAAAATGGCTTGCCCTCAAATTAAGGCTCTGTAACCCCCTAATAACTAAGTTATGTCCATCCAGAGCTCACAGAGCTCTGATATAGTCTCCACTTCTTACTCTCACTATAGGATGCAGGATGCTCATGTTATTTTTCCATTCACGAGAAGCTTTATCACTTTGTCACATTGCTCTAATCGATAGGAAGCTCTGGAAAGCTTCATGTTGGTACAGATTGGGGATTGTGTACCGACAGTTCCTGGGAATGTGTTTATCTTTTGTCATCTGACTTCAGGCTTTTTCTTTTCCAGTTCAATAAAGCAATTAACTTGCCGTAGCACTTAGAATCAAACAGGTGACATCCCATCAAATATTTGTATTTTATACATTTGTACTCGGTTAGTGTGTTTTGGGAAATGTTTTTTCAGCACAGATTACTGAACAAGTTTACACCAAAGGGCTTGACATTAACAAACGTTTCAAACAATTCAAACTTTGCACCCTCTAAAGTTGAACACACACACTCTCTCTCTCTCTCTGTCTCTCTCTCTCAGAGTGCAGTTATACTTGTCACTATCGCTGTCAACCATTCATCCAACTGGACTGCAGCACAGATGGAAGTTTGTTAACAGAACAGGAGGATTTATTGGGCGACTCCATCGAGACGGACACAAATGTGGTGAGAAACAAAGCCTCAGTCACATATTTACACATTTGTATAGAAAGCAGCCTTCGTCGGATTGTTTTTACTATTTTCAAGAACTATTAAATTAATGTGTCGTGGGCAGGTCAAAGCAGATGGAGGCGACCAGCTTGTCCTCTGCTGTCCACTGAGTAAAGGTTGCCATGTGTCCTCAAAGACACTGGTTTTTATTACCTCCTCATTGTCAAGGCATCTGTATAGAAAGTCATTTAGGAGAGCGCTGAGAGGAGGGAATCACTTCACAATAAAACAGCTGTCTTTATTTCACAACCACAAAAAATCTGCTACTACCGGGACAGTTTTTTTTAGATAATTAAAGGATTGGTTCAGCGATTTTAAGCTTATCTATCACCATGTCCAAAAAAACCCCAGGATAAATCTCCTGTTGGATAGAGAAAGGTCTTTATATCATTTATAAATGTCCATATATCACATCTTGACCAATGGCCTTATTTTTAAGAAATGCACTATTCTGCCACACCTTATCACTTGACACAGAGTTACATTGCGGACAGCATGCTTTCAGTTAGCTTCTTTTTTTTTCTTCTTTTTTTTGCAAAGAATCCTGTTTCCAGCATGGTCACATCCATAAAACATAGTCAATAAAACAGGAACGTTAAGGCATGTCTGACTCAGAGCTTCTTGGTTTTGAGAAGTCTATTTATCATGATTTTTTGAAGCCCTAAATGATTGCCTCACTAGACTATGTTTAAACACAATGTGAAGGTATGTCAGAATAGTTTGGTTTTTTTCAAAAATAAAGCTATCGGTGGAGTTGTGATAACGTCAGTTTTATGTATATGACAGGAAACTTGAGGAAATATTAACGTCAAAACATGCAAACACATCCACAATTAAACATGAGTATATTTTGAGCAGATCTCCCAGGGAGTGGTCTGTCCCTCAGACATTTTTTGTGAGGTTTTTATTGTTAGGGAGGAGCAAATGGAAATGCTGAGGTCAAAAGAGGTGCCAGTAGAATCTGAACTCTCCAAACAGAAGGAAAGCTAAGAGGTTCCTGACATACAACTTTTGGTTTTCTCCTGAACCTTGGAGATGACCTGGGAAAGCACAGCAGGTGACATATTGTGCAGTCAGGAGGAGGACAGCAATCACGCGGAGCTGGAACTGTATTTCACTGCATGTACGTCTTTCTTGCACAAGGTCAGGAGAGCAGCGGTGAGGCTACAAGGCATAATTCGTCAATCCTATAGGCAAAAAATATGTTCTCACTTTCTGTTTAGTTAACTATATTAAATCGTGTCTTTATTTATTTTTTGTTTAACTACAAAAAGCTTGAATTTATTTTACTTTTATTTCTACTAATCTGTTCTGTCACCTTCATCCTCAAAGCTCACTGGTGAGTACAAGCTTTCTGTCGACGTTACGTGGCCTATTTGCTCTGCTCTACCTGCCCTTTTCTTTTTTTCAGGATGAACAGATTGATTGGGGTAAACAGGAGCTGACTGTTAGCGAGATTCAACACAAGGTTAAGGAGTATAATGCACAGACCAACAGCAATCTCTACATGGTGGTTGTAAGTACAATTATTTTAATTGTATTTGTACATACTATTTTGCAGACGTAGGTGACATTGTATGAGACCATTTCTTATGTTCTTTCATATAAACCTGTCTACCTTGCAGAATAAAGACGGGACCTACACAGGTTTCATCAAAGTTCATTTTCAGTTGGTTCGCCCTATCTCCCTCCCTCCCCGTGAGAGCTTGTGCTCCGCACAGGAGGAAGATCAGCCAGGCAGACGGTTGAAACGGCGGACATCTTTCTACCTCCCCAAAGATACTGCCAAGCACCTGCATATAAGCTCCCAGACACGTGTGCGAGAAGTCATTGAGGCATTGCTCAACAAGTTCACCGTGGTGGACAACCCAGCCAAGTTTGCCCTGTTTGAACGCACTGAGAAACAAAGTCAAGGTAGAGTCCTCGCAAATGTGCATTTATTGTTAAACCAAACAGAACCAAGTATTAAATTCTTAAGTGCTTAATTCTATTTCCTTTAGTGTGCATGCGTAAGCTGTCCGATGATGAGTGTCCCCTCTACCTGCGCTTGTGTGCTGGCCCCAGTGAAAAAGTCTTGAGTCTCGTTTTGAAAGAGAATGAAACAGGGGATGTTAATGTAGGTTTCCATTTGGCTCTGAAGATTGTTTACGATAAACTTGTCAATACATGCTGAACTGTATATCCAGCTTTTTTTTAAAACGTGAAACGTCTCTCTCTCCACAGTGGGATGCGTTTAGTTTTCCCGAGTTGCGCAACTTTCTGCGAATCCTGAAGCGTGAGGAAGAAGAGCATGTACGGCAGATCGTGAGGCGCTACGCTCTTGCTCGAGACATGACGAAGAAGGCCATGGCAAGGATTACTACTCCTGGTTGACTTTGATTGATTCAACTTCGTGTTTAAACATGAAGTAGATCTTTCTGCCATTTTGAATAGTATTGTTGATCAGCAATATAAAAGGGAAGAAAGGAGCTGAATGAAATGTTGTTTATGAAGCAGGAATACTGCTGTTACATTTGATGTGAACTGCCTATGGGCTTTGGCCCTGCTAAAGTTGTGCAAGCGGAGCCATTGTTATCAACTGAATGGGGAAACAAATAGATTACCTTGGACTTAATTGGAAGTGCTTTCTTGAAAAGCCACGCTGCTTGACTGGACTATTTATAATGGTACTAGAAACACAAGTATTTCAGATCATTTATCATGCAATATTTAGTTTCATTTATATTCTGTGAAGTGTTTTTTTAAATTTTGGCACTTTAATGAATCTGTGAAATGTATTTGGACAAATTAAAATATGAAACGTGTTTACATTCAAATTATCTAATAAACTGATGAGAATTAAAAAGGGGTTATATGATGTAATTGTGTTGATTATAAATTTAACATTTAGTACTAAGTTTGATAGACTGTGTGTTAGACCACATGTTCTAGTGTGGTAAGCCACAGTACACAATATGTATAAGTATGGAGACACCTTTACATCACACCCATAGTTTCCTGTTGAACATCTTGTGCTAAAACGTGGACATTTATGTGTTGTTATAATAACTTCCACCTGGGAAGGCTTTCCACTAGATTTTGGAACCTGGCTGCAGTGATTTGCTCTTTAAACAGCCAGAAGATCAGGGAGGTCAGGCACTGACACTGGGTGAGAAGGCCTGGTTTGTGTTCAAATTCATCCCAAAAGTGTTGGAAGTAGGGTGAACAGGTGTCCCGCTTGATGTGGGACTGCACAGCATTTTTATCCCTTGATATTGAGACAATGTCCCACATTTTGATTGGCTCTAGTTTTCAAAAGTCAAAGTCATTATTTTTAAAGTTAGATAGACCTCTCAGCATTGTAACGTGTCCCACATTGTCCCACATAAAAAATATTCTTTGTCCCACATTTGGTTTGTCAAAATCTGGTCACCCTAGTTGGAAGGGGTCAGGGTCAGACTAGTCAGTTTCTTCCACACCAAACTTAGAAAACTGTGTCTTAAGTAAACTTTTGCTCTACAGTTTTACCTCCGCAGGTGTAGCTATGTCACAAATATTGTCTAATTATTCTTAGTCTTAAATATTTTATGTTTGCAGCATTGAGGTTTCCCTTATGTTGAAACTTAAAGGCCCAGCCCAAATCATTAAAAAAAACAGCCCTTAGTACATACAGGTTTGAGGTGTGAAGTTTTTGCTCCTCTTTGGCACATTGTAGCAGCAAGTGTTCAGTTTTCTAGTGTAACACGCCTGTCCATGTGGTGGCGTTGGCTCACTATGATCTCTTTACCAGCCGTCAGAGAAAAAAAACGGGGAAGAAGAACGTCAGTTAGCATGGCATAAACAGCTAGCGTAGCCGTGTGTTTTATGAGGTCTTTGCTTGTACACATTTTGAAACCTACCAAGACAAATTCATCTGATCAACTGATTCCTGCGAGCACACAAAAACCCACTTCAGGTATGTTGCCAACTAGCTGAGCTGAAGCGACACACACACACACACACCTGTTATCAAACCAGCTAATGATAGCCGTCGGCAGCGTCCGTAAACGTAATTTTGTAAACCAGATTGAAACATATTGACCTAGCTAACGCTAGTAACGGAGTGCTGACTGTTTATATCTAATGGTAATGTTAGCAGCCAGGGTATAAAGCGACACTATCTGTCACTGTAGCTAACGCAAGCAGCAGCATTTTCCTGATTGTGTGTCTCGGTCTTGTCGGTCAAAGCTAGATTAGCCCAGCTACATTAGCCCTCGCAGATGACCTAATGTTACCAAGCCCTCCAGCAGAGCCGACTACCGTTATTCAGCATTTTTTACTTTCCAATTACTAATTAACCAGATTGGATAATAGCACATAGTCGAAAGGTGGTCATGTTTACGACTTTGGCAAGCTTTCTGTTATAATAATATAATGTTGCACCGAATCACTGGGAATGATAATCATACTGGACTCGACATTTGTCTCGGCCTTTCTATTCAGTGTCTTCTTTATGTTAGCTATAAGCAAGATATAGTAAACATGTCTATTAAATAATGATATTTTCAGTATCTTTTCTTGCTGTAGTATACTATACTGTTTTGTTTTTTATATAATAATATTTAAGGTTAAATATGTCTGTGATACCAACTTTTCGTGCCCACAGAAAACTGACATGAAAATGAAATGAATGCTTAACTTTTTTTTTCTGTTGTTCCTTATCTAAATTAAGTTTTTAATGTTTTTGCTTGTGTTTTAATATATTGGCTGACAAAGACTTAACTACTTACTTTTGTATGTTACTTTTCATAGGTTTCATATTGTGAAGGTCACCGTTCTTCTGGTACAGTAGCACCACTGGCTGTCCTGTGACCCAAGAAAATAATGTGCTGTAGCTGAAGATGGGTGGTAGTGGCTCCAAATCCAAAGGATTTTGGCCTTTTTCTGGCTCAGGTAGTACGGACGATCCGACCAAAGATGGAAACGAGCAGTCACTGGCGAGAGGTCGAAGTTTCCCAAGTGCAACACCCTTTGTGTTTACCAGACGAAGGTAAATATAGCCTCAGCAGCATGCCACCATACTTTCTTCAGGTATTGTACTACCATACTGATGGACTTATATACTCTGCTCTTCTAATATTATATAATATTAATATTTGTAATATATCTTGTAATAGTGTCAAGTCATGACTCAATTATATTGAACAACATTTAAGTTTAGTATCAGCCGAAGGTTTAATACATGTCTCTTTGCTGCAGCTCTATGTACTTCGATGAAGATGGCGACTTGGCTCATGAGTTTTATGAAGAGACAATTGTGACAAAAAATGGACGGAAAAAAGCCAAGCTGAAGAGGATTCAAAAAAACTTAACACCTCAGGTTTGGAAATTATAAATCCTACAAAATGGCGTTAACAGCCAACAGTAGTTCTCTGTATCATGAGGCTAAATCATAATAAATAATCTCTTTTGTGTCCTTCCAGGGAATTATAAAGCTGGATCACCCCTGCATCCATGTAGATTTCCCAGTTGTGCTCTGTGAAGCCTGATGGTGTCTGAGAAGTGTCTCAGACTGTCCACTGTGTCGAGTCCGTCCTGTGGTTTCCCATACAGCTGGAAGCCTGAACCACCTTTTAAAATAACGTTATCTCTTGATCTATTGATGATGCCCTTATGTGGACAGGCTGGTGCAATGTGTGCTGAGCCTCTGCATGTCATCCGTTTTTGGCTTGTGTGGAGTTGGACACAATAGGTCACCAGTGGAGACCTAGAAGGGTGCCAAGTTGGCAAAACTTACTCAGTTTACAGATCATGGTTTGTATGCATGTAAGTGTGAATGTGTGCGCAGACACACAATGAAATGTGAGTCCTGAATTTATTGCTGCAGATTGTTTTCTGGTATGATTCCTTGAACATTGAGGAGTTTAAGGAGAATGTGACCAGTTCTCCCTTCTGTCACGGCCATGTCTAGAGCAGGAAATTTAAAGTGCACACGTAAGTTGTTGTTTTTTTTGACACCATCATGACTTGCTTTATTATGCATGGAACAGGATCTGCTCATGAGTAATAGCCCAGAGTTGACAATCAGTGGCCCACAAAATCTAAGGTGGATTAATGTCATAATGTAGGATGGACTGACTTCAATGAGCCACACGTAAACGGCAGCAGTGCATCTAGTAAGAGATCCTGTTGTTTCCTTTGCTGCTTTGGCATACTATGTTTCACTTTTAATTTATTATATTTGTTTTATAATTACAATTTGAAATGCTAAACTGTGTCATGGTATTCTTTTTTTTATATCAATGCATTGTTGTTAAACAGCATATTAAAGAGCATTTAAAGTACCTCATGAAGATTTGTGTTAACCCTAAAGTTACAAGGAGTTTTAGCAACCTGTGGGGTTACAGCTGAAAAGTTACACATAGTGGGAAAAACTCAAGGTTCACTTACTTGGGTTTTTTTTTCAATGTTACATTCACCCCTCCATATATCCTGTATGAATACTTGTAATGATGTGACAAAAAAACCGTACTTAGGTCGAGGAAGTTAGACCAGCATGTTCAGAGATATTTACAGAAACTAAATCAGTGGTGTCATAAACTCAGTATTTCAAGGAAGTCATTTGGAGTTGGAATTAAATATAAAATAATGATATAATGAGTGATTTATGTAGGGATTTCAATCTTTTAAGCTCCTTGAAATTAATATATAGAAGACACATTCAAAGTGTGAACACATTTGTAATGTTACCTCTGTCTGGAGTTCAAATGGGGCCGCTAGTAATTTCAAACTGATATGCCATTAAGGTGAAGGAAGTTACAGGAAGAAATCTGCATCGGCGTCAAATGTGGCCTTATTAACAATTGTTTGGCAAGCTTGTAAGAGCTATTTTTCAAATCATCTTTTACAACGGTAAATAATTCAGCTTATTGGCAAAGGTTGTAAACAATAAAATGAGTAGAAATAATGTTCCTGACTTCCAATCTGCGATTAAATTGGCCACCTGCATAGGAAATTGCCAAGGTTATGAGGGGTGTGGGTGTGTGTGTGTCTGTGTGTGTCTGCATGCTAATAAGGGATGGATGAAGTTGAGAGAGAAGTGAAGGCCAGCAATGTTTTCCATGGGAAAGGGTTTTCTACAAAGCTGTCTCTGATATTGTTCTCCTTAGAGGATAAAGATGCCGGTGCCAAAATCCACTCTACTTTATTGCTTCCATGAAATGATTTTACTCTACACAAGACTTTGTGCTTTTTTACCTCTGGGTAAGTACATTTTTTCTGTCTGTCTGGGGGAGACATGGCAGTGCAATTACTTCTTGTTTACCTTCACAAAGCTGTAATAATATGCAAGGCCATGAGGGGAATTGCAGCATTGGGGTTGAAAGAAAAGATTTGACTCGGCAAACCCCCCACCTTCTAGCTTTGCTGTCAAAGGGGGCACATTTTAAGAGATGAAAACAAGTTTTTTTCACAGGTAAGATTACTATTGTACATTCTTACAAAGCTGCATGCTTTAGACATGACAAGTCTGTTTTTTTAAAGTATTAGAAACAAAATCAGGGAAATCATGAATAACTACCTACATACTCTGGAGGAACTGTCTTCAAAGAGCAATCTGAGTCAAGAGCACTTAGTCATTAAGTCTAAGTGAGTATTTGAAAAAGGTAATTATAGGGAAATGAGGTCAATTGTGTGAAAACACACGCTTTGTCAATATAAACACCTTAATCTGTTTTCTTTGACATAAGTGCAAACAGATCATACAAAAGATCTTTTTGAAGTAATTAACTCTTGGAGGTATAGTGACTCCATTTGGTTCAACAAAAGGTTATTGGTCAGCTTTGAGTCATGTTAACCTTCCCAGCTCTTGAAAAATTGTATTTTTGTGATGCAAGAGTCTCAACCTTTCAGCTATGAGTTAATGAATGAGTTAACTAAAAAACCTAAAAATGCAAAGAGCAGTACAAGTACTGGCATTGATAAGTCTCTGTGAAGTCACTTGGTGGCATCAGGGAAGATCTTACATGAAAGCCATTAAATTGTCTCAAGGAGTCAACAAGAATCTTGGCATCTTGTTGACCTTGACATCTTTGGGCCTAATTACTCCTCGAGACAATTTAATGGGTTTCATGTAAGATCTTCCCTTACACACATCACATATCATAGAACATGGTCTTCTCACGTCGTTAATTTGAAATCACATTTTAAGCTGATTTCTGCTGCTAAACCTGCGTTTACAATCGGTCTACAGTGAGAACGTGTCACCATATGCTAATTTTTTTAATAAAAATGAGTAACAAAGAATCAGTTGTGTCTATAACTGCCACAGTAAAACTGTTATTGTGACAGTACTCACTATGATAATGGTATAATGAACAATATTTTACTTTTTAGAAGGCATCAACTATTTGATAGGCTACTCAGAAATTTATTCCACTGTTCCGAAATCTTCATATTCAAAAGTACTGTATATGTGTGTCAGCCATCTCCTGAGGATGATGAGTAATGGTAGAAATCCTGTGAATTATTCAAATGCTTTCAGTTGACTCATGATAGCAAAATCTCTAAAATGCAAAAATGTTGTTTCGTGTGCCCTGTCAACGGCAATGTACTTTGACACTTCAGTTTGAATCTGCCTCAACTGGATGATTTCAGAGAAGAAGGCACAAAAAACTACTCACTGAAACTCCCTCTATTCAAAAGAAAAAGTAGGTGAGGTGTTATGCATGTGTGCGGAAGACAGACGTCAAGCAGAGGTGGAGTCTGATGGATATTTAAATGGCAGCCAGTGGATTCAACGCAAAATAATCATCTGCTTTGGTCTCTGGACACGATAATGGAGATGTTTAACAACTCGAACTGCTTCATTGAACTGTTTTCATCGTGAGGTTAGAGAAGAAAAGATTCCTGGTAAGAGACATTGTATTGACTTGTACTGTGAAAAAAACAGATTCAAAAACTTATTCTGTTTTTAAGAATGTAAATTTGAGCTAATTTTTTCTTGCACAGTGGGACTATATCTGTTACCATTCAGAATAAGTTCATATTCAAACTCAAATGTGTAGAAGAATCAGCCTGAAAGCTTTTAAGACAAAGTGACTCTCCTCTGAGCAGATGCAAGATACAATTATGGTTCTATTCCAAAGCAGTTTAATGTGAGAAAGATACACTCGTATTTATTTTAGGCTTAAAAGTAGCCAAATGATCTACAGTTCATCACAGTCGCTAAAATACTTATGGTCACAAAAAAATGTTTCTGAATCCCACCTGCTTTTGCTGACTGCCATTGTGTAAATAAAAAACCTAACCATACCCCCGTGCCTAGCCTATGTCTGGTGTTCCAATCTTTCATGCGGTAGTGAAAAATTTTCCACCATATCAATTTAAACCTTGCTAAAATAAGCTCATGGTATAGGAACAAAATACAACAGCCGTCAAACATTTACTACGTGTGATGAACTGGTTTCTCATTTGGTCTTTTCAATGAAATTTTTGCCTTAACAGAGCAAGTCTTGAAGAACAGACTGCTTTGGGTTTTATTCAAGGGGGGTAAATGGCACTGGTTTGTAATTTTACCCTCAAATGTATGCCTGTTGGCGTTATGACGTTACGACATGTATAAGTGTTAGTTAATATTTGATTTAAATTAAAATCCCCCGCTGTGTTAAAACATACGACAAAACAAGACAAATTATGTCTCATAAATTCATACCCACCCAACTCAAGAACTCAAGGGGGAGGAAGTTGCAGTTGCTGAATCACTAAACAAACATTTTGGAAGTCAGAGGAGCTACACCGCAAGTGCAGTCATGGGTGATACTTTGGATGGAGGGGGGTTTGAATTGGAGTTTAGTCTGGTGAAGAATTCAAGGAAATATAGGAATCTTCTGATCTACATCTTCTGATGTAAGTAGTGATGAGGAAGGAAGAGAAAGGCCTTATAATAAAAAGGCAAAACCCAATGCTGACAAGCAGCAAGTAGAAGGAGAGGAATGGAAAGTAATTACCGGTATAACGCTTGAGAAAGACACAGGCCACTTCGTCCTGGTTTGGGTTACCAAATCAATAAAGAAGGAAATCAGAGAGATTCCGTTTGCTGAACAGCTGAATAACAGAAGAATTTTGATCGCGGCCATAAACAGGAGACAGCAGGAAAGGATTCTTAAAATGAGGCAAGTAAAAGTGGTGTAAGATCAGAGAACTCAACAGTTTTGATTCTGTTTGATGACATAATGCCAAACAAGGTGAAGATTGGAATGGATTAACTATAAGGTGAGGGAGTATATCCCTAAGCCACTGAGATGCTTTGACTGCCAAAGAAAGGGGCACACAGCACAGCAGTGTAAGGGGAGGAAGAGATGTGCTAAATGTGGTAGAGATGCAAAAGCAAAGTGCTGTAACTGGCGGTGAGCGCAGCGGTGTATATGGAGGCTGTATGGTGCAAAAGCAAAGGAAGTACAGGGATACAGAATCATGAATAAGGTATCCCACGCAGAGTCTTTAAGGAGTGTTGGTGTGAATGAAATCAAGCAACTAAAGAGGTTAATGGAAGTGAACGAGATGAAATAACACTGCAGCGTTCAAGCAGAGGGCAGCTGAGACATCCAACCCCTATGCAGAAAACATGTCATCACGAGTGTAAGGTGAAAAAGGAAACCCTACTAGTGGACAAAAAGAACTTTATTGCCTTGGTTTGCAAAGATGTAAATGTTGCCACCCAACAAGAAAAGAAAAGCGATAGGATTGAAGACTGTGGTGAAAGCTGGGTATTACAGAGATAAGAGCGGAGGAAATTCATGGAATGCTTATAGTTAATGTTGCTGGAGGTTCTCAGTGTGTTGGTTAAGATCTTCATGGGACTACTTACTGTAATGGAATGCTAGAAGTCTCATAGCTAATGACCAAGAATTCAAGAATTTTATAAAAGAGATTAAAGTTAAGCCAGACATAATATGTGGTAAAGAAACATGGTTGCGCCCATGTCTTTAGTGTAAAATAGATTCAGATGATTCAGATTCAGAAAGCGATCATCAAGGTGGAGGATGTGCAACTTTTATAAGATGTGGGATAGCCAATAAAAGACTGAATAATGCAACAAACCTAGAATGTGTTATTACTGAAGTTTGCAAGAGAGATGGGAACCTTGTGACAATACATTTTTACAATCAAGCAGTGCAAGTTGATAAAAATAGTAGACTGAGCTATCTTAATATGAGAGAAATGCGGTGTGGGGATTTTAATGGTCAGAATAGTCTCTAGGGAAGTAACCACAGATAATAATGGAGATATAGTTAAAGAGCTGATGAATGAAAGAAGTTTAGTTTGTCTAAATAATGGTAGTGGTACAAGAATAGATGTACAGACCAATTCAACTTCATGCATTGATTTAACCTTAGTATCTAGTAACATGGCAAGCTCATGGAGCATTAAAGGGACGCCCATAAGGGGGAATTAAGGGGAAAGCGTTCTGGGGCCCAGCCGTTAGGGGGGCTAATGGAGGCCAGCAATAATCATGTTAATCCTAATATAAGTAATGATAACCAAATTTTATTTTCAAGTTGGTTCCATGGTGGAACAAGGAATGCACAGAAGCACTGAGAGAGTGAAATGGAGCACTAAAAACCTTGAGAAATAATTTACGGCAAGAAAATGTAATGGAGTATCAAAAGAAAAGGGCAATTGCTCAAAGAGTCATTAAGAGGAGTAAAAGAAATTCATGGAGGAATTATTGTTCCTCTTTTGGAAGAGAAGTGGCTGTAGGAGATGAAGAAAATGAATGGGAAAAGGACATCTGTGAAAATTCCAGTTCTGGAAGCTGAAGGAAGATTAGCAATATGAAATAAAGAAAAAGCTAATGTATTGGGGGGGGGGATGCAAGTGTACACAGTGGAAATCACCTCAACACTTTAATAAGATTTGGGACAAAGGGAGGATGCCAAAAAGTTGAAAATGTGCATTAGTTCTACCATTTTACAAACCAGGTAGATCTGAAAAGGTAGCTCTAGTATGGATGCTGTTGTAAAACACAAACATGCATGATGAAAGAATTAATGGTGATTGTATTTTTCAATGTAGAAAAGGCTTATGACTCTATGTGGAGAGAGGGTCTGCTAATCAAAATGAATAGAAAGGGGATTGGAGGAAAGTTTATAATTGGGTGCGAGAATGCCTGTCAGACTGAAAATTCAAGGTTAAAGTTGGATCGGAAATATCAGATGTATTTGAGATATTGAATGGGATACCACAAGGTAGTGTAATATACAGTAAGTCCAGTGTTATTTAATATCATGATCAATGATATCTTTATGAATTTTGATAGAAGGATAGGATCAGCGCTGTATGCCGCCAATGGAGCCATATGGATTAGGGTACGAGAGTCATCAAGTGTACTAGACAAAATGAAAGAAGCAATAGTCGGGGTAGAACAGTGGTCAAATGGGGATTTAAGCTCTCCCCAAGCAAATCATGCTACATGTTGTTCACAAGAAAGAGAGGGCTGCAAAGTCTCAAGCAATATGGACAAGCAATGGAGAAGGATAATGTTTTTCAGCCAGACAGAGTAGTATTCTGTATAGATTCTAGTGCAGTGCTACTAAGTATAAAATGAAATGAGATCAGTGAGAGAAGATCTCATACTCCTCAAAGTCTACATAGAAAACTAGCCTACATAGAATAGGAAAGGATATAAGATTATGTTGGGGATGGGCATGTGGACATTAACGGAAATGAAGGATCTGACAAAATTGCCAAAAATGCAACAAATAAGAAAAAGATCATGATATTCTGGGCGGTAAAGGGGAAGGGAAAAAAAATAATTAAAAAAACGAATGATGAGAAAATGGCTAGAAAGATGGGAGGAGGACAACAAAGGGAGATCATATTACAAAGTTCAGAAATCCATAAATGCTCTTAGGGCAGGAGGAAAAACAGGAGGGAGGAAGTCAATCAAACAAAGTTAGATCATACATGTCTCAACAAAACTTCTGTTTCTAGTGGGGGAAATTACGTGAGAAGACAAACAATAGAAAATGTTGAGCATATACTTATGGAAAGTGATCCGTACAAGGAAGAAAGGGAATGGTTTGTAATAAGGTTTAGAAAGACAGATGGAATCTAGATGGAATTACTGGGGACAACAGGAGGGGGAGCAAGGGATGGACAGCAGACAGTAGGTGGCGGTATGCACCTTCAAAGTTACTGAGTGCAATCCGCCATTAAACGAAAAGAAGAAGAAGGAAGAAGTCAAGACGCTGAAGTGTTGTTGCTCAACAGTCTACTCGTCAGCATCTCTCCTGCCGTAATTTCTGATAGCCCTAGCTGGCGAAATGTCTTAATCTTCAACATGGATTGAGCGGACTATGACTTTTACCTTTCACATGGCAGGGCGGTGGAAAAGCAGCTTTTCTGACGGTTACATAAGTCGAGTAAGCCCGCGTCTTCAACTTCATCAGAACAGGTCAGACTGGATGGGAAAGAGGAAACAAGACGTTAGCTAACTTAGCATGTCTCTCAGTTAGTTTCAATGAAACTTTGAGCTAATTTGGCTAAGTAACGTTAGCCAACTTAGTTCGTGAACGGTAGAAGTAACTTTAGAAATAGTCCGGGAGAACAGCAGTGAAATGTTAAGACGTAGCTAACCTAGATGACATATCTTCTTTTTTTCTTTAAAAAAAAAAAAGCTTTACATTTCGCTAACTTGTCACAACTGATTTCTGAAGCAAAATTAGTACGTCAATCAAAGAGGAAGTTGACTAACCATACTTTAGCAGTTAGCAGTTTCTAATAAACTAATCTAAAACTGATAATCTACCCTAGATATGCCATATGTACTCTTTAAGCTGTAACAATCTTAACAATATGCAATCCCATATTTTCTAGATGCTCCCCCAAACTTAGTCTATATACCTATGAGATCGTGTTTCTTTTACTTCACATATTAATCTTATTTGTGGCTGAATTTAACAAAACAGCTTTATTTTTCTTTTCTAGAAAAAGGGGAGAGAAGGTGAGCAGTGACCATGGAGGCGCTTTTCCACTCTCTCTACACCACAGCTGGCCGGCTGCCTTGGTTCCTTCTGACTCTGTTTACATCGTGGATAGTTTTGTGTTCAGCCGATTTAAAGCAGGCAAGATTACCGTTATATTCCCAGAACCCGGTTCTTCTTGCCTGGAATGCCCCAACACAAGACTGTGCCCCGCGACATCGCGTAACTTTATCTTTGGACCAGTTTGACATTATAGCAACCCCCAATGAGGCCTTTGTCCGGCAGAACCTCACAATTTTCTATAAGGAGCGCCTCGGTTTGTATCCTCATTATGAGCGTGGTGGAACTGCAGTGAATGGAGGCCTTCCACAGCTTGCCAGCCTCACACGGCACTATGAAAAGATGCCTGAAGGTGTGCAAAAATATATACGTGAGCCTGAGGCAAAAGGTTTGGCTGTTATTGACTGGGAGGAGTGGCGCCCATTGTGGATACGAAATTGGGATACGAAAGATATCTATCGAAGTAAATCCCGTGAAATGGTGGCCAAAAAGAACCCTAAGTGGCCGCCAGAACAAGTGGGAAAAGTTGCACAGCAGGAATTTGAGCTATCGGCTCGCAAATTCATGCTGGAGACTCTAAAACTTGCCAAGAACTTGAGGCCCAACCAACTGTGGGGCTTCTACCTGTTTCCAGATTGTTACAACCATGACTACAAGAGTGACCTGAAGAACTACACAGGCCGCTGTCCTGTTGTGGAGCTGGCCCGCAATGATCAACTTAACTGGTTGTGGATGGAATGTACAGCATTTTTCCCATCTATATACATGGATTCTGTACTGCGCTCTACAAATTTTGGGCGCCTCTTTGTCCGAAACAGGGTGAAGGAGGCGATGCGCCTGGCATCTGTTGGGGATGGATTAGCACGTCCTGTGTTTGTTTATACCCGCCCTACTTACATCAATCAGATGACCCTCTTAACTGAGGTTAGTTGGCTAGAGCAAGAATTCAATTACAAGTACCGGATGCTTATGTAAAGCCAAACTGCATCTTGCTGATGGATGGAAAATGTCTTGAAATCACTGAAATCAACAACATTAAGTAATTTTTCTCACTTTCGTGAGGTTAGATAGACTACGGGTCAGCATTATACTTTGTTAAGTGTATTAGCTTAGTGAACATTTGAATTTGTATTTACTCAGTCATTTTGATTTTCTGTTTGAATATTTTCCTCGTATGCTTGTAGTGAACTGTTTGTGCAAATGTTTTTCAGACAGATCTGGTCTCCACCATTGGTGAGAGTGTTGCACTTGGAGCTGCAGGTGTAATCTTCTGGGGGGATACCTCCTATGCAAACAGCAGTGTAAGTGTCATACCTTCTGTGCTAATTAGGCACAGAGTAGCTTAGTGTTCAGTGTTTTGGGGTTAACAACCCTGTTTTTCCCCCCCCACAGGCCAGCTGCTCCACCCTAAATGAGTATCTTAAGGGACCACTGGGCCGGTACCTGCTTAATGTGTCTACAGCTGCAGAACAGTGCAGTCAAGTGATGTGTAAAACCCACGGCCGCTGTCTGCGCAAAATACAAGACGATGATGTGTACCTGCATCTAAGCCCCCTAACGCACAGCATCACCAGTCAGGGTGGCCAGCTGAAGGTTGCAGGCGTGCCTGGCAAAGCCGAGCTGGCTCTTTTCCGCACACACTTCCAGTGCCAATGCTACAGTGGGTACAGGGGTGAGGCCTGTGCTCAGAAAGAAAAAGGACAAAATAGAGCCTCCTCTGTCTTAGGGGCTTGGCCCCTTTGCTTTTTACTTCCACTAGGACTCCTCTCTCTGCTCCACTGAGGAACCTGAGAAGCCCAAACTCTTCATTGCTTCTGTCAGCCCTAAAAAGAAGGATAGTTCAACATAAGTTGTAAGTTTCTCTGCGCACGAATGATACTGGTGCATTGCCAGCAGCAATCAGTCAGTCTTGTCACCAGAGATCTCTCAGCTTGACAGGAGACAATATTGATGGATGGAACTAACGTCCATCCATCAATATTGCAGCTGATCTTTGACTTATATCCAATTCTGTCAAAATCATAACTGTCTCTTTTAGGCCTCTGACCTTCAAATGAAGATATACTGTGGACTGTCATACATTCAGTCTTACTACAGTGTAATTGTGGGACAGTTCCCAGAGAGGATATAATACCTTATATAAAATGCTTAACCTGAAAGCTTTTTTTTTATCATGGATGCAACAATAGCACAAAGTGAGGCTTCAGTAAAAAAAAAAAAAAAAAGTGGAAGAAAGGTACGTGATGCCCAGCGACATGCGTATATACACGTTTTTGTTGCATGGCAACATAACTTTCGGTACTCTACATTTGCATATTGCCACAAATTTCAACACCATAGTTTGTATCTGTTGATGGATCAAGCTTGTAAGTGTTATGACACTTCACAGCCTCATGAATGAAATGTAGTGCATTATACCAGAAGGTGATGAATTAGGATAAACTGAGTCTTAAATCTCTTTGCTTACATATGAGTTATAGAAACAACATGGCTGGACCTGCCTCTTTCAGTTCAAAAATGTGCCTTAACCGGGTTATGGAGTGCTATTTATGGTTTGCTTGCCTTTGTTTACAAGTTGTGATTATTGGGATTTTCATCTCAGTCTTCTGCTGGGCAGTGCTTTATACTGATATTAATTCTATATGCCTACCTTTTTTTTTTTTTTAAAGTAACAAGCAAAATGTATATAAAAAGTAAAGGGTGGACAGTGTAGTGTCTTATAATTCACATGAATATCACTGTGAAAACAAGTTAACAATATGCAGGTTTAAAAAAGGGGACAATTTCAGCATCTAGTTAATGTACCTTCTGCCAAATCTTTGTTCATTCTTATGAAAAGGTACAGGAGCGTTATCAGATTCTAGCAGTATAAATGTAAAAATATGCAATTAAGACTCAAACTGATTATGGCCAATTGAAGCTTGTTCCATATGTATTGGTATTGGCATATCTGTGTCGGCTGATAAGTGACAAAAAAAGTTTATACAGAAATCCCTGAAATGCGTTCATTTTCAATTATGTAATGTTATGCACGGTACATCTCTTGGCTTCAGTTCATTAATAACCAAATGTAAGGGTCCTTTTTAAAAATGTTTGTGTGTATGTTAAACATATTTAGCTGATGTACTGATTTTTATTTTTATTTTTATTTTTTTACTCTAAAATATCTGTATCAGCCTCAGAAATGCAGTACTGGTCGGGCTCTGTACACAATATCAGTTTAGCGTGTAGTTTGACTTGCTTGCACAGCAGTTTGTGTCAGGGTTCCTGTCAGTGATGCTGTGTTGATGGCAACTACTGTAGCTATATCCCCATATTAGTTTATGCCAAGTAAATATATTTGCGAGGCTGACGTTAGCTGATCACCTGCTCATGAGCAGTTTTATATTTATACACAAGGTTCTCTATTTATTCTCCGTGGTGTTGCTCAAAAAAGTATTTAGCTACCTAAAACGAGTTACACCAGTGGGCAAAGTGTTATGCTGTTTTTCAGACTGAAGAATTCCACTCAAACAAATAGTTTTGCAATAGACCTTTTTTATGTATGCTGCAAACTTTTTAAAATATTGCACTTTAACTACTTTTTGGTTGAGGTGGATGTAGCTTTGTTTCATTTTGATACTTATCAGAGATGAAATGATGTTTCTTTGCTGGATACAGAAGCCTGTACGGCATACTGCCAGTGCATTACAATATAATATAGTGTTTTTCCATTTAATGTGTCATGTTAGAGACGCGTTCCACTGTGAATCTTGTCTAAAAGAAATACCGGGTAGGTGCGTCTATGATTGTTATTCCTCCCTTGGCTTCCAGCTCAGTTGCACTGTAAGAATAATCAACGGTTTTATTTGTCACTATCTTTAAATGTGCTATTTCACTAAAGACTCCTGAACATATTCAGATTTAGAGAACCAAGTCTGACACAGTATCTTAAATGTAGTGTAGATTGGGAAGATGTCAACCATGTACAATGCAAATTTGACCCCTTTGTACTATTTTGAAAAGTTAATGCCAGGGGTCACTACATTTCAATAGAAGGCTATAAACCAGTGGGTTTTCAGTTTGAGCCTTTTTGCATCAAGCACCGTAGACATATACTGCTAACCATTTTTAGGACATACAAGGATGTTTGAGACATGTTTTTCTCACCTTTTATGTAGCCATTGTTTTTATTTTTAATTTATTGCACAATAGTATGAATATCAACGCAACATTTTGAACTTGATTGAGATGAGTAATTATCAGTTATTATCAGTCGGTGTCAAATCTGAATTAACAACCCACCCTTACACCTGTATTAAATTACATGTTTATTGTAAATTAAATTCACACCATTATATGTGATGTATTACTTTATTCAAGCAAGTTTCCAGTCTCTGAAAAATGACTTTCATATTGATGGAATCAGTGAAAATCTGCAGCTTCCTGGAGGGTAGAATTACCAAAAATCTTTTATAACTACTTCACCAACTGTTATAAACAACACTCCACCTCTACGTTTTAGAAACACCTTCAGCGTTGATGAGGAAATTACTTAAATTTACAAGCCTTATTCTGCCTAAATGTATTGTTTGTTTTTTTTTAAACCAAATATTTAAAAAACAAACAAACAGGGTTTTGTATTTGATAACACTTCATATCCGACTTTTTCATCTGAGAATTTAATTATTAAAAAAGAAATTTAAATGTATTTTTTCTGTTTTTCTAATTTTCTGGGACTGTACTGCCAGTCTACTAGGATCCCATCCATGTAAAAACCCCAGGTTGACTCTGCAAAAATATTAAAAGGATTGAAAAAAATAACAAGCATGGATTTGCTGTATTTATATCATATATTTGGATTTGTAGGGTTTTTGTTTTGTTTTGTTTATTTACAAAGATGCAGCAAAAACTGCATAGCAGCTATTAGTTTATTTCAAAGCAAGTAAGTATTAAAGAGAGAATAAAGCCGAAAACAAAAAATATCATGTTTGACTTGTTTTTGAGACAGTGTTTCGCATGTACATACAGTTTTTTTTATGGCCTTGCAGTTGTGAAGTCTGAGGTTTCAGGGTATACAAATAGATTTGTAAAAAGTTGTAATAAATACATGAGCATTTGGTTTGAGAATTTTTGTGGATGAATATGGTACTTTTCAAAATTCAAACTCATGTTGGCAATGTAGAGGATACCCTTCCCCACACAAAACAATTAGGAATGCACGATATGTATTTTTTTCAACTGATACTATAATTACCAGCTTTTCATGGCCGATACCGATAAGACAACCAATAATTTCACATTTTTTATTTTAAAAAGAAGTTCAGAACTTGTAGTTTATGCACACCTGAGGGTAAGAAAGACTAAAATATATTGAGAAAAGATCAATGATTTAATATTCCTTAGCTCTGATAAGATTTGTCATTATTTTCTGTCCTCTCAATTTATTCACTATAGTTCGATTATCGGCCGATAACAGATAATATAAAATTTCCCATCATCTGGCCGATAATCTATCGTGCATCCCTGAAAACAACACAAAATGATCTTTTAAATCACCTGATAAACCTCTTTGCAGTGCATCAAATATTTCAAGTTTAATCATATGTGTACAAAAACAAAGTATCCTTATCCCAACAATATCACTAAATTACATGATGTATTATTTGCAGAGATTTATTTAAAAAAAAGGTTTTAAGATTATTTGTTTGGTAGATGCATTTCCTCGCAGCTTCAGCAGGAAATGACGTATCGGCACTTAGCGTTGTTGTGTGCAGCTCGTAATGTGCTCCGGTGAGAAACAGGTAATTTAGACCGTGGCAGACTTGATCTGTAACGTTCATTAAATTTTCTTTGCGTTTCTCGATTTTCTCGCGAGACAATGTTTTGACCAATTTTTATTCATGATTTCTATCCAAGGAACGTTGAATATACCGGTAGTTTCTTGTCCTCTCGGTTTGAAGAGCTAGCTACCACCAGTTTTCACCCGAAGCCTTTCATCAGCATTTCCCGTTACTGGTAACCAGCAATGCAGAAGACATGACGGTAAAGCAGACAGCCTTGTCCTTCTGTCAGTGAGCATCCATAACATCTACCTCCTCGGTCTTGGTATGTTTGCCTGTGGTGCTGCATTCTTAGCTAATGAATCTAGCCTTCTACAGCAGAAGAAATGTAGCTAGTAGAAGAGAACGACACGTCGAGTTAATGTTAGCTTTCTTGTATATTTAGGCTAAAATGACATTCCTCCGCTTACCGTTGATGCACTGCAGTACTTCAGATTTGTCGTCCTTTATTTGGAGGATTAACTTTTCCCTAACTGATTACATTTCTCGGATTTTTTTTCCTGGATTCATTCTTTTTCCCCGAAGAGCCACCTGTAGGCTTGGTATTATAACCTGGTTAACGTTATAGTACACCGTTTGCAGCACTGTGATCACAAATCATCGTCACTGCTTTGATTTAGATGGTGGGTGTGTGTGGCAATTTTACCTTATTTGACAAAAAAACACAATGTCTAGTGAAACCTTGACTTTTTAGGAAAATATTTCTTTCCAAGTTTCACACAGAATTTAATGGCCACCTCATCAAGGTAGAACTGTCTAGCAGTAAGGACACAAGATTTGCAACATAAGTGTGCACAAAGCTTGTATTCCTGTTCCTAATATTTCAGCAATACAGTTGATGACTCTGTCAATAGGAATGAACTATGACAATGAATTTCAAAACCGATGATTGTAAAGATAAAGCAATAGGGTTTTTTTTTCTTTATACACAGTTGAACAATTAGAAATACTGCATCATTAGGATCCAATGTGACTTTCTCTCAGACAATGCACTGTCTGCCACTTTTCCTAGATCATTCATCTTGATGAAATGAATTTCTTGCGTAATCGTCTTGTTGTTCTGGGCCTGGTGTTTTTGGCCACGTTACTGCTCTACCTGCTGCTGCCATCCATTCGCCAGGGCAGCATGGAGCCTTCTCTTGAAGCTCAAAGGATGGGGCTGATGGCCACCTCTCCTCCTCCGCTTCCCACCATCAACGTGTCCATCCGCACCGGCCAGCTACCTGGGGACCCTCCACTGTTCTTCAGAGAAGCTTTACCTGTTGATGGAGCTGGACGACAGATATTACCAAAGTGAGCTGATACAACTTGTGTTTTGTCTTTGTCACTATTACGTTCCCAACCACTTATCTAAGCGGGTGAACACACAGGACAGTGAGGATGGTCTGTTGATAAGTGCAGGTGTGCTGCTGACCTACATCTATAACATGTTTTATTCGCCAGGCCTGTCCTTATGAAATCGTGAGAAACTTGCAACTACGAAGTCATTGGAAAACAAAATAATTTCTCTTTGCAGGCTGCAAGTGGTCCTTCTGCATGGCCAGGCCTTCACATCCAAAACCTGGGAAGAGCTTGGTACGATGGCTCTCCTGGCAATTAATGGATATCAAGCCTTAGCGATGGACCTGCCAGGTAGGCACATAATCAGCACTAATGTTAGTGACAATCATGATGATATCTCCTAAAACTGTATTATACACAATCATTTTTATCATTATATGTATGATCTGGTAAACAAATTAATTAGAGGAATATCTTTTTTGCCTAATCTGAGTGTAGTCGTTTTCTTACATAGATTATGTATATATACATATTATATTA
>JBBPCS010000359.1:5308908-5344450 GCA_037974645.1 Hollardia meadi
TCGGCCGAATCGTATTACAATAAAGATAAGGAAAGACAACGGAGTGTTTGGTCTCATGTAAGGGTTTTGCCACAACAATGTTAACTTCATAATTTAAGTTAAAGCAAAAAAGTTGCCTATTTCCTGTTTAACTTACAGTATTTAATGGTAAGGTTCAGAACTGATAAGCCAGTGTTGGATAAGATGGTTGATTTACGTGTCTTTACTTTTTCACACAACTTTTTTAACCTTAATGCAGACTCCTCGAGAGCCACACGTTTACACTCACAACACAGCAGATTTCTGTTTATCACGGCTCACTAGTTAATCTGTTTTGGGGGCATTGCAAGAAATTCCAATTGTATCAAGTAAACCCGGCTGTCACAGCAGGTTTTAAAAGCTATAGTTTATAAGCTATTTTACATACATACAATATATAACAATCATTTTTATATTTTACAAATTTTATATTTTTCTTTGCTTTGGAAATCCCTAAATTATGATGATGAGTCAGCAAAGCTGATTGGGTTACTAACATTTCATTGCTTACCTCCACCGATGGATGCACCTGTTGTCTAAGCTTCTTTTCTATTTCTCTCAACATTCAATGAAAGTTGATTCCAATGAGAAAATGCTGAATAGGTGTAATCAGTGGTAATGAGATAAATGGAGATTTTTTTTTTTCTTGAAAAGATGTTGATGACAGGGTATCAAAGAAGTGCACAAATATGAGTTGTTGTGACATGACAAACTTTTTTTCCCCCCTTATTAAGTGTTTCGCTTGCAGTCTGGAAGTACATTCTTCTCCATTTGTTTATGTTGTGACAGCCTGTGATGTGATGTCTATCCACAGGATAATGCACTGGGCCAGGCGTATCGAGCAGGAGATTGACAGAGTCTTTCAGCACATCACTGGAGCTCAGCAGTTGAAAGGGGTGAGTGTGTAGCTCTCTTTTTATAGTATACAGGTCTTACTCATCATTGTGCTGCATAAACTCAATAAGAAGTGCAGTACAGTATGCAATACAGCTGTAAATCCATTAAGTCTAAGAGCTAAGTAGGAGCAGGAAACAAGAAACAATTACAGTCTGCTTTCAGAAACCTCTGTTTCTTTTCTTTTTTTTTCTTGCAGAGCACAGAAGAGCCAATAACACAATGGGGTTTTTTTGTTTTCCCTGGACAGACATAAAACTTTCTCTAATAGCTTTTATGTATTCATCACTTGCCAGGATGCTCTGCCTTTTAGATGTTGTAGACACATTTTGCAGGCACCTTTTGTATTGTTTGCAATGTTTATCAATCGTCCACACACTGTTCGATTCCTACAAAGCGAAAGAGATGCACTTCTTCCATAAGCTGATCATGTAATACCCGTGTTATTTGTGGAACAGTCAACTTTTATTAATGTTTCATTACACCTTTATTGAGATTCTTTTTGACACGACATACATTCGGGTAATCTAATTCATGGCTCTCTGCAGTTACCTTGTTTCTAAACTTTCATAAATGTGAAACCTGGTTTCCGTATAATGGAACGAGAAATAATCTGGATTTCTACCCCTTTTTTTTTTTTTCAAAAGGAGTATTTCTTCTATTAAGTAGCTCCAGTAAAAACTGTTACCACTGAGGTCTGTGTGGTATCCAGAATAACAAGGATATTGTTAAGAGTAAGAGATGTCTGTGTTGACATTTTTTAAAGGGTAAGGTTGGGAATATTCTTTATTTTCTTTCTGTCAGCAACGCTTATGAAAAGGCCAAATGTGACATTGTTTTTGTACATCTCTCAATACTTCACAACATCCTTGCTTTGTCTGTGGCTCTCAGCTCGAAGACCATTAACTTCCACTGTAGACATAAATCTTTAGAATCAGAGCCCAAATCTGTATTTTAATTTTTTTAAAAGGATAAATAATTTCGTGGAGCTGGGCACTGTAGTTTTATTTTTGTTTGTTTTTTAACCAAAGGCTACTCAAACAGGAATGAATAATTGATTCTTTGGGACAACCACAGATTTCTTGTTCTAGCAAGTATTTATGGACTGTTTATATGGGATTGAAAGAAAATAAACTACAGTGCCCATGTTCCTCGTAATGGCTAATTGTTTGTTTTTAATAGTTAACAATGCAGCTTGGTTGGAAAGATCAGATGAGTGTTTGCTGAGCAAACTTTAGTTCTTTTAAATTTAACTTTCCAATGCTGTGAGTAGTACACAAGGAATTCCATTCACCTTCATTGTATTGGAGTGATCTAAGAAGGGTATTCCAAAAGCTGGACACATAAAACTGAGAAAATATGCTTTAATTGTTTCTTTTGTCATTTTGGGGAACTCATTTTTTAAGGGGAAATAAGAAATCTGATAATCACGGTTAAAATCAATATTCAAGGTAGTGGATTTGTTGGTTATGTATGTAATACGGTTACTAAACTATACGGGTTTGGTGTTAGATTATTTAATCAACAGAAAATCAGCTACTATTTTGATAATGAATTAATCATTTAAATATTTTTTTGATAAACAGCTTCTCGAGTAAAAAGATTTGATGCTTTTGTTTGTTTGATATAAAAGTGAACAAAATGCCTTTGAGTTCTGGAGCTATTTGACCATGTCACCTTGAGCTCCGACATGATTATTGATTAATCAAGGAAATAATTGGCATAGTAATTGATAATCAAACTAATCATTGGTTGCAGCCCAAAAATAATATAATCCGAAGTCTGAAACTGAACTAAGCTGTATTGATCTTTGTGGAAGAAAAGTTGTTGAGTGCACTTACTGTACTGCACTGACTATCGCACTGCAGGTAAATGTCTGGTATTCACCTGATTTGTCACAATGATCTGGTTTCACCATGTAACAACATACCTGTTGCGTCCAATAAGTCGTCAACGTTATGTCACATCTTCACTGTGACAGGTGGCTGAAAAAAGTTGTCCCTGAAAAGGTCAATTCCAAAAAACAGGACCAAAGATCATCTGTAGGGGGCAAGAGAGGCCCGCTCTGTGAAGATGTGTGGGGGCGTTCCCTCAGCAGAGAGCAGCGGCACGTGTCCTTTCTGTTTGTGTCACAGCAGACCAGATGGTCAGCCTGCAGTAATGCCTTGATGTGAGACTCACTCATTCATTCAATCCTCATTAATCCCTCCATACTCCTGAAACACTCTGGATTTGTTAAAGAAAGTGCTCTCTGCCTGGAAAGCTCAGTGCAATCTTCTCTTGTCAAGGAAACGCGTGGAATTCAACTGAAACGTCGTTTCCAATTCCTCAACCAATAAAAAGCCTCAAGTTTTCATTTGCATTTAATTTGAGAGAGCTGGCCTATGTGACAACGACTGAAACTGCTTGCCTGCAGTTTGACAGGACAGTTACTGATGGTGCAGTGTTTCCATGAAATCCCAAAGAAAGAATTTTTTATTTTTTTTAATTGTACAGAAAGCTAAAATGATTATCTAGAGGTTGAGGAAAATCTGGGCACTAAGAATGACAGACTGACGTCATCTGGATGGCAGCACATGTTCCAAAACCTGGATGTACCTTTCAGCATCAATGGTGCTGTCACAGATGTGCAAGTTACCCATGCCATGGGCACTAACACACCCCCATACCATCACAGATGCTGGCTTTTGAACTTTGAGCTGGAAACCGTCTGGATGGTCCTTTTCCTCTTTAGCCCGAAGGAAAAAATGTCCATGATTTCCAAAAACTATTTGAATTGTGGACTTGTCAGACCAAAGGAAACTTTTCCACTTTGCATCAGTCCATTTCAGATGAGCTCGGGCCCAGTGAAGTCAGCGGCATTTCTGGATGTTGTTGATATATGGCTTGTGCATCGCATGGTGGAGTCTTAACTTGCTTTTGTAGATGCAGCGACAAACTGTGTTTACTGACGATGGTTTTCCAAAGTTTTCCCGAGCCCATGTAGTGATATCCTTCATAGAATCATGTCAGTTTTTAATGCAGTGCCGCCTGAGGGATCAAAGGTCACAAGCATTCAATGTTGGTTTTCAGCCTTGCCCCTTATGTGCAGAGATTTCTCAAGATTCTCTGAATCTTTTGATGATATTATGGGCTGTAGATTGTGGAATCCCCAAATTCCTAAACTGTTGGACTATTTGCTCTCGCAGTTTTTCACTAAGTGTTGAACCTCTCCCCATCCTTGCTTGTGAAGGACTGAGCCTTTCGAGGATGCCCCTTTCATACTCAATCATGATACTATCACCTGTTACCAATGAACCTGTTTACCTGTGGAATGTTCCAAACAGGTGTTTTTGAGCTTTCCACAACTTTCCCAGTCTTTTGTTGCTCCTGTCCCAACTTGTTTGAAATGTGTTGCTGGCATAAAATTCAGAGTAAGCGTATATTTACAAAAATCAATGAAGTTGATGAGATACAACATTGAATATATTGTCTTTGTGATGGTTTCATTTGAATTGAATGTCAAAAAGGATTAGGAAATTATCACATTCTGTTAAATTAATGTTTTACAGAGCGTCCCAACTTTTTGGGAATTGGGGTTGTACTGTATCTTTATAGAACATCTGTACTAAATTTCATGGCAATCCATTCAGTATTTGTCAAGACATTTCACTCAAAACCGCAAATGTCAGCCACAGGGTAGAGCTAGAGGAGTCAGGAGATCAAAAATCTGTAGGTTTTACCCTCTGGTTCCCATGAATGTTTGTGCAAAATTTCATGGCAAGCCATGAAGAAGATATTGAGATATTTCAGTGGATAAGTACACCTTTTGACCTGCTGGTGGCACCACATGAAAAGTCTGTGGATCATTAAAGTCTGTAGGGTTCGCTCTCTGGGGATCACAAATGTCTGTACAAAACTTAATGACAATCCATCTTATAGTTGTTGAGATATTTCAGTGTGGACCAGACAGACTAACTCCAGCCACGGAGCTTGTGTGACTAATAAAAATAATGGTTCATTTTGATTTATTTGTGTTATACAGTCAACATTTCCTGGCCCTTGGTCCTCCCAGATTTTTGTGAAAAGTCCTTTATTTTGTTAAAAGCTGGTTTGTTAAAGGTTTTATCTACATCATGTCCAGCATCAGTGATGCATCTTGATTCTGAATATGTTCTACACAGAACCTAGCTCTTCTCAGACGGCACACAGTTCACATAATGTTCATTACTGCATGTTCCCATCTGTGCAGCGTGGCCCATAAAGCATCTGGTCAGTACACAACCTGAGGGACTGAAGTTCATTTTGTGAAGTCCATTTATAGGGAGAGGGCTGTCATACAGTATGTATTAAGGTTTGCCAAATGTATTCATCCAGGTCACTGGCTGTCTTGTTTTCATCTTCACTCTGACATCTTTCCTCATGAGGTTGATGTCTGATGGCCAAAAAAAAACCCACCAGACCGCAAGGTCATAGCAAAAATACTGTGGATATCTTGTCCCCTGCATATCTGATGAATCTCACCATTTTACTAGAAACCAACAAAAAAGTTTTGACTCTAAAGGGGCAACAATGAAATTTAAAAACATCAGATCACAGAGACTGAAGATTAAACACAGTTGCTTAATATACAGTATTATAATTAAATGTTGTAATGATGTGAAATTCTCATTTTATGCTGATGATAAAAGTAAGAGGGAAACAATTAAAAACCAGTACACAGTACATTTTAGTGTAACTACTGTATGGAATTGCTCAGTTACATAGTTGTCTTCCAGTTTATTTATTTCTGAGGATCCCTGTAAAGATTTTTATACAGTTTTAATTATGTTTGTTCTGAGTTTTGAAGTAGAAATGTGTTTCCATGTGAGGCCTTATTTATCTCCAGAAGAGAAGTTAAGAGCAGAATCTGTGTGAATCTGGTTTGTTCAGTTTGCATCACTCAGCAGACTGTGACTCAGCTCTGTGCATTAAAATAGATCTGGTCTCATGGTTTAAATAGACTAAAAGCTTCCCATTTATTTCAGAAATATTTCTCATCTCTGGGTGAAATAAAAAGGGCGGCACGGTGGTGCAGTGGTTGCCTCAAAGCAAGAAGGTCCTGGGTTTCATTCCCAGCCGGGGTCTTTCTGTGTGGAATTTGCATGCTGTCTTTGTGTCTTCGTAGGTTCTTTCTGGGTGCTCCGGCTTCCTCCCATTCCCATGTCTGTTTTCAGGATTTTCGGAGATTCCAACTTCTCCACATCCATGTCCTTGAATGTTCACGTATCAAACAACACCACACAGATACTGCCCATAGCAATCAAGTGCACTAATGGCAACACAGATTTATATTAAGTCAGCATAGACACTATATGTTGAAGGTTGCAAATTGTCAATAGCAAGGCATTAGGTCAGCAGAAACGACCTTAATAGAATGACTCTGCAGCTGTTGTTGCTCTTAAGCTTTTCACTCTGTCCATTAAATAATTTACAGATATACAATGAAGAAAGACGACGGTTTAGCCTGGTGAGGAATCAGCCTCGTAAGATTGTGGAGAAGGTGGCCTCAGATATAGAAAAACTCCTGGCGAAGAAACGTAAAGCGCTCGATGTGAGTATATGGGAAACACTTAATTGACACCACTGATTTTGCTATTTTATCTGCTATTTATTTACTCTCTTTTTAAAAAAAAATTTTACCACATTTTTTCTTCTGCAAGTGAAGTGCTCAGAACAGCATGGTGCACTTTAGAGTATTAAAGTAAAGAAATGTTTGTTGCTAATTAAATGTTTGCAAATTAGAAGAAAAAAAGAGAGATTGACAGAAAAGTGTTTGACTGGCAGCATTTCCGATACTGTCTCATCATGCAGTTTTATAAACTGTCTGTCTCAGAGGAATCCACCGTGTTGTACGGGGTTTTTCCCCCTTGTTCAGAGAAATCAGACACGTCGTTGTACTTCTAATGTGAGTGTCTCTCTGTTTTCAATGTCAGAGGTTGGCCAGTGAAGCGGAGCGGCTCCAGCGAGAGCATCTATGGCAGGATGGAATCAAGGTAAAATCTGTAAGAACAGGATGTTTTCTGTTAAATAATTCATTTGTACATTTTGACCTGAGTGACTGTCACAGTTAATATCACATGTACTACAGTCATTATTGAGAGCAGCACGAGTGTATGCAAATTCTCCATTTGTCTGTTGTGTTTTTGTGAACACTGACGTGAGTGTTGCCTCATTATTCTGTCACTGCAGTGTTGTTGACTGGCCTTTGTGTGGCATTATAATTTGACTTCAATGGCTCTATTTTCCTGAAGGCGCAAACCAAGCACTAGGTCAAACACAGTTTTTATGCATTCTATTTATACAGTCTATTTTTGGCATATGCACCTGTTTGGCGATTACCAAATAAACAGAAACTTTTATTCACAGGTTCCAAGTTTAACAGTAACAGTAAAATTATTTGGAATCTCGCTGTCCTCATTATGAGTCCTGAAATCCATCAAATCTGTCAGGACATTTCAAAACAAATTCACACCTGTGAGGTAGTTATTTTTATGTCTCTTATTCGTGTTTTTAAGCAGAGTCACTGATCCAGTTTGTAAACCTATACCCCTCCCTAAGGTTGTCAAAATAATTGTTACTTCGATGATACGATGTCCACATTTGATAGTATATAGGTTGTTCAAAAAAGAAAAAAATGATTCTATTTTGTTTCCGTATAGTACTGGGTTTTTTTTTTGTTTTTTTTATACTAGTTTTGTATCAAAGTTTAAGATTCTGGTACCCCTCACCAGCAAAGCTCATGAACTGTTCTGTTACCTGCACTTATCTCTGAATCATTTCCGGATTGGAGTCGACCCATGAACATAAGACCCGACCTGACCCATAATCAAATATAGGTTCAGAGCTGCTGGGCAGTGAAGGCAAACGCTCGGGCACAGAGTACTGTTGGGGCGCATAACGGCAAGAGGTTATAAATAAATTATTTAAAAAAATAAAAACACACTGAGAGTGCAGATTGTGGAGGCAAAAAAACACCCTCCAGCCTTTAGTGGATTATGTTCGCTTGTTTTTTTCTTTTGCTCAGAACCAACTCCATGGCAGAAAATCATGCTCAAACCTCTCCAAAATCCTACTTACTCTCCTCACAGCTGGCACAGCACTGACACCTTTATTTATTGTTATTATTTAAACCGTTTGGTCCAAACATGAAGAATTTATTTACTTACATCGTATAAATAAAGACAGATATTTTGCATATAGAGTTGTTTATGTTTATTGCAATTAAAATACATAAATCTTTTCAGATATGCACGGAAGAAGAAGAACCAGAGACTTTCAATGTTTTTTTTACTTAAGCTGTGTTAACTGTTTGGATAATTACAATTCAGCCTCTCTCCCTCCGTTTCTGTGTTGGAAGGGGATGAGCGGATCTCATGTCACCCCGACTCTACCTGCTAATTCTGTATTCATCCTCCTAATGATGTATTCAGTCTCTCTTCAGTCTCACGTTGCACACAGCTGCGCTGGTTTGCGCCAAAGCCTGTGGTCATGAGAATTATTAAATTTGCTGGTCACGTCCATTTGTGTTTGCGCCTGTGGATTCTGCGTTCGTGTCCTATGTCAGGAAAATAGAGCCCCTTTGTGTGTGTTCAAACTTAAGCTGATCTACAGTTACACAGATTAGTGTGGCAGTCAATGAAAAATGTCATGGATGTGGAAAAACATAGTTAGAATTGAGTATGAATCACTGTTTTAAATTCACAATCTTGAAGTCAGATATTCCAACACCATGTTTAAACGTATTCACATTAGTAGGGTGTGTTGATATAAGCAGTACAATAGTCATTGTTACATCGAGTGTAGATATACAACAGGTTCACAACAGTTTTGTTCTTGTAGGCTCAATAATTTATTAAGGATTATGTCGAGGCCATTTCTCTATTTAATTTTCAGTGCATCAGTTGACGGTCAAAAATATAAAAATGTTTCCTCACATGGTGGATTGGTCATGTATTTAAAAGTTATAAATTCTAATAATATAAAACTGTTATAAATTCAAACCAGATGGGCAAGTCTCTGAGTGCTGTGACTCTAAATGGGACGACATGAGGGAACAAAAGCAAAACATTTACACCAGTCAGCTGAGCAGATGTGTGAAACAGACGACTGAGTGCACTCAGCTGTGCGGTTCTGTTGAGTCCGACACACACTGGCGTTCCACTTTTCCACTCGGTCTGCTTCATTTGACCAACAAAATGAGATGGGTTAACCTCATCTTCTCACATGGCCTCTCGCGTCCTTCTCTGAGGCACCGAGTCCCTCATCCAGTGTCAGTGTAAAAGACACTGGCGGTTTTTGCATGACATAGTCCCATTCACTGAAAATGATGGATAAACTTTCCAACACTCTCATTCCTTTAGTATTTAGAATTATTTCCACTGTTCTCCAGTATCAATGTGATATACAAACCAAACATTTCCAAGGAGTTGCAGATGTTGTGTCCTTTGCTGTCCAATAAAAGAAAAAAAAAAAATTTAAAAAGTGACTTTTTGAAGTATCTGAATCCTGAACTGCTTATTTCTGGTTCAAAACAAATGGACTTGAAAGCCGTGTATCTGCCACAAATAACCGAATCTACATTAGTCTCAGTAATTTTTTAAAGAGCCAACATAACTTGACGGTTAAAGGAATAGTTCAACATATCAAATATGACGTAACAGCAGCTGGTTGGCACCAATGGTAACAGAAGCATCAGGTTTTCACTTTTTCCAGTTCTCATGCTAAGCTAAGCTAACATTTCATGGCTGTAGCAGTATTGATGTTCTCATCTAAATTTCTTTTTTAACTATTAGCTCATCAAGACCAATTAGCTTAGCATTCAGTTTTGTTTCATTTGCTGCTCAGTGGGCAAAGGTAGACTGGAGTAAAAGCTAGTTATAATCTATAGTAACCCCTTTCTTTTTATTGAATCAAGAATCAGTTTGTATGGAGAATTGGTTCTGGATTGAATTGTGACATTGCCAAAGATTCCCTGTAGACCTTGTGATAGAATTAATCAATACTTTTTTTATCGTATGTAGAGCGACCAGTAGACAGAGACTTGTCATATTTAGTTGAAATGTAATATAGGCTACGGCTCTCTTTGGAGACAAAATTTGGAAAGCAGAACAGGCCAAAAATAGGAACATATCAGCTTATTCTGATGTTAGGTCTCCTCAAACACTAACACGAACAGATGGCGATGCTCTACCAAAGCCTGACAGCCTGTCGACTGATTCATTATGTGACCGAGCAGAAAACAATAGCAAACATTTGGTGCTTCACAAATGCAAGGATTTGTTGCATCTCTCCCCACGATTCTCTCAGTTTTAAAGGGCATTTGTCATTATTGTTGCCTATTTCAGAGACGAAACAAAGATTAATTAACTGCACAAAATAAATAAATTAACCATATCAGTCCCAACATTTACCGTTTGGTCTGTCTTGCTGTCAGCCAACACATTGATAGACCCGGTTCTTCTGAGGAAATTAGCTGTGATGTATGGTCCTAACTCTTCTATGGTGATCCAAGTAATGTGTCTGACTGCCAAAGAGTTTATCACTACTTACTTCTATTCTATTTTATCACTTAGTGGCTTTATGATTGTAAGCCCATAGTCTCTGTAAAGCTCACAGATTTCACTAAGCTGTTAGCTATTCAGCAATGAGTTATGATATTTGACACATTTAGAATTATGTAAAAATGCATTGTGCAACTAGATTTTCTGCAAGCAAAATCTAAATTCTACATTCCTTTAACCCAATTCCTTTTTATTTATTTATTTGTAAATAGCCCTGGTTATCCAAAAAGAAAATATGAATTATGCCCAATTTTAAGCTAATAAGAGACTTTGGGAGGCAGATAAATGAAATAAGTACAACAATGTTTATTTATACAGCTCATTAATAGTGAAGATTGATTATAATTAATCAAAATAATCTTGTTGCGACGCTAATTAAGTACCCTCCATGTGTCTACTGACCTCCTCATACATCCTCTTGTAGTCTCATGGTTGTCGTCACTGTAGCCTCCTCATATCTGCATCTGATCTCTTTTAGGAGCTGGACATGGCTTATTATGACTCAAAGGCAGAGCTGGATTATGTGAGTACGGGACAAATGAACAATTTGGTCTGCTTTGTTTATGTTTATTGTGGCCATTCAACAGAAGGAGAATTACTTGATGTGTTGTCAATCGAAAGTGTGTGATCGCAATAAATAGAATAGAATAAAAGGTAAAGTCGTTGTTATAATAGTGCTGATGAATAGATGCTTTCTCGTGTTCTCCTAGTATTCCATGGATGGAGAAGGAGAGGTGGAAAATCCTTCGCACATCAAGCTGGAGTTTGTGTATGATCCAAACTTCAAAAACAATGTCAACTACTCCTACACAGCTGTTCAGATTCCCACAGATATTTATAAGGGAGGCAAGTGAAATTCTTACTATATTGATTATTACACAGCAGGGTGGAATGCTGTCATGTGTGCGTTATTTTACATATTTTAAAAGAGCATATCTCAGAAGTTTTACTCTGTCCTCCATCAGCTCCAGTCATTCTGAATGAGTTGAACTGGACGCAGGCGCTGGAGAAAGTGTTCATGGAGAACAGCCAGGAGGACCCGTCACTGCTGTGGCAAGCATTCGGGAGTGCGACGGGTGTCACTCGCTACTACCCAGGTAGGTTTTTACCAACCATACATGTGCTTCCCAACCTGATGTTGAACATGAAGGTGCCATTTCAAATGGATTGAACTCCTTCACAGTTTTAGGGAACTATCTATAGTTATGAATAATCAATAATTAACTTAATCTTTCAGCTACACCTTGGAAAGCGCCTGATAAAATCGACTTGTATGACGTCAGGAGGAGGCCCTGGTACAGTATGCTGCTTAAAACATCTTTTCATGTTGTTCTTGTCGCAGGTGTTGTAGATTTACATCCTCTTTTTGTCACAGGTACATCCAGGGAGCCTCATCCCCAAAAGATATGGTCATTCTTGTTGATGTGTAAGTAATTAATAATGTTTCAAAACATATAGCTCTCAATTTCCTTGGGTTTAGTATTTGGCACATACTGTATATATACAGTACCTTTGAATGTAGCAAAGTATGTGTTGCTTCTATTACTGCTCCTGTCCCTGTGAATAAAAAAAATCAAAACATATCAAAAAACATATCAAAATCCATCTGTAAGGTTTGCCTCACCCTTCATTGCACTTCTTTCTTACTCACAAGTGAAGAGACATTGGTGTTATTTCACATATAGTAAGTGAGCAGCTACATCTGGTCAAAACTAGAAAAGGAACTAAAGTTTTATTATAGAAGAAAAACAGCACACCTTGCACAGACTGTGCACTAAAACCAGCTGTTTTTAAACCTTTAGCGTTTAGTCTAATAAGTAAACAAAACAATCTCACAAAATGTCAAGAAAAGAAGTATAACACCTATTTTCCTTACGAAACAAAAAATACAACCGTACACCTTATAAGTTCAAGTTTCTCTCTTTTACCGAACTAAGACGAGCTTATTTGCCTTGTTAACTCATCGTAAAACACAATTCATTCAGACACGAACAAAATAAAACTCACCAAAACTGTCTTGGTTTGTCATAAAATAATGAATTCACAGAGTAAGATGGGAAAATATTCCGGCTCTACGCGATGTTTTCACCCACTGCTGATGCACAACTCTTTCTCACTCTGCCACTTCACCTCTCTCCTGTCCCTGTCCTGCCTGCCATCTCCTGTCATCCCTGGAGGGGTATTTGCTGCTTAGCTCCCTGCCCTTCCATGTACCTACATGGAAGGGCAGGGAGCTCCCAGAACAGAGCCATACCGCCAAATGTAAATTAATGCAAATGGGAATCTAAGTTTCTTTGACTGCAGGGGTCCTGACAGAAATAAGCATATTTCCCAAAATGTTAAACTATTGCTTCAAGCAAATATTTGACATATTTAATTATACTGTATTTAAAAAATTACATAAAAATTACATTAAATCAAAGTTAAATAGACCCATTGGATTTTAAAAATCTGTTTAAGGAGTTTAAACGTTTATATATATATATATATATATTTTAAAAAAATCTTCTACATTTTTTTCATGATTCTGAGAGGATTTTACGATCTCTTTTTGTTGAGATAATGTTTCCTCACATATCCTCCACTGTTGTGAGAAGGCACAAATGCAGCTCCACAACTAATTTGCACAAAACGTGTCTTAAATTACTCAAAATGATGTCCTATTTAGCAGCACTTTATTCATGTGAGCTGCAGTTGTACTCACATACAGTATACCTTCACTTTTAGTAAATGCTTAACTGTAACACATACTGCTGCATAATGTCGCTGAGCTGGATGTAAAACTATCGTTTTGCATGAGCCTATATCCTGTATGTATTTGAGCATGAGTGATTGGGATTGTGTGTTTCCTCAGGAGCGGCAGTGTCAGTGGACTCACCCTGAAACTCATCAAAGCGTCAGTGATGGAAATGCTGGACACTTTGTCTGATGATGACTATGTCAACGTGGCCAGGGTTAGTATCCACTACACCCTTTGACTGTTCATCACTAATCCCCTATCATTTCACATTTCGCTGTCTTTGCTTTGAGTCTTCAATTTGACTCCTCATATTTAAGCCCAAACTGTGTCCTCGGCTGTGTTTCAGTTTAACGAGAAGGCCGAGGCTGTGGTTCCCTGCTTCAAACATCTCGTCCAGGCTAATGTGCGCAACAAAAAGATCTTCAAGGATGCAGTACAACAGATGCAGGCTAAAGGCACCACTGACTACAAGTCTGGATTTCATTTTGCTTTCAACCAGCTGTTAAATGTAAGTGACATATTAATTTACATCCACTGGGGACACCACTGTTTTATTGCATTGGCCAAAACTATTATTATATTATTATATGTTATTCTTATTCATCTCCCATTCAAATGTATTTTTCAGAGGACTAATGTCCCTCGTGCCAACTGCAATAAAATAATAATGCTGTTTACTGATGGAGGAGAGGACCGAGCTCAGGATGTCTTCATGCAATACAACTGGCCCAACAAAACGGTTGGTTTCTTTTGATCATCTCTCAACAGATACCTTTCAGTTACATCCAGAATATGAAAACGGTGCACCGTGCTGTCTTAATTAACCATCCTCTGAAAACTTGTGTTTATTTTTGTTCCTCCTCAGGTTCGAGTTTTCACCTTTTCTGTGGGTCAACACAACTATGATGTCACACCTTTACAGTGGATCGCATGCACCAATAAAGGTGAGTTGAATTTTCTATGTGATTCATTCATTTTGAATGAACCCTCACAGCCATCAGGTAACCTCCCAATATGTTCTTATTAATGGATTATAAATTAAATGTATTTAACACGTTTAAGTATATTAAAGGTTGGATTGCTTTGGTCAAGTTTGCATTCATACTTCATACTATTGGGGTGGCAGAAGCTGAATGTTTCAACCATTTATCCAATACTTTTAGCTAACAGAATCAACCATTAATGCAATACCTAAAACCAGGGGTGTCAAATTCAAACTCTTTGCAAGCTCGCGGACCTTGAGTTTGACACGTGGTAACAGTTAACAGTTTCAACCATTTATCCAAAACTTTAAGCTGTTTATTTATTTTTATCTTTTTCAACTTCTCTGCTTGCTTGATAACTACTCACACACTTAGGTTAATGGGCGTCTCACTGGTTATTGAATTTACTGCAGATCAGTTGTAAAAATCAATCCCTATTTGGATGTTTGTTTTCTTGAATTGGGTGAATTGGTGGAGCTTGCAGAAGTACAGTCTGAGATACAAGTACTCCTGGGAATCACTGCAGTAAATAACTAGAAAATGGCACTCAGTAGAGCGCATACCTCCACCAAGGCCCAACAGTCCCCTTAAATTAAGCTGAATCAAGCCACCCTCATAGATGCCCACCTCCTACATATGCCTGAATTTTCTCATCAAGATTCATGAATTATTTGCTGAGAAATTAACGAAATTGTCGAAAAAGGCCCTATCTCACAATGTTAAAGTGATAAAAAATTCCTGGATCCACCCCTTTAGCCGGATCCGCACCAAAATTTAATGGGTTCTTCCTTGGCCCATTCCCCATCCTCCCACCAAGTTTCGTTGAAATCCATCCAGTAGTTTTTGCGTAAGCCTGCACACAAACAAACCAACCAACCAACAGACAGGGGTGAAAACATAACCTCCTTGGCGGAGGTAATAATGGACCTGCCCCATGTTATAAAAATAAACAAATGAATTAAATATTGATAGAATGTCTTTAGAAGTTAATGATGCAGTCTGTAGCTCATTTACAATACCAGAAAATGAAAATAATCGTGCAGGATCGTTGTTAAAAGTTGAATTTTATTTTTGTTTATAATGGCTGTGTGTAAAGCATCAACAATAAATTCAGCATGTATGTTTAGCTTAGCAGATGATTCTGTGATTCATTGCTAAAGTAGGCACACTCAGTTCAAAGTCTTCTGTATATTTATTAATCAATACTTAGGCAAAAGAATTCACTGATGCTTTTAGCGTGTGGAGGGACAGTGAATTAGACACTCAGAATATTTGAATTGCCTTTTGCGTGCAGGTTTTGTTATTATTCTGACATAAGGGAGAATAAGTTGTATCTGAGAGGGGAAGGCCTTTTTATGTCATCTGACTACGTCCATCAAATGATTGTTTTACATAACAAAGAGACATCAGGTGGTCTCAGATCAGTACCTCAAGTAAGGGAACGTCGTAGCCGAAGATGACATCTGCAGTCTGTGGATTATGAATGATTATGAATTACAAAGGATTTTATGAAATGTATAAATGACACATTCTGTGTTAGTGACCATTAAAGATGATTTTAATTTTAATTATAGGTTCTATAAGATTAGAAGAGTTGATTTAGCACCTTATAAGACAATTTGTGTTAAATCCTAGTATATTAATAGTCATTGGATTGCATTGTAAAGCTGAATAATCAATTGATTAATCAAAAATCAGTCAACATAAAATCTGTAACTGTTTTGATGATTGAGAAATTGATGAATCTTTTTTTTTTTTAAACAAAAATGCAAAACATTACCAAGTTCCAGCTTTTCAGTTGTGAGGCTTTGCTGCTTTTCTTTGTCATATATGATTATAAACTTAATGTCTTTGAGTTTTGGACTGTTTGTTGGAAAAAACAAGACATTTTTAGACAGTTTTTCCTGACATTTTATCGCATAATCTGTACCAAACACATTCACGAAGAGAATAATGAGCAGATTAAAGTGATAATGCGTGTATTCATTTGTTGCAACCCTACTGAAACTGAACACGGTGGTAGCAGCTTGGAAAATTAGGTTTCAGGTTCTACAAGAGCTTTTTGGGCTGTTTTAATGGTCTCGACTGAACTGTGCAAATACAGAGACCTCAGTTTTAAAGTGCAGTGGTATTCCTCTTCAGGCTTCCTATCTTTGGGAGTTAAGTGGCTGAGTCACTCGTCTAGTAACATCTAGTAAAATGTGGAATATTTATGAGAACCACTCCTGTGCATTTTTATTCACACATGCCCCCCTTTCTCTTTCCCTCCCTCTCTTCCTCTCTCTCTCTCCCTCTCTCTCTCTCACTCTGTTTGTCTTTTTTCTCTGTCGCCTGCCAGGTTACTATTTTGAGATCCGTTCCATCTGTGCAATAAGGATTAACACCCAGGTGGGTTTGTCTACTGCCTCCGACACAGCTGATCCCTGTATGTTGTTTCTGCTTCTCCTTGTGGTGCTCACTCTCTCTGTAGAAACATCTACTCTCATTTGTTTGCGCACCTCATTCTCCCCCTCGGCCTGATGTTGGTGGTTGTTTTGAAGCTGTGTCCGCTCACGTATCTCCTTTGTTTTGTCAGGAGTACCTTGATGTGCTGGGACGCCCCATGGTCCTAGCAGGCAGTGATGCCAAACAGGTTCAGTGGACCAATGTGTATCAGGATGCTTTGGTGAGACCCTGCTGGCTATATGTGATCACATATAGTGAAAGTTTCAGTACACTGAATGAATAAGCTAATAATTTATATGATCTGGGAATTTGTCTTTGAACTCCGCAGGGTCTTGGCATGGTTGTAACTGGGACTTTGCCTGTATTTAATCTCACCATGAAAGGGAACTCACAGGTAACAAAACTAGTGATTATATGAAAGGTTGAGTGTTGTTATGTTTGCATGTTGCAGGTTTATGGTCTTTTTGTTTTAGAGCTCTTTAGCTCGGATGTATAATATCATAGAATACTAAATGACTACTGTTAAAGGAATAGTTTGACATTTGTGAAATCTAATCTAACCTTCAGCAAGAAAGTAAATAAGCGTAGTTTCCAAGCTAATTCTTTAACTAGTTGTATGCATTGTTGCTTTTGTCTGGCCAGAATCAGCTGATATTGGGTGTCATGGGAGTTGACGTGCATCTCGATGAGATAAAGAGACTAACGCCACGGTACAATGTATGTACATTAAATTACCACCATTATTTTTTTATATATATTTTTTTATATAATGGACAGTACAGATTGAAACATAACTGCTATTTCTTTTTGTTTTACTTCCTAAACAGCTTGGAGCCAATGGATATATATTTGCTATTGATCCAAACGGATATCTTCTCCTTCATCCTAATCTTCAGCCAAAGGTGATGTGTGATGTGTAAACAACATATTTTACTGCTGGTAGCAAGGAGGGACCTTAAACTTAAACTTTGGGTTGGGTTTCAAAGTATGATTGATTTATACATAGTTTAGATAATTATGATTCTGATATATCTGTTCAATACCTTTTTTCCCCCCCTCTTAGCTTGTGAACCTCCCTGAGCCTGTGACGCTGGACTTTCTGGATGCAGAGGTGGAGGACAGCAATAAAGAGGAGGTGAGTACTTAACGCCAAGTGGAACTGAAAAGTTTTCAGGCATTTTCTGTGCCTTGACATTGGCTCATGTTCAAAGTCACTATCAGGCCAGTGAACAGCACTGTCTGCCTGAGGACAATCTGCCTGCCAATGTGCAGAGTACGGTGCAGCGAAGGTCCACATAACGTGTTTTTCTAACATGTTTGCAACTGAAAGAAACAGCTTTGTGTTTTCTAGATCCGGCGACAAATGATTGATGGAAGACCAGGTGACATGCAGATCAAAACTCTCCTCAAGTCGATCGATGAGGCAAGTCAATTCTCCGTCTGAGAGGTTCGCTGTAGCTGACATGTAGATTTCACTGACACGTTTTCAATCATCAGATCCAGTCTGGGGGTGCGATGAATAGGTTTAAAGAACGTCATGTACATCTTTGACAATCTGTTTCTTAGGTTTGTCACCATTAGATTTCACTTATTGGCTTCATTGTATGGCTTCATGTATTTTTAGACATATTGAGTGTAAAACAACTTTCACTGTGCATTTGTTTCCAGTTAACTGGTTTAACTAACTGTAGTAAAGGTCAACCTCTTTTTTATTTTGATATTTTTTTATTCTATTTTTATTATAATATTTTTGACCATATGAAAACTTTGAGTTAGTTTGATGTACTATTTGTAAAGTTAGTCTGAAAACTCATCATCTTGTTGAAAAACACAGAATCAGGTTTATTGCAAAGTAGTTTTTCACATACGAGGTCAGTGTCATATCAATAAATATAGTAAGAGAAAGGACAAAAACGGGTACTGCAAAAGTCAAGAATCATAAATAAAAAATAGAAATGTACAATTAAAAATGCAATACAAAATATGTAAAATATGTCTGTCCATTTAGTTGCTTTTTTTTTCTTTAGTTGTCAAATAACATTAATAACTTTAGGTTATTTAGGTGTTGTCTGGTGTTAGCCCCTGTTTTTCAAAAGTGGTAAACCTTCCAATCCAAGGGTGAATACACACATACGCACATGTAACAGCAGTAGAACTGTTGCCTGTTTACTCAAATGTCTTTCTTTACTGTAGCAATACATTGATGAGGTGTACAGAGGTTACACCTGGACTCCTGTCAATGGTACAGATTACAGGTGAGCCGTTATAATGGCTTGAATTACAATTAATAACCAACCAGCTCTGGTCTGATATAGACTACATGCACAGGTTAATTCACTCTAAGACTCTTCCTCCCCTTGTGTCCTTGTATCCTGTAGTCTTGGTCTGGTATTACCCCCTTACAATGAATTCTACATCCAGGCAGACCTGAGTGATGTGATGCTGCAGCTCCAGTGTGAGTACTGAGAGGCTGCGCCTTTGAGATTCTGTTTCATGAAGATGCAGAAAGAGAACTAGCGTCACTTTCTGTATCTGCCTTACAGATATGCAGTCGTTGCTGCCCAGCTCCTTTGAATCGGCAGGCCACGTGTTTCTGGCTCCAAGGTGACCACCGTCCCCTTCGTCGCTCTCTTGATCACTCTTTCTCTGTTTGCTCATATTAATTCTGTTCTCCGTTTCTCCAGAGAATACTGCAAGCGTCTGCATCTTTCTGACAACAACACCCAGCTTTTGCAGAACTTCCTCTCGCTCATGCTCGACATTTCTCCAGAATCGGATGAGTGTGAGTGTGTGAACAGCAACAGCTTACAATATCTACCACTGCTTGCAGACACACAGATGGGATAATATACTTGTTTTGTGTCTCAGGTGACCAAGGCCTCATCCACAACTTGATTTTGGATTCTAGGATTATCGGGCAGCTGGCCTCTCGTGTTTGGAAGAACAAGGATCTGAATTCGTGAGTCATCTTGTTGCTTTACACAGCATTGTCACACACTGTCCACCAGGGTAAAAACATGGATACTAATACGTTGGGTTACAAATGAACAGCAAACTGCTTTGATGGTATCAGCGTTAAAACAAACAGAGTTGGATTGGTTAAAAATGAGTTGTTGCAGGTATGGCTTCCTGTCTGTATTTGCATCCACCGATGGAGGAATAACACGGGTGTTTCCCAATGTGTGAGTAAGATTGATGTACTTACTAAAGCCTTGAAAGGTATTAGTCACCTCACAGATATTCTGTCCACAAACACATTTAATGTCTTATGTTTGTACAGAGCTGCTGAGTTATGGGATGAGGATCCTGAACCCTTCAATTCGAACTACTACAGACGGAGCCTCGACAACAAAGGCTACATGTTCAGACCTCCATACAGATCCTGTGAGTAACTGTACAAACACATCTTTTTACAGTTAACAAGAGTAAACCAGTCAAATGAATGTGTTGTTACAGTCCAGCTCTTAGACTACAACAAAAACAGGAGAGACACGGGTAAACTAAACAACAAAGTCATTTCCTACCCACATGCATGGAGCACAGGGGGCCATTAAGCCCCCAACAGGTCTTTGCTTTGCACCAACCAACAGACAAAAAAAGTTGGCGACTACTCGGTGAACATCATAGAGTATGTAGGAGCCGAAGAGTCACATAATTTCTTCAGGAGTTGGTGGAGACCAAAACAGAGTTAATATTGGCCCAAAACAAGACTCCAAATAAAGTTGCCCCGTAACTGCTGAATGTTGAAATAAGCAAATGTTTAAAAGGTGATGATATGTCAATGTTGTGTACACTTTGTTCTTGCTGCCCCCAAGTGGGCAAAAAACAACAAAAACATACAAACACAAAAAGTAATTACGGGTTTACTGTAAAAGACAATCTCAGGTGTCATCACATGATGTGGAACGTCTTTGGACACACTCACCTCTAGGTCAACAATGAACTTCCTTGCTCAAGTATTTGTCACACAACTGCAAAATTATGATTCATTTCAGTAAATGATAAATTCAAAATTATAAGTTAAACCTTCATACAGTATGTGTGTGACATCAGACTGTGACCTCATGTGAGTTGTTTTCATCGTATTTTGTATATTTCAGCCTTAGACGACCCTTTCGGTGCAGAAAACGGCACAGTTGGAGTTCTGGTTAGTTCAGCTGTTGAGGTTAATTTAGGGGGCAAACTGCTGAAACCTGCGGGTAAGAGAATTACTTTTATGTTGCAAACTTAATGTGGTATCCTGCGCCATGTGGGAATCTAAAATACTTGCTGCCTCTGTTTTGTACTTCTGCTTCTTGCCGTGCTCTTCCTCCTCTTCGCTGTGGTGGTGGGGCTCACTCAGTGGTCGGAGTGAAGCTGGACTTGGAAGCGTGGGTGGACAAGTTTAAGATCCTGGCCAGCAACGTGTCAGACAGTCGACAGGGCTCCCACAAGGTACAACACAGTGCTACTTATATCTAATAATCACTTAGACTGCATTTACTGCAACAAACGTGACGTTGTTGTCTCATTCCACATTGTGTCAAACAGTGCGGACCATCCAGAAGTTGCGAGATGGACTGTGAAGTGAACACTGACGTAAGAATGATTTGTATTTCACAACCACTAAACTGTAGCAGACCTGCTACTACAGCCATACTGTCATCAGTTTTGTGACCACAAGTGCTTTGAAATACAATTTCCAGAAGTTCAGTGCACCAGAACAGAGCAGTTATTGATCCTTACTTGTGTCTCTTTGAGTCAACTCCCTGATGAGAGGTACATTTGTCAAAGCTGACAAGTCCAGTGTAATTAAGAAAATCCACACTGCTGCTGCTTGTTGTGATTGGTTAAAGTAAAGAGGCTGTGAGCTCAACGAATTAACTTGATATTACCCTGTAAGATACAGTATCTCCCTCTTAACCAGTTATTTAGTCAAATATTGAGCCAAAAACATCGTATTTTCTTGAAAAAGTTTGACATTTAATTACTAGAAAACTTGAAGTAAGTTTGTAGAAATTAACTAAACTAACTACTGAAACTAATTTTAGACCAAAATAAGAAACAGACACACCCTACCTTTAGTGTGTATAAAGACACATTATACTTTTATTGTTTTGTTTTGTTTTTCAACATGAGACTTTCGTTGTCCCGCTGCTCACTGACGTAGTAAAGAGTTAAAAACTGTTGCTGTGTGTGCGCCATGTTGTCTGTAGGACCTCCTCTGCTATCTCATTGATGATGGTGGGTTCCTGGTTATGTCCAATCAGAGAGATCACTGGAAAAAGGTATTTCTTCGTGTGGTAATGTGCTTACTCTTAAACAGTGTTTGTTTTCAGATACTGGTACACAGTGTGCCTTATTTACTGTGTTTTTCAAACATGGCGAAAAACTCATCCTGCTCTAATTAAATTCCCAACGGATCCTTTTTTTAAGTTTCTAAACAGAAGTAAATTCATTTCTGAGGTTTTGATCAACTTAGTTGTTGTTCTTGTTATTACATGTTTTACATTGTATTGTGATGTTGTTTACTGGTTTTAAAATTATTTTTTGTTACAGGGTCATTAAAGGTTTCAACTTGTGGGCAATTTAAGCAATGTTTTTTTGTTGTTGTTGTTTATACCTGTTTAGTTCTGTTGTCACTGCAGGGCTATGGGGCTGTTTCCCTGATAAATTTTCTTTTCCTCTCTGTAACCATCTTTTTTATTTTCATCTATCACAGATTGGTCTTTTCTTTGGGGACATTGACCCCTACCTGATGCACGCACTCTACAACAATTCAATATTCACTCGGCGTCAGACTTTCCACTACCAGTCTGCATGTGAACCAATCAGCAGCAGCCACACTGGTGCAGCACCGAGAGGCATCTTCGTGGTAAGAGACCACAAGCAGATTTTACATCCTGGGACATTTTTATGCCTCCACGCTGGTGACAGCCCGAGGCATTAAGTTTGTGGGCTGTCCTTCCCATTCTGGTGAACACGATATCTCAGGAACGCCACAAGGGAATTTCATTACATCTGCCACAAGCGTCCTCGTAGACTCAAGAATGAACTGATTCGAATTTGCCGGTAAAAGGTCAGGGTCACCACGACCTCACAAAACACAAGAAGCTATACACTAATTATGACAAAATTGCAATTAAATGTCTAACAGGCTGAAATGATGAAGTGATGACATTTTATATCCAAAACAAAACCTAACAAATTGAAGTCAAATCAATCATATTTATATATCCTTATATCCTAAATCAAAAAGGTTTGCCTCAAGTGGTTTCACAATCTACACAGCAATCAACATCCTCTGTCTTTTGACCCTTGGAGGCTTGGAGGAACAGCTCAAACGAAGGTGTCACATGTATAAAATAAACCAACATATCGTAGTCCACAACAAGTTCATGGGTTTTGCTGGTAGCTATCAGTCCTCTGTACTCCTCTGTTAAAATAGACTCTAAGTGAAGACAACATGTTTCTCACTGGAATCATACATGTCAATAAGGTGGTAACGTCAATTTCACCCAAAATACAATTCCTTCAAAGTCTTCACGCTCACTTCACACAGTACTATGTGAGCCTAGACAGACATGGATGGAAACTGCAACTTGGCCGGTTGGCGGCATACAACCGTGAGGCGGTGATTCTAGTTATAGCTTGTTTCAGTATGATGGAAAGCTCTCATCTGTAACTTCTCTCTGTTCTCTGCAGCCGTCCATCGCTGACATCCTCAGCTTGGCATGGTGGACATCCACAGTGGCATGGTGAGACTTTGTTGGCTTCAGGTCAAGTGACACCTTTAAAACAATCTTAAACTGTGTGCAGACGCCTGTCCATGAAACTAAGAGGGCCTTTTTTGTTGTGCTAGGCAGCTGCCACTCAGATATTTTCAGCTCAGTGCTACTGTAGCTGTGACATGTGTTTACTCTTTTTTTATTGATGGTTCAGATTGTATTTCATTCTTTAACAAAGTGCCATGTGAACACTTTTGCAGGTCTGTGACTCAGCAGCTACTGTATGGACTGGTCTACAACAGCTGGCTCTACCAAGGTGGATTTGTGCACCTTCACACAATCTTTGTGTGCACACATAAATATCAGCGTGAATGAATGGATTCATGGATTTCTAAAGCTACTTTTTTACTTTTGTTTTTATGTAAAATATGGTGCAAATTGTATATGAAAAAAGTCACTTCTCCAAAAATCTAACAAGCAGCTCATTTGCATTTTGTCCTTATTCTTCACCTCAAATTTCTGTTTCCATTTAGATGAAAATCTGAGTCAAAGTCTATTAAAAAAAATGAAAATAAGCTTTGAGAAATGTTATAAACGTTGTATGAAACATTTTATATTCTAGATGATGTCCTGGTCGAAGGTTTCGAGACAAAGGAAAGCAGCTGTGTGACCATCCAAAGCCAGTTCTACTTTACAAACACCACCAACTCCTACAACGTGCTGCAGGACTGTGGAAACTGCTCACGGTGTGTTTTTCTGGAGCGTCAGCAGATTGTGTTTGTGCTCTCATACTTGCTGAACACGCTGTATGAAGCTGGCTAAATATCCATCACTGTCTCCCATAGGTTGTTTCACGCCAAGCGGATAGAAAACACCAACCTCCTCTTTGTGGTCGCTGAGACGCTCCCCTGCAGCTCATGTGAGATCGAAAGATTGACACAGGTCAGGACGGAGTGTATCCTTGTTATGCTCACACACGCTGTGGGGTTTTTTTGGGTTGTTTTTTTTTTGCTGAATTTGGAAATCTCGTCGATCTTGTTCACTGTTGCCTCCCTTAACTAAAAACAAACAGTTCAGGAGGAGAATCCATGCGAAGTACTGAGCAACGCACGGTATCGTAAAGGCCCGACTTCCTGCTTTGACTACAGTGCCTTAGTGAGTAGATACACTATAAGTATAACGTTATATTTATGCCTCAATCCTGAGCATTGGATAGTACATTTTCAGCACAGAATTTTTTTTTTTTAAGAACATAAATTATACTTATGTTTTTATAATTATTGTCACATAAAGAATCGTGTTTCTGTTTCTGTGTTCAAAATGTCCCATCGAGCACTTAAGTTGAGGCACAGATTTGACATATAAAGCTAACAAATAAAACAAAATGTGATGATTTGCTGGTCCTTTTTGAAAACAGTACAGACAATATATTTAATATTGTACATCATCAACGTCACGTTTCAAACAAGTTGGGACAACAAAAGACTGGGAATGTTGTGGAATGCTCAAAAAACACCTGATTGGAACATTCCACAGGTAAAGAGGTTAATTGGTAACATGATTGCATATGAAAGGTCCAGTCAAGCAGGGATGGGGCGAGGTTCACCACTTTGTAAAACACTGTATAAAGGATATTACAACATATGCACGTCATGAAAAACCACTGTCGGTAAACACAATTAGTTTGTTTTACATAGAGTCCCAACTTTTTTGGAATCGGCGTTGTAAATGTGATGGATCATTTGCTCCGGAAAAGAGGATTAACTGTTAACTCTCGTTGCAGGAAAACACGTCAGAGTGTGGACGGGGTCATGCTCTGCAGTCCTCCACAGGAGTCCTTCTCTTTATTCAGCTTATTCTGCCTCTTTTTCATCTCTGACACATGCAGCACTCCTTCTGACATCTTTCATCTCTTTGGGTTTAGGCTCAGATCTACTGAAGGTCACATCAAACAACAACTACAAAATTCTCCTTTTTTTGATGTGCAAAAAGCCCACAGTGCATTTGTGCTTGGGGGGAAAAAAAGTGGATCAGCTCTCTGTGTTTTTTGCCTTATTGCTTGCATTTGTTGATGTTTCAGGGCTTGAGTGCAAATATAGGAAGAGAATGTGTTGAATGTGCATGCCACTTAAACAAGGACAAGCATGATTCAAATGTAAAGCCATGTAAACAGGCGACAAAAAGTCAGGCAGGCAGGAAAAATGTACCTTTGGACCAATAAATAATCACCCAGCTGGGACAATTCAGTCAGTCACAGTTTCAGGGTGGATTGTGGTGGTGAGCTTATACAAGATCTAAAAACTCTCAAAACTTTATTTGCTTTGTAGTTAGAAGAAAGTATTTACTTGAGTTAAGTTGTAATATTAAACTGTAAAAATGTAGAGGTATTAACAAACAAAGTTAATGTTGATCATTAAAAGTAAAAATGCTCATTTGACACAAGAATGGACCCCATCAGTGTTAATATATCATGCACTATATCATCTGATTGTTATTACTGATGTTTTTACATGTCAGCTACTCTCCGCTACTTTGATTAATGTTGGGTAATTTTATCTATAATTATCATGTTTTTTAAAAATGTCTTTTATTCAATATTTCCCTCTACAAATAGTGAAGACGAAGTTTTAAAGGTGCTCGGTGGCGTTTTCTTTTGAGAAAACTTTCTGTTTACAGTGTTTCCAACCAAAACATATTGTGTGTACTCTTTAACAAATGTGTTGACTGAATTTCCTGCCACATAATTTTTCTTATAGATGTTGAAACTGCTTGGTTTGCAATCATGTTTACTTGGTTACAGTCTTGTTCCCTGCATTTCCTTGTGTGTTTCTTGGTGCATTACTGCCATCTGTAGATCAGTGGAATAATGTCAAATATTGGCTGGACTGTGCATTAGGTCACCTGCATGCTTGTGCATGGACTGTGTTTCTCCATAGCACTACTAGTGGTATTTCTAAGGAAGAATACTCTTGTGAAATACAAGAAACCTCAACGTAAGTATAGTACTTAACTATATGTACTTAGTTACTCTCCATTGATGAAAATGCACAGCTGAGTGATACAACAACTTTGCAGAGACAGTATTCTGATTTTTTAGATCTTTCATTGTCACTGCTGGGTAAAGCAGTTTTACGTTGTGCACACCGCACTGGAAAATGTAAATAGACTCTGCTGGTAGTTGAGCCGAGCTCCCTCCTGCGTCAGACTCTGGCTGCTGCTTCTGGCAACTTACAGTATCTGTGCCAGTTTTCATTTGCATGTCCAGTCCTAGTAAATGTTTTTGCACACAAAGGAGCAGTTTTTACATGATAGTAGATCTGGGCCTTAACCTCACATTCACTTCAGTGTCTTTCAATCCACCTCTGACCTTTTGCCAGGACAGTTAAAGTACTGCAAACTGTATCATATATGACAACGACCCAGAATGACTTCCCCCGACCATTTCAAGTACGCGTCGTCTTTTAAATCTTGGCAGATTTCAGACAGAATTCAGATGAAAAGTATTTTTCCCCTAAAAGTATATTCTTAGAGCACTTTGACTTTTAAGGCTACAGATAAGAAAAGCCAGAATGATGAGAAGTGTTCGACCTCTGGCAAGATTTTGTGACTTTTCATGAGACATATCACTGATTAAATACAGTTTCATTGATATAAGCATTGTTAAAGTCAAGGTTTGTTTTGTTGAAATGCTTCCACAGATACTCAGTATGATCTTGAAGTGCTTCCAGTTGATAACGAGTGTTAATGGCTGTAAAATCAGACAACAACAACAAAAAAAAGACCAAAATGATCAAATATTAACAGTGATTTTGTGACAAAAACGTAGTAGTGAATTCTCGAAACCACTGCACTACTGGTGTGATAATCATATACTTAATTATCATGACCATCAACTTATCATTAATCTCAAGTAATTGACATACAGTGTTATGTATGTAGTCTCATACCACAAAACACACTGTATAGTCAGTGTCTAACTTGTTTGATTGAAAGGAAGCTCTTTGTCCTTTTTTTGTATCGCAACTGTTTGTCAAACCTAAATTTATGCACTTAATGTACGCTTCTGTATGGGGAATGTAGCTTCGAACAGCTTTTGGTGTTATTAATATGAGTATGTGATGCTTTTTGACAAGAGATTCTCCTGATGTTTCACTGAAAGTGATGATTCACTGTGGCAGAATACTTTTATTTTATCATGCATACCTCATCGTGACAGTGACACCTGATTCAACTTTTTACAAATTCATGAAGCTGTAAGACTTGAGGCACAGTGAAATGTTAGCCCAGTACTGTATGTACAGGATTATGATGGGAGTTAGAAGTGTTGCGATTTATAACACAAAAACAATACAACGATTGTTTTCATGATTGAGTAATCTGTTCACTTTTTTCTCAGTTAATCAACAATTTGTTGTTTTGTCTATAAAATGGAAGAAGAAAAAAAATATGAAAAATGCCCCTCACAGTTCCCTGCAAAGTTTTTCTTTGGTTAACTGTCCAAAACCTGAAAATATTTATTATATTTATTATTGTGCATTATATAAGATCCCCTCCGGACACCTTTTAAGACATAAAAATAGGCCTACTCTTTTTAGTATAATAATTTGTGTCTGATACAGTTTTTCCACAAAACAGTTAAAAAGAATTCTCATATTGTTCAGTTCAAAGTGAAAGTGCTAGGCACACAAGTCTCCTATGTCACTGTAAAAAAAAAAAAAAACATTCTTAGAGTATGGAGGTTTGAGTTTTCACATTACACGAGTTGCATCCTGGACCGTGATTTGCCAATGATTGGGTTACAAGATAGGTGTGATGATTTGAGGTGAGCACAGAGGAACTTTTCCCTCTCCAGCAGATGAATGTGAATTACGGCCTTTTTTTTAGCATCAAACTCTGCTGAAGGTCAAACCTCCAAGTAAAGTAACAATAAGCAGAACACATTTTGGAGTCGAGGGGGACTTTAAATTACTCAAATGAATCAGACAGATGTAGAGGTGGGAGAGTTATGCATGATAAAAATCCTCACAGTATTTCATCAGCCCCTGATGTCGTTTCGTGTTACCATTTGATCTGGTTACAGAGTTAAATGGGGATATTTTTGAAAAAGCTTTTTTGACAAAATATTTGTAAGATGTTGTTTTTTCCCCGTCCACCCGGTGTTCCACCCTGGCAGTGCCTTGTTGCACTCACTCTGGACGGCAGGAACATTTGGATCTTGTGGACGTTCATCCTGCAGGGCACCTGAAAGATGCACTCGAATTTCAGGGGCTGCAGTGGTTCGACTCTAAGTGGAGATCTCGGTAAGGGAAACAAAAGATGCTCCTCGTGAACTCCTTTTAAAAGGAGCAGAGTTGTGAAAGAGCACGACAGAAGTGTGTCAAGCAGCTGCCCCCCTCCCCTCCTGCCTTCTCATGGACAGATGTTTGTCACTGCGACGACATAAATCCCTGCTGCCCTTCTGCTACGTGTCATTTATCTCTACACTGTGGGTCAGCCTCGAATCAAAGCACAGACACTGTCCATTTCCATACATTCACTTCGTCCCATCTCTTACTGTCTAAGCCTGTCGGAAACATGTACTTTCCCTTTGGGACTGACTGTAACGAGTGAATGTTTATGTACAGTATTACCTACCGTTGTGCATCTCTGCTGTACCCGAGCATGGTGGGGACCCGGAGGTGCAGATTAAAGCTCAACACGGTTTGGAGACCTCAGCAAAAACACTGCTTTAAAAACAACAACAACAACAAAAACAGCTTTTACTCTGACACCTGTGGTATTAACTTCAAGTTGTATTGCATTGTTCAAACAACACTGTTGTACATTGAAGGAAAGACCCTTCGTGAAACTCTTTATAGCCTACACTATATTACTACCATTGAGGTCAGTGTTGTAGTTCTGTTTTAAATTACCAGTATTTATTTGCATGATATTTTTTTGAAGGATTTACAGATCTATGTACATATGGATATTTTACATTCCTGTCCACATCCAGCTCTCCATCCAGTGCCGTGGGGAGAAGCGAGAGCGCCTCCTGTGGATGTTTGGGCTGATGCGGAGGCCTCAGAGCTCTTTCCTGTGTGTAAACTAACAAAGCTGGAAGTTTGACTTCAGTGAAGCCTACGATAACCGTCACTGTTTGCAACTTAGGTCTTCTGCAGCAAGTGAAAGCACAGAGAAGTTTAGAGTTATGAGCAAAATACTGCCCGATCAAACTTGTCTTATTTGGGGAAAAAGTGACATCAAAAACACTGGAAAGGATTTATGCATTTAGAGGCCGCGTATCGAACAAACAAGGGAGTGGCATGTGGGGACAGCCAGTTATTAATTAACTTTGTTTATGAAATAGATTTAAGTTAAGTATTTATATATTATTTATATTTGATTATTTATTTGGGTATTGTGAGTGATTCCTAAACAGAAAGGAATTGAATGTGTTTGAAGCTTGCGTGGGCGCTCTAAATATTTACAAGAAAATTGCAAAACAGACCAAAAAAACCCCAAACAAAAACAGATATTTACTGTATGTCTTTGTCCCTTTTTATTTACTGACTATCAAAAGATAAGAATGTTAATGTTTTTGCTGTAACTTTGCTTTCCATTTTGCTGATGTTGTCATTGTTTACTCGGGACAGTTTCCTCTCTTTGTGCCAGTCTCCAATGCCACCTCATTTTTGTACAGACGACGTGATGCAGTCAGCAGAAAATGAAGGCGAACTTTGTAAAGATTTTGTCAGCCACATTACAAAAATGGATATTTAAATGTTTATATCTTTGGTGATTAAATGCTATTGATATTTTTCACTTCAGCTGTGAATCGTTATTGTTGCACTGATGATTTCACATAATCCTAACTTCTTTTTTTTTTTTTTTACCCCTGTCTAATCTACTACAGTGCAGTTATTCTCACTTATAGCCAGAACAGGCGAATGAGGACCTGGTTTGATACTGCTGGTGTTTACTATTACATTAATTAGAAAAATATGTTTTATATTTCAGACTAATCTCTCATTTGCTCCTCCAATTATAAAAAAGCATGCCACTAAATCCAGGTGAAACTAAAATGAAAAGTATATGAGGAAGTAAAAACTTCTCCTGGTTGTTTCTTCACAGGATTTGTATATGGAAAGTAAACAGGGAAGAGAGTCAAGAGTTATGACAGTATTTACTGTAAACAGAGAAAAGTACACAGTGGAAAAGAAGAATCAACACATTTTGTCTATCACATTTTGGTATCAGGAAAAAAACACTGAAACATAAACTGATTCTTCTAAAAATAAAGTAGGACTAAAGAAAGTGATTATTTTGGATTATTTATTAATGTTTTGATTATTTTTTCAGCTAATTGTTCAGCCTATAAATGCCAGAAAAAAGTGATAAATGTCCATCACCTATTCTTGTTCTGTCATATCAACTCTTAAAAACACAAAATATATTCAGTTTACAATTATATAAAACAGAGACGTAGCAAAGCGTTTGAGAAACTGAAATCATGTTTGGCATTTTTACTTGATTAAATGATTAATTGATCATCAAAATTGTTTGGAAATCATTTTCCATTGACTGATTTCAGAAATAAGTTGCTTTGCTTAGCTCCTCCATGTCAAATTAACAATACAAATTGCTATATTTCCAACATGGACAGTTATATGCTTGATACTGTAGCAAAAGAAAGACAAGTGAGAGAAGTTGTTCCTTTTTGTCTCAGGTTTAATGTCTCAAATAAGAGCAGGCCCACTGTGCTGGAGGTTTACAATGCAGTGAAGCGACTAGAGCTAATCATATCTCCATTATCTAATGCAGAGAGACTGTCAGCTGTCGAGGATTAAAACATGAGTTTAGGGTGGCTTGTTGAGGACCAGAAAAGAAATCTAAGAGTCAAGCAGCTTGCATGATTCATCATGTGCATTTGCTCATAATGTCTGTCAGTAAACATTTCAAACAGTGAGCAGAGGTCTTCAGAGGAAAGGCGATATTTTGCTGGCCACTTCCACAGACACTAAAAGCTCTGGACGGGGGGTTGTGGGATGTTTTGGCTCCTCTGATTCACCAACAATCCTGTAGGTCAGCTGCTCTCAATAGCCCTGTTTGGATTAAGTGATACCTCCTATCCAGCAGGCATGGTGCCTTGTTATGTGGCTTAAAGAGAAATACAGAGTCCAATTTAGCAATGAAATCATAGCATCAGTGTTTGGCAAAGCAGTTTGAATCTTATTGTCATTTTAATCCATCATGTGAGGTATAACCGGCAGACCTCTGAGGCTCGTCTCTCATAAAGTGAACAACAGAGACAATGAGCAGATGAAGCTTTCAGGAGAGACAATGAGGACTGATGAAGGTCTGCTGCGGAACATTACTTCCTTTTGGGTAAAACTGTTTTCAATATGAAATAGGAGAATGAGAAACTGTCATATAGCATCAAATGTTGTGTCCAGAATTTTCGATTTGTTTGTTTTAGTCGATAGTCAAGGAGCTTAAAAGTCATTAAATGTTTCTGCATTATATGTGAGAAATTTCTTCTCAAGATTGTAAAACAAAATTCAGCAGGTAGTGAGTTTAATTAGCATAAGTGCGAAAATACTGGAGGAAAATAGCTTTGAGTCTTTTTAGGAATTATTTATGATAAATTACATGAGAAACAGTGATGTAAAATGTCTAACAAATGTTAACAGGACAAAAACTGTTTCTTTTTTGTCACTTAAATATTTTTCTAAATGGATACCTTAAGTTACTTATGGAGGTTCTCTCAGTAGAATTATATTCAGAGAGTTATTGAGAGAAAAACAGGCTACTGTTGTAATATTCTATACTCAGCTTGATTTCATTTTTACAGTATGCATATGAACTAAAAAGGACCAAACTACAAAGCTTTAACGTTTTTAACGATAAATACTACCTCTGTGTACAGTATGACAATAAAATAGTATAAAGTTGTGTCTGGTGCCACATATTCAGGAGCAAACAGGTGCACTAAGATTAGTGGTGGCAGGAAGGCAGCTGTCATTTGTCACAATGTTAATTAAATAGCTCCCCGAAGAGGAAGCACACTGCACCAGATGGTTGCTTTGCCCCCAAAGGACTTTTGGAACTATTTTTCTTCTCTGCTGTCAGGAAAAGCAGTGAAGCAACAAGCAAAACACATTCTATTTTTACTCCCACTTGACCCACAGCTTGGATGTATGATTGTCTTTAAAAAAAAAAAAAAAAAGAAAAAAGAAAAAAAGTTGTTTACTGAGTGTGACAATTGAGATTAATGAGTGTGAAGAGAGTCTCATTGTGGTGTTGAAGTGTGTGCTGAATTTTCACTGCCGTGCTGGATGAACACTTCAGGTAGATCTGCCCAGTGATCAAAGTGGGAGAAACGCTGTACAGGTATGTGACAGATAATGAGATGTCTATCTTAAATTTATTACCATTAAAAATTTTGTTATAAAGATAAAAGCAAGAATATATGTCTGAACATAAGGTGGTGAAATGTATTTAAAAATGTGATGGAAAAAACAATACTGTAAGTTATAATGAGAAACTCAAAATAATGACTTCGCATCTCACAGTGAGAAACATTCTTGGAGGCCTATTTGTTATCAAGCATAAGCACGTGGGTTAAACCAAAGATGGTGGATGGGACAAAGATACCACATTACAAGCTACACTTATGGTATGAAATGGTATACACTTCTAGTCTCCTAAGTGGGCGTGGTCGCCTATCACCCATCCCCACTGGGTATTTTTAACACTAACACATTGCTGAGGGCTATTGTTTGTCCATGTGAAAACAATACAACACTAGATACAGTCATAAATGTAATGTTTGCACGTTATTTTGCCACTCATTTTTATCTGCCAGCTCAATATGCTCACTACAGATCTCGAGATCTGTTTCTGTACTCAGTGCATTGTTTACAATGAGAGTGTAATGCTGAGGCAGAGACAGGTCTTGAACAAAGTTAATTTTCTCCTGATTTGTTTATCTGAAAAATACAATTTTAGTGTCAGTGAGGCATCTTAGTTCCTGAACTGTCTTTCGCTAAACAGAGCCCAAAAATATTATTATTATTATTATTAGAGACTACTTTAGATTTGTGGATTCACAAATCGTGAAATTTTAGTGGTTTTGGAGGAATTGCATAATTCAATGTGATGTGTACTGATGTTTATCTGAGACTTTGTCAAATGATTATTGATTGGTTGGGCGGAAGAAAGTATGTGCTCAAGGGTCAGGTCAGTAGGCCTACCGCTGTTCACAAATACTGAATTGGTGAACTGCACATGCCACCATGCCATACTAAGTCATGATTTTGAAAAAGTAGGTCATTATTTGAAGATAAACAAGTCAATATTTAGAGTTATTTTTATTATTTTATTTTATTTTATTTTTTTGAGATATAATGTCATTATTATTAGATTATTAGATTAATAAGTCATTATTTTAAGTTTATCATAATGACTTACAGGATCTTTTCATTCATCACACTGGGGGCAATGGGCTTCCATAGAAATTGATCTGTGTAAAGAAATAGTTTGAAATATTGGGACAAAAGGTTATTCATGTTTTTGCTGAGAGTTTGGAGTCTCCAGGTAAAAAAAAAAGAAGTCTGGCACAGAGATACAACACCCATACAGAACCACACTGTGTCGTTTTTACATTTTGGTTATTAAGCAAATTAGATGTACTTAGTGAGCTTTAGAGGTTCTGTCTCATGATTGAAATGCATCATTTTGAAAACCAGAAGATGGCTCAACAGTTTTGAACAAAGACACATACTGTAGTTGTACCACATACTACCACACATACTGTAGTTGTTCCCATGTGAATGCTTAGGCACAATGGCATCAATGTTGTTTCCATTCCTTTGAATAATAAAAATGTGGCAAATAACATGGTAAAAAAAGAATGACGACAAATTGTGTTTAAATTGAGGTTGTTTGATTTGTAGATTCAGATCCACAGCTGAGCAACAAGACATCCAAACTCAATACCTTAACAACACAACATACTTATTAATGTTTGTTTCACTACAGGGACAACGTTTACTACAAAGGAGTGTTTTCAGTCCACAGTAACAAGAAATCCAACCTGCACTCCTTCTCTCTCAGAGTGGTGGTAACACTTTGTTTTTGTTTTTGTGCAAAGAAAAGTTCAAAGGCAGCAAACTGGCAACAGAATTTATTTATTATAGATCTACAATATTTAATTAGAACAGTTCAATGAAAAATCATATTGTATGATTCTCATCTGTGTCCTTCAAATAGGTTGTAGATTATTCTTCAGATTCCTTTGACTAAAATGGAAAATGGAAAGAGGAAATAATTAATGAAAGGAACATTTTTGCAGGGCTGATGCAGAGAAAATATTGTTAGAACGACAATGGAAACAGTCAGAGCTGCATACTGATGCTTGTGAAATCCTGAACTGCTAAACAATAGCTCATACTCCTCACTACCTAATACTACTTACTTTTCCTATTTCCCGACTCTTAGCTCTCAGCTTGTTGACCTGAGACTCTGCGATGTCAGCACGCTCCTGAGCCTCCTCCAGCTCGTGCTGCACCTTCCTGTACCTGGACAGGTGAGTGTTGGCCTGCTCCTCCTGTGAGAAATTCAACATCCATCAAGACTGAGGACACACAGATTTACTGCTATACATTTTACAGGTATAAAAGAAGAGAGTGGGTGTATTTCATTGTTTCTGTGTGTACTGCATGCAACTTCTAACTCACAGCCTCCTCAGCTTGTCTCTTGTAGGCCTTCACTTTCAGCTGCAGCTTGTCCACCAGATCCTGAAGCCTGATGACATTCTTCTTGTCCTCCTCAGTCTGCAATTCATCATCGTCATCATTAATTTTCATCAGACAACTGATCTAATCAATAGCAGGAAAATAAAGCCGTCCCAACCTGATAAGTGAGCTCCTTCACTCTCCTCTCATATTTACGAACACCTTTGACAGCATCTGCTCCGCGTCTCTGCTCAGCTTCAACTTCTCCCTCAAGATCACGCACCTGAAATATGAGCAATGCAAGCTGTTACTGGGAGGGCAGGTTTTCACCATTAAAAGAAAAGCTGAGATCAGATTCAGTGATCAAATTGATCTTTACCCTGGCCTCCAGTTTCTGGAGCTGCTTCTTGCCTCCCTTCATGGCCAGATTCTCGGCTTCATCCAGGCGGTGCTGAAG
>JBBPCS010000359.1:5355669-5367671 GCA_037974645.1 Hollardia meadi
TACTCCTCTTGTTCCAGGACAAACATGTGGTGGTTGAAAAACTGTTGCAGTTTTTCATTGGTGAAGTTGATGCACAGTTGCTCCAAGCTGTTGAACTTGAGAGAAAGGAGAGAAAGGAAGACACAGTGTCAAAATTCATTGTGCTTATTCACTCTGTAAAACTTAGCAAAGTGCTACGTGTTGTTTACTTACATCAAAGATTTCAAACCCTGCGATGTCTAAGACACCGATGAAAAAGTTTCGAGGCTGCTTGGTATCCAACATCTCATTGATTCTGACGACCATCCACAAGAACATTTTCTCAAAGACAGACTTGGAAAGAGCCATCACTGAATTATTCACCTAAAGAGCCAAATAATTTGAGTTGTGGTTATATGGAACAAGCAGTATTTTTATATTAACTAATAAATTTAGTCACACAACCCAATATTGTTATGTAAATTACCTGTGGCACAGTTTGGCCTTTAACCACCATTTCATTGCCGACCTTGACTCTTGGGTAACATAAAGCCTTGAGCATATCAGCAGAGTTCAGGCCCATGAGGTAGGCGATTTTATCAGCCTCTAATAAAAAACAGAAACAACAAAGATCCACATCAAAACATTTGCAAGCATTTACAAATCCATTCATTCTTCCTGTGCTGCTTATGTGGATCCAGGCCACTGTGAGAGATAAGCAGAGAAGCCCAGGCATTGTCCTCCTCAGCCAAATCCTCCAGCTCCTCCTGGGGAATCCTAGGCATTCCTAAGCCAGACACAGCACTTTCTTGGTCCTCCCAAGGATCTCCTCCCAATTGGGTGTGATGCCCCAACCACCTCAACTGGCTCCTTTCAATGCAAAGGACCAGCAGGTCTACTCTGAGCCCCCTCCAGTTATCTGCCTCCTTAAGGGTAAGATGAGACACCCTGCAACACCCTAGACACCTAACTTTTACAATGCCATTATTCTCAATTATGGAAGCATGATTGAATACACAAATACATTAAGTTGGAACTCTGATTAAATGCATGGCAGGAAAAAGTACAGTACGCCAGAAAATAAATTGTTTGCAGCATTTACCCTCAGTGCCATCGGGCTCAGCCTGCTCTTCTCGCTGCTTCTGCTTGAACTTCAAGTTCCCATGATGCATCACAGCTCCAGTCAGCTTGTACATGCTCATCTTCTCTTCTGCAGTGAAGCCCAGGATGTCAATGGCAGTCTGCAGAATGATTCACACATTACTGTAACATGTTGATCAACATCAGTTGATTCAACAAGACATCATAATAACATCTGAGGAACTCTTACAGTGTGTGCAATATTCAATTTTGATCACTTTAAAGTCACACTGTAACTTGTTTTGGATTTTGTAGCCTGAACTCACATCAGTGGCAATGAACTCCTCAATGTCATTGATACTCTTCACAGTGATTTCACCCTGACTGACCATTGGAAAGTCGTATGGGTTGGTGGAGATGAGGAGAGCCTCTGAAATATATGTATTATATTTTATTATACAGACTCAGATGAAGCATATATTTATTCTATAAAGTGATATATGACTAAATTGCTCACCTATCAGCTCCGGTTTGTGACCTGTCATGAGCTGATAGAAGATGTGGTAGCTCCTCTCAGCAGACAGCTGGAATGTCACTCGAGACTTCTCCAGCAGATCTGTAAAACACGGCAATAAGCTGTTCATAGTTTATCCTTTCATCAAACCTTCTAGACAATGATGGACTGGAAGCTTACATGTTTCAATATCAGCTGAAGCCAACTTTCCAGTTGATCCAAAATGGATTCTGATGAATTTACCCTACAATAGAATGCAGTTATCATTGTGAACATATTTGTGAATCATATGCAAGTGGACGCATCTTAGACTTAGTATTAACTGTTGTTATTTAAATCCTATTGTAGGACTTTACATTGCACTGCAAAGATAAACAGTTAAATGATAAAATCATATTAACCTAACAAAAATATGTTGTACTATACAAACAAAAACAGCTTGTGTAAAGATAAACCAAAACTCACAAAGCGGGACGAGTTGTCATTCCGCACAGTTTTGGCATTACCATAAGCCTCCAGCAGTGGGTTGGCTGCAATGATTTGATCTTCCAGCGAGCCCTTAAAACAATATTACATGACATGTGTACATGTGTTTTATTTATATACATTTCATAGATATCACATATATTGCTTGGTATATCACATTATTTACCTGCATTTTTCCAGAAACCTGCTCTGTTTTCTTGCCTCCAGCCACGGCGATTGTCGCAAAGTACTGGATGACACGTTTGGTGTTGACAGTCTTTCCTGCACCGGATTCTCCACTAAAATGCAAACAAGTACATGACGCACGTGTTGGTGTACAGTAAGTCAGACGATACAGTACAGAAATAATCAGCATGAGTTATGTCAGTCCAAATTAGCTCTCTTTTGCGTTGACTTACGTAATCAGGACTGACTGATTCTCGCGATCTGTTGAGAGAATGACATTTGAACAAACATATTGTATTATTGCATAACACATATACATCAGTCAGTGTGTCCCCATAAACTGCATGTTTACAAATGACAAAAAACCATGGTGGAAAATATCAAAATAGTATATAGTTTTTAAAGGCTGGCTCCTCTTATAGAGTGGTCATTAAGGAGAGATTGTAGCTTAAAAAGTGATTGATACCTTGGAGCATGAACTGATAGGCGTTATCAGAGATGGAGAAGATGTGAGGTGGAGCCTCAATCCTCTTTTTGCCTCTGTATCCTGCTACAACCACTGCATCATACACTGGGAGCCACTTGTAGGGGTTCACAGTGACGCAGAACAGCCCAGAGTAGGTCTGTTTTAAAAAGACGTATATATTAAATGTCACCTTCACACTTATATACACTGTATATACAGTACAATATCTTTGGTTTGATGTTTAAACTGGTCTTACATAGATCATCCATGCTGCATAACGCTCTTTGAGATTATACAACACAGAAGGCTCACTGAGGTGGGTCATCATGGCCATGTCCTCAATCTTATCAAACTTTGGAGGGTTCATGGGAAAGATGTCATCTTCCTTTACAGTGAGGGTCTGCACCAAAACAGTGAAGAATTACTTCTAAGAATGTGAAGCACCATTAGAACAAAGTATGATGATATGCAGTCATTCCCTTTACTTGTGCCTATTATATTACAATAGATGTCTACATACCTTCCCTCCATCAATTTCAACTGTGGCTTTTCCACCCTCCTTCTTCACGAGTTTGCCCTTCAGATACATCTGAGAGGGCTCCGACACATAGAAGGCTGTTTTGGCATCAAAGGGAGTGTTTTGAGCCTCTACTCTCTCCCTTTCAGATTTCCGAAGGTATATGGCCGCCGGGCCGAAACACTCCATTTCCGCGTCGCCACTCATGGCAGCTCTGTAAAAATTTTAAAAAGTATAAATTAAACAATAAAAATGTGTAATTAAAGAAAGATATTTTAAGATTAGATCCAATCGAATAAAAGTTTCCTATTTCCCATTTCCTATTAAAACATTTTTAATTTGATTTATTACCCTTTTTTCAGTCAAGTCTTGAGTTGCATGATTGTCATTTACCTTTTTGTTCCCGAATGATGCAGTTGTTTTGTGGATACTAAAAAAAAAAAGAAAAACATGCAAGCCTCACTAAAGCTAAAGTCACCAACTTTTTTTCAGTCTTGCAATAAAACTGCTCTTGAATAACTACTTAAGTAAAAGCACTCACCTCTTTTGGCAGCCTCTCAGCCCACAACTTTTGACGAGCCTGGCAGCGCTCCTTTTATACTGAAATCTCTGGGCACCACGGAGGAGCAGCCTTCCTGTTTAGGTTAGTGAGTGTCTCAGAGAAGATATCAGATTGCCTCATCACCACAACTGGTGTCACCTTATCCTGTACAATACAAAACCAAACATTAAATTAAACCCCAGATCGAAATTGCAGATTCCTCTCCAAAAACCAACCATGACTATATATTTAAAGACCTCAGTATGTCCTACTTTGTGCAAAGTGGTAAACTATAAGGAATAATTGATATATTCTGTATTTCTGAGTCACTAGACGACTTTTTATATAAATAAAAATTATGCTATTAAGCTATTCCTCAAAATCTTTGTGAATGTGGACCATGAAGCCTTTTTACATGACTACGTTCTCAATCTACATGCACACATTTAAGTCTGTTTTGCAATCAAGTGAAGATTTTGTCAGTGACATTGTTTCAAACATCCCTTGAGTATATAGGCCCAAGTATTTAGTTGAAGCTAATTTAAGATCCCATTATGGCCCATTATAATGTTGTGCTTTCTCTCCAAAGAAAGATGACACCTGGGATACCGTCAAAGTATTCTCTTGTGGTGTTATTAGGTTGCAAAAAAAGGTGATATTCAATATGTCTGGCCTTTCTTTACAGTCTTATTAGGACCCAAAGCAAATATAGCCTCCAGCTCACAGATGCCCAAGCTCTTATTTTTGCAATTGTTGACAAATTCATTGAACGCCTCTGTTAATTACATGTCAGATGTATATGAGCCTCCTGTTACTAAGCACCACAGAAAAAAACAGACTCCAAAGCTCCTTAATCTTGGTTCAGACAGTATGTGTATTATTGTCAATATGTCACAGTATGTGAAATATTGTGACTAAGTCATAAACTCATCAAGTTCAATTTAGTTTAAGTTCTGTATCTTGGTAAGTAGAGATAAGTTTGTTTCTGTTCCTCTGTAGTTTGATTGGTGCACGGTGCTAGCATTAGTTCCTGTGGGGGCCAAGGCTAGTGCCACCCAAATAAGGTATGTGGAGCTGTGTGGTTCATGGTACATAATATAGTTTGGAGAAAGGAAAAGGCAATTAATGATGGGAGCAATGCTCAGACGAACTAATGCATTTGGCACATTTGAGTCGCAGAAATAGAATCTTGGAAAACAGAAATTGTTCAGTGAAAACTTCTTGTGGTTTTTAAATTATTCATCAACATTTTGTGCAGGGTTTGTGTTTCTATGTGTCTTCGATGAAATTAATTAAACTGAAATTAAAACCCCCATTTAATTTACAAAATGTTTTTTCTACCTGTTATCTTGCCATTTAGGTTGAATGCGATGTTGAATGCGTGTTGTGCAAGCCAGTACTGTAAATAAACGGTGTGTTGTTGCAAACACAACAGCATTGAGCTGAACACAGTAAATTAAAGCATACTATTCTGCAAACATAAAAGACCTCACATGCATGTGAGATTACAGGGGACAATCTGATCAGTAATTATGACCCACACATAAAAACATATCCTATATAATTCTCCACACCAACAAAAACCCAAGTGATTGGATTAATTACAACAGATTAACAACTTGTCCACTGAGTAAACCACCAGCTGGTTTTTGGTAAACACTGTCTAGTTTTCAGGGTGGCCATGACAGTTTTGAATTTCAAAGCAGCTAATATTCCCTTGTGTGTGATAAATAAGACATCTCTGTGCAGGTGTTACATAGCACATTGCGAATTCTGTGTGTGTGTGTGTGTGTGTGTGTGTGTGTGTGTGTGTGTGTGTGTGTGTGTGTGTGTGTGTGTGTGTGTGTGCATGTGTGTGTGTTGCAATTGTATGAGAGAGAAATGTTTAAAAACTGACTGCACCATGTGTGATTTCCTTCCAGAAAATACAGTCTGCGCATTTCATCTCATCGCCACAATGACACTGGTAGGAGTTTTATTATTATATTATCTATTTAATTTGAGACACTGTAAAATGATAGAACATACAGCAAAAAACATAATGGCTTTTTGTTAATATGTGATGTAGTGATGCCTACAGAGTTGGCCTGAGAGTGAATATCTTTTGCATCAAATAAAATTTCAAAGTAGGTGAACTTCCAGCCTTGTGAAATTCGTTCTTTTCTTTTTTTTTCTTTTTTTTTTTTACATATTTGTCTCCATGTGCTTTGTTTCAACTTGATCAAGAAACATTTTCCCCCAAAACACATTCAAAAGCAAGACTGAATCAATGCAAAAAGTAACGTTAACTTCACAATTCACCTGCCAATGTCAGATTTAAGATATTTTAAGACCTAAAAATCTGATAATTGGATTTTAGACTTTTTATGACTTGTTAAAGGACTTGCAATGTAATAAGCCCATCCAATCATTTGATTCAGCTTGAATGAAATGCCTATGCATACCTGTCTGCTTATACTTATATAAAGGCTTAAAGTTATGCATAATTAAGGGCGTGGCCACTTCAGGGACAGCTCAACTCTGCCGCAAACTGTCTGCTAGACTTCACCTCATCTAATTCCAGTCACTGACCTTGACCACTCAGCCGTGTTTGGGGTGTTGATTTTTCATGAAAATTTCGGACAAATAATATGGCTTGCTGTGCAGTTAATTGTACTAACAGACCAGTGTGGATGGACAGACGCCGGTGTTTTGGATTAATAAGATAACTGGCAAACAGCTGCTGCTGCGAGCCGGAGCTTCTGGAGGAATCAACACTCGGAGTCCAGAAGAGCTGGGTGGTTTCTGTAACTGGCGTGCCTCAGCTTCATCCACACTTCACCTGTTTGCCTATTTTTGGATTATCCTATAGGCCGGGGTCAGGCACTGCCAAGATGGTGACGACTGGAGCAACACCTATTGAGCTTCACATTTGGCTCTTCAGAAATCTATGGGCGACGTCATGGTGGCTCTGTCCACTATTTAATATACAGTGCATGTTCTTGAACAGCCCAAAGCCGAAGAACAAGTGTCACTGCAGCAGCTAAGAGAGGTTGTTGAACGTGGAAAAACTAGCTGCTCACACACATCTCACAGCGGTCCAGCTGAAGCTGTGGATCAGTCAATGTAGTCAGGCAGTGCACATTCATGTGTTTCGGAGGAGTGGCTTTGGAGGGAGGCATGAAGGGAGGGGGTGGGGTTGTTTTGGTTGGATAGCTTGCTTTTGCTGGTTTCTCCAATCTTAAAAACCCCAGTTTCAAGACTGACTGTAACTGTGATCCTTGAAAAACTGAAATTGTATCCTGTATTCTGAGTCTTGTGGGTTTTCCAACTTTAAGAAAGTGTAATACTAAATATAAGTTTTTATCTCAGTTGCACATTTTAAATCATTCTCTCAAAAGGCGAATACGAAATTGGCCCAATATTCATTAAACTTCGCTACATTTGAAATCACACAATAAACAACAGTGAAGTAATGAGTAAAGAGCTACAACCAGAAAGAGTTTATAGAGGAAAACAATTAACTGAACTTGATCTTGACTTTAAAGACCCCCTCCGCACATGTATTAAGGCACATTAGATCTCTAATCTAATGTCTTTTACACTTTAAATTTTATTTATTTAGTAGGGACAATGCACAATACATAAATTGTACCAGATATAGCTAAAAGCTAATTTTCAAAAATGGACAGTCCATCAGCAAAAGGAATTACCCACCAAACCCTCCAATACCACTACTGGCTATATTCTGTGTCTGACCTGAGTGTCCTTCAACCATGTTTTCAAACTAACTTTAAAATGTTTAACAGTACTGCACTCTCTAATATTCAGTGGTAAAGAATTCCACATCCCAGCTGCCTTAACGGAGAAGCGATTTTGCCCAAATGTTGTCGACCTAAATGTGATGCAACAGTCCCCTCTAGAGGAAGCTGTTGTTGTCCTTGAAGCAGCTCTACATGTTGTTACAAACTGTTGAAGAGGTCGTGGGGCTACATTGTGAATGATCTTATAAAATAAACCAACATTGGACATAAACGGATAATTTTCAATTGACAAAAGATTATACTTTTTAACTATATTGCAAAAATGATAAGAATTATCCAGGATTTTCAATGCTTGCTTATACAGATTATGTAGTGGTTGCAATAATGTACTATTTGTATGAGACCAGGTTGGAATACAGTATGAAAAATGTGGAAATATCATTGCATGTATATACAGTACAGCTTAGCTGAATCTGTACTCATTTGATTTCTTTTATATAATCATAATTTTTTATATAATCATTTATATATATCATTTTATATATAATTTATATGATATGTCTGACATGGTTTTTGCAGAAAAAGTATATTAAACCACATTCAAATATTTAAAATGTCACCTATGAAGTTTAACTGCTGAACACAAGATGTCTCCTCCTTCACTGTAAAGTCCATTCTCAGTTTATATGTTTACTGGAGGCTTCAACATTCCACATCACACTTGTGTACGCTGAATATTGGACCAGGATTGGCTTCCAAACTATTTGTGATGCCACAAATCATGCTCGTTGTCCCACCTCTTAAAATCAGATTTTCACTGAGCACAGAAAATTTACAGTTTTAGAAATGAATGTGAAAACAGCCATATAGTGTCAGACTCTGCACATACATCATTCTACACAGTGGAGCTCAAACATTCAACTGGAGGAACAAGAAGGAAAACACTTTCTAAGAACAACGCTTGTAAGTGACGTCAGTGGGTTCTGAACACTCACTAAATGAAAACATAAAATATACAAAACAATTCAACACACAAAAACAGCAAAGTGCTGGCATACAGGTACTAATACTTCTAAAAATGAATTACAGTGTGTGAGTAATAACCTAGATCTGTAAGTGTATCATACCATATTTTATTTTATTTTATTTTTTCTTACCATATTTTAAACGGTCTATGATGGACTGCCCAGGGTGTGTCTCTGCCTTCTGTCCAATGTCTTGTGGGATAGATTCAAACATGCTCGCTTTGTGACCCTGAATAGGAACAAAGTAAAGACGAAACATAATTCTTTTCATTTTTCTATCATTAATAAAATATTTTAGAATACTTTACTTACTACTTAATGCCCTCTGTGTGAATTGGTGACATGGTGTAATGTTCAGGGACCAATCATGATGATGATAGATAAGCTGGTAAGATAAGCAGCATATTTGCACCTTTGCAACTTGAGGCTCACTCTGGTGTTTATAAGAAGTAGCTGACCCCCACCAACAACATTAGTATGCACCTCCCGCACTCTGAATGTGCTCATAAAGAGTTTGTTTCAAGACTTTCAAATATGCTATGCAAATGTAACAGATTTAATTGTGTAAATTTAATATACATGAGGTCAGGGGTTTCCAAAATATCGTGTATGACAAACACACACACACAAACACACACACACACACCCCCCCCAGACATTTCCTACAGTTTCATACTCTAATCCCAGGAGCTCTACTGCAAGGTCGACAAGCAGCCGGGGTCAAAGTCCAACACCAAGACCTAATTTTAACTAACAAACCCTCAACCTCGTCACAAACGTTTTAACATCAATTAAAATGACAACGATTCCAGACCTTCTTGGAGCAGTGTTGGCATACAGCTTAGTTTGAACATGCATTGAAAGATAGTTAGACAATATTACAATGTACGTCCTGATGTATGAATAACAGCAAAGCAGTTTTATATGTCTTAATACAGAAGTTCTTAAAAAGAAAAACAATCATGAAGACTATTGAGGTCATTGAGGCTACGGTTGCCTGCACGGTTAGTGAGCTTGACACATGCTTCCTATATTACAAACCCAAAACATAGGTGCTAAAAGTTAGAAACATTGTACTCAACTATTCGAAAACAACCACAAATATGATTCCAGTTAGTTTGAATGATGTCATACCACATCATACAATCAAATACAATGTAAAAGTCAGTCCATATACTATTGATGTTTATGATGTTTAAAGCCCAGGTACACCAACAACTTTCTGTAGAATGTAACATTTTACTTTTACTCTACTTTTCAAAAATATATACTAAATGTTTGAAATATAATTTAAAAAAGTATGTACTTACAAAATAAATGTAATGTAATGTAATGTAGTGGTTTGTTATCCCAAGCCCAGTTGTTTCTTCTTGACAAATGGAGAAACTGACAGACAGATCAAAGACCATAAAATCACAATAAGCCTCTTGAGCATTTGGTTTGAGCATCAACACAAGCCTGGTGCTATTTTTGTGTTTTGCCCTAATAAGACAGAAGATTTCAGAGCAGGTATCGTGTAACACTGAAGACAGAGGCTCATTATATCTTGTGGGTAAGCACTTTAGAATTTCTTCAACTCTTTCCAATGGAAACAGTGCCTAATGGCTGTCTACCCACACTTGTTTATATTGCCAACTGTCTGTCATGCAAAACCATTTGGCTAGACTTGGCAAGACAAAACAGCTTAGAATTAAATGCAATGCCCTAAACATACTTAACTTATACTATATTATACTATACTATACAATACAACACTATACTATACACAAAAAACCTCATGATGGTTTGCAAACATAAAGGAAGTAGAGCTATAATCCATCACTCAGCTGCTCTACATTTAGGAGCCTTCTCAGTCTCCCTGTGTATTTCATGACAACAAGAAAACAGCAGCTGTTGGCACTTATGAGAGACATGATTCCTTGGCAATCCTTCCTTTTCTTTAAAGCTCATTGGCATTTTTTAATAATTTCTGACTTGTAAGGATTCTGAAACAGTACACCACTGACTTTTCAAAGGTTCTCAAAAGCACTGCAAGGGGCTAGTGTTTGCCAAGGAGCATAACAGAGATGCATTAGTCACACCTTTGGACTGCCTGTAACCACTGATTTAACCATGAGCAAGAACCGAACCTCACATCTTTACCCTATTTGCATACCCAATAGTATCCACAAGCAGGGTAGCAACTTTATATATGAATGTTACATTAGGATGTATTTAAAAGTAATATAGATAGATCTCAAAATGTTTTTCAAATGTTTTTTTTGACAATTATTACAAAAGGTAGTGCTAATAAGGAACACAACAACCTACTTGTTTTCCAATATTCGCAGGAATATGAATTTTTCTCAAAACCAAAACCTCGATTCCCAACAAAAACTAAGCCTGGCGATGATCTGGCATGGAAGATGTCCCATAAACCGTGTGTGTAATGTGACAGCTAGAGTTAACTACAACAGCACAAGCATTGTGCCAAGCAACCTTACCAAATACAGAAATAGGCAGCATGCGATAGGCTCCCATCACTCTATATAAAAAGGGAGAGCAAACATCCACCAAGGACAGGCACCAAGCAAAGGTAAGTTTCTTAGTGGCTCAGATGTGTTTAGAGTCATTAGACTACTCCAGTACAAAATATCATATTTATAATACTACCATGCATCATTTGTATCTAGTCAATATTGTGAATATAAAAGATAAAATACATGATGAAGGCATGATAAAAACTCTCAGAAGTAGCCTTTGTGAACCTTACATCTTTGCTCCTCTTTTCAGAAGTCTGCATTGAAATCTACCAGAAGAACCCCTGCACACCTGGTGTCATCCAAGGTAATTTAGGCTCTGCATTTATCCTGGAGAGTCACTAAAACTACCAGTGCATAAGTATTATACATCTAAAGATTGTCCCTTATAAACATTATAGTCTTGTTTGTACTTTGATAAGTTCCAGTATGCCAGTAGCTAACTGTATCAAACTAAGCTTAATAGTAGAGCATTAATTTGGCTACAGTAATGAAAGACATTGTAGAAGGCTCCACTTGGGCACCCTTTGAATGACCATTGGCTTGTTTCCCTTCGTGCAGTAAAGGGTCATCATGAGTGGGGATCCTGAAATGGAGTGTTTTGGCCCGGCGTCCATTTACCTCCGGAAGCCAGAAAGAGAGAGAATTGAAGCTCAAAACACTCCCTTTGATGCTAAAACAGCGTACTTTGTGACTGAACCTGCTGAGATGTACCTCAAGGGGAAACTTATCAAGAAGGAGGGCGGCAAAGCCACCGTGGAGACTCTCAATGGAAAGGTGAGAACGAAGGCACTAGAATGAAGTATTTTACAGTGCAGACAGACAAATGAATAATTAACAACACATGACTGCTGGACAATTACAAGCTGCCTCATCCGTCTCTTTGACAGTCTCTCACTGTAAAAGACACCGAAGTCTTCCCCATGAACCCGCCAAAGTACGACAAGATTGAGGACATGGCCATGATGACCCACCTCAGTGAGCCCAC
>JBBPCS010000359.1:5372337-5395171 GCA_037974645.1 Hollardia meadi
ACCCAGAACTTTACTGTTTTATTCACTCTCACTGCTCCCATCACTATTGTTTCCCACTGCAACACCAGCACCAGCTGACAGAAAATGTTAGCAACAAATTTCGTTTAGGAGTTGGTGGAGACCAAAACAGATCTGAAATACGTGTGAATATTGGACTTAACTTGCTTCGTGTCCCCATATCAAGTGTAAAAAGAGATAATATATCAGTGTTGTGTTTAATGGTTATTGTGCTGTGTGGCAAACAAATCAGTGAATGCAGGATTTGATCATTCTACTGAATCTGTGTCAATGTGTCAGCTTGAGGGATCTCTGGAACAAGAAAAAAAGGTCCGGCTGGATGTCGAGAGGTCCAAAAGAAAGCTTGAAGGAGATCTGAAACTAGCTCATGAATCCATAATGGATTTGGAAAACGACAAGCAGCAGCTGGAGGAACGCCTTAAGAAGTATGCACTGGTGCAGCCGTGTCTAAGCATAATATGAAGTACAGTGCTTAACATATTCTGTAATCACATGGTTTGTTTTTGCACAACAGGAAAGATTTTGAATTCAGCCAACTTTTAGCCAAAATTGAGGATGAGCAGAGTGTGGCTGCACAGTCTCAGAAGAGGATTAAGGAGCTTCAGGTATTTAGAAAACTTAAGTCAAGTGAAAATGTGCTGCAAGTGAATGAATGATGTTGGGTTTTTGTTGCTTTACCCAGGCCCGCATTGAAGAGTTGGAAGAGGAGATTGAAGTGGAGCGTGTTGCCAGAGCTAAGGTGGAAAAGCAAAGGTCTGATCTCTCCAGGGAGCTTGAAGAGATCAGTGAGAGGCTGGAGGAGGCTGGGGGAGCCACCACAGCTCAGGTAGAGATGAACAAGAAGCGAGAGGCCGAGTTTCTGAAACTGAGACGAGACCTCGAAGAGTCGACCCTCCATCACGAGGCCATCGCTGCAGCTTTACGAAAGAAACATGCTGACAGTGTGGCTGAGTTGGGAGAGCAGATTGACAACATTCAGCGAGTCAAACAGAAGCTGGAGAAGGAGAAGAGCGAGTACAAGATGGAGGTTGATGATCTGTCAAGCAACATAGAGGTCATGGTTAAGTCAAAGGTAAGATATAAGACCACTATAGATAGTTCACATACAGTATACAATATATCATGATACCACATAACAATTTTCATCAACTTATTTTTATTCATTTTACAGATTAATTATGAGAAGCTGTGTCATTCTCTGGAAGACCAACTGAGTGAATACAAGACAAAACATGACGAGAACACTCGTCTGATCACTGAAATAAATGCTCAAAGGGCAAGACTTCAGAATGAAAACGGTACACAACGGACCTTAATCTTGTTAAACAGACTTATGGAGTCAAATACTTCTCTCTTTTCTTACATCATTTTCTGGACCTTCTTGAACAGGTGAGTTTTCTCGTCTTCTTGAGGAGAAAGAAGCGATACTCTCTCAGATATTGAGGGCTAAGCTGGCCTTCTCTCAGCAAGCTGAGGAACTGAAGAGGCAGGTTGAAGACGAAACAAAGGTTTGTCACATTACTGAACTGTACAACCAAACAATGCCTGTGACATTAATGATGTTTGAAGGTAGGGAGGCTAACTAGTTGACTTTCTACAGGTAGCTAGACAAGTTTGAATTTTCAAAAAAAAATTGGCAAGAAAGTAAATATGTGTTTCATAATGACAAGATTTTTTTGAACATTGAACAAGTTATTCCGTTACAATCCAAATCCCCCTCTCTGTTAGGCTAAGAATGCCCTCGCCCACGCTCTCCAGTCTGCCCGTCATGACTGTGATCTGCTGAGGGAGCAGTTTGAGGAGGAGCAGGAGGCCAAGGCTGAGCTCCAGAGAGCCATGTCCAAGGCCAACAGTGAGGTGGCCCAGTGGAGAACCAAATATGAGACGGATGCCATCCAGCGCAATGATGAACTGGAGGAGGCCAAGTGAAAGTTCACACATATAGATATCATGAAATGAGATATTTGCAAAGTAAGAAAATCACAATAATTGCTTATACTTAATTTGTTGTGCTCAGGAAAAAGCTTACCCAACGTTTGCAGGAGGCTGAGGAGGCCATTGAGGCTGTGAATGCCAAGTGCTCGTCTTTGGAGAAGACGAAGCAGAGGCTGCGAGGAGAGGTGGAGGACCTCATGACTGATGTGGAAAGGGCAAATGCTCAAGCAGCTAGCCTGGATAAAAAGCAGAAAAGCTTTGATAAGGTGACAAAGACATCCTGAACTGTGCTTAACAATCACAACAAGCTACAAATGCAAATAACAATATGTAACATTATCTTGCTCATCACTATTGTTGATTGATATAGGCTAACATAGCAGTGACTCAACCCATACCCACTTAATGAATGCCTTAACATTTGCTGCTCTAAACACGTTATGTGGTAGGTGACAGAAAATTTTGGTGACCATTTGGTGACCATTTCATGCAGCAACAGAAGTTTATATGGAACATAGAAGAACTGGGTAGTTAACTGAAACAATGACCTTCATCAAAAATGACGAGCCATCCTTATTCAACCCAATAATTTGTGCCTTCCTTAGATTCTGTCTGAGTGGAAGCAGAAGTATGAGGAGAGTCAGGCTGAGCTGGATGGATCACAGAAAGAGTCTCGATCACTCAGCACTGAGCTCTTCAAAATGAAGAACTCTTACGAGGAAGCTCTGGAGAACCTTGAGATCCTCAAACGAGAGAATAAAAATCTGCAACGTGCGTATATTACTGTCAAATACCTAGAAAAAGTTCATCTGGAACATGGCTGACAATGAATCAGATCATTTTAAATAAACACAAAGGATGCTATGTTTATTTACTTGAGCATGCTCCCAATATTTGACTTGATTAGAAGAATATTTGTTTCCATATGGTTGTTAATTGAAAAGTTATATTACATTTTTACATATTTAGAGGAAATCTCGGATTTGACTGAACAACTTGGAGAGAATGGTAAAGCCATCCATGAGCTGGAGAAGACTAAGAAACAAACTGAGACGGAAAAGACGGAGATCCAGACTGCTTTGGAAGAAGCTGAGGTCACTTGACGTAAAATAAATCAATTCTTTACACCGTGGCACATTCCTATGTTTATCAATGTATTCTTATTTTTATCTGTACTCCAGGCCTCTCTGGAACATGAGGAATCCAAAATTCTGCGTCTCCAGCTGGAGCTCACTCAAGTCAAAGGAGGGGTTGATCGCAGGCTGGCTGAGAAGGATGAGGAGATTGAGCAGATGAAACGCAACCACCAGCGCATTGTGGAAACAATGCAGTCCGCCTTAGACACTGAGACACACAGCAAGAACGATGCCATGAGAATCAGGAAGAAGATGGAGACTGACCTCAATGAGATGGAGATCCAGCTGAGCCACGCCAACCGGCAGGCAGCTGAAGGCCAGAAGCAACTGAGGAACATCCAAGCCCACCTTAAAGTGAAGTATTGTTCATTGGCAGCTTCAGCACAAGAGTATTAGCTTTTGAATTTTGGGGAACTCATACAGCTTTTACCATCTTGCCTCTCTGCAGGAACAAACCCTTCACCTGGATGAGGCACTGCGGAGCCAGGAGGACCTGAAGGAGCAGGTGTCCATGGTGGAGCGCAGGAGCTGCTTGATGCAGGCAGAGGTGGAGGAGCTCAGGGCTGCTCTGGAACAGTCGGAGAGAGGCCGCAAATTAGCTGAACAGGAACTGGCTGATGCCTGTGAGAGAGTAGGGCTACTGCACTCACAGGTGAGCAGCACCATTACAAGGACAGCATGATGTAAGATATCTATTGTTCAAAACAGACAAATGATGATAATACTGTATATCAGCAGGGGGTTGTAGGGGATGCCAACATTCACTATATAAAGTATGGACAGAACCTCCGAGTCTGAAAACTGAAGCCAATGCAGAAGTGCCTTAAACCTGCATTCTTTTGAATGGCCAGCATGTGGCGACTCCACTGGTTTCTAAAAGAAGTCTGATTCTATGTTCGCCTATGAGAAAATTACCCTACTTCTCCCCTACTCCACCTTCTCATCCAAATATGGTCACTTCTGGCTCCAAAAGACCAAGATGGCAGCGGCCAAAATGCCAAACTCAAGGCTTCAAAATGGTAGTCTAGAAACAAATGGATGACATCAGGGTGGGTTTGGTCTTGATTGGTAATGAAGAATTTCTTAACAGTTGCTTGGTTTTCAAAAGTGGAGCTTAAAGACCATTCTGGCTCATTAAACATTTTAGCTTCAAAGGCTATACCACTTTAAAGCTGCAGGAGTCCATGTGTTTAATCAATGGGTCAAATGACTGTTTAGTGTGAAAGGTGACACAGAATCTGCAGAAACCTCAATGAGCCAACCATTTTAGCCTCTTTCAGCTCATTATTTTGGTTTTACTTGGTTCTGTCTCACCACTCGCGTCAGACTTGTTTCCAGCTGTGGCTGGCAGTTGTGTTCAGTGAAAAAAACATGAAAAATCCACTGAACACATTTAGAGCCACATATGTTTCTCTGGAATTGGTGGAGACCAAAAAGAGTTAAAAAGAAGAGTAAATTTTAGAATTTGAGTTATCAATTTATGAGGTTTCCAAGATCAGATTTTATTTACAGGTTCTTAACCATCCTTTTGCTACAGAATACAAGTCTCCTCAACTCCAAGAGGAAGCTGGATGCAGATGTCACCCATCTGCAGGGCGAGGTGGAGGATGCAATCCAAGAGGCTTGCAATGCAGAGGAAAAAGCCAAGAAGGCAATCACTGATGTAAATATCATGCACTTTACTTCTAATTATATCTAGCACTTACAGTTTTACATGTACAATTACTGTGATTGGTAACTGCAAGAAACAGTGATAATTATTAAGCAGCCTGGTTGCCTCTGTGGATGCTGTTGTTGTCAGTGCAAGCACTGATATGGTATTTGTAATGACAAATAATAAATCAAACATCAGTTTAAATTGCTGTGTTCATGTAGGCGGCCATGATGGCAGAGGAGCTGAAGAAAGAGCAGGACACCAGCAGCCACCTGGAGAGGATGAAGAAGAACCTGGAGGGGTCTGTGAAGGATCTGCAGCACCGTCTGGACGAGGCTGAGAGCCTGGCTTTGAAGGGGGGCAAGAAACAGCTCCAGAAACTGGAGGCTCGGGTATCGCACTTGCCCAGATGACATTCATGGAGCATTATTGAGAATAAAAAATGACAACTGAGGTTGAGTTTGGACTTTGTTTTGTAGGTTCGTGAACTGGAGGGTGAAGTGGAGAGTGAACAGAAGAGAGCTGCTGACGCTGTCAAGGGAATCCGTAAATACGAGAGGAGAGTGAAGGAGCTCACTTACCAGACTGAAGAGGACAAGAAGACTGTTGTGAGACTGCAGGACCTGGTAGACAAGCTGCAGCTCAAAGTCAAGGCATACAAACGGCAGAACGAAGAAGCTGTAAGAGCTTTTTTGACTTACAGAAAAACAAACAAGAACATTATTTTTTTGAAACAATTATTATAAATTACTATGTTTTTCTTTTGCTACAGGAGGAGCAGGCCAGTGCTCATCTCGCTAGGCTAAGGAAGGTGCAGCATGAGCTGGAAGAGGCACAGGAGCGGGCAGACATTGCTGAGTCCCAAGTCAGCAAGTTGAGAACCAAGAGCAGAGAGTTTGGAAAGGTAACACTGATGCATTAATTCTTCAGTTTACTTTGGTTTATTTGCATCCTTTGGGTAAGTTTGCTAATCTCCTTGGTGTCTGACCTGTACAATAATTTGATACACGGTCAACATCTCATGACACTCGTTAGTCATTAATAAAACAAGTAGAAACAAAGTCTGAGAAACAAACAATGTATTATATACTGTAGGTAAAAAGAAATGACAATCAGTTATTACAAACCAATCAAATTAATCACAATTGCAGCAACAAAACATTTAGACTCTTTCCTTTCTTGTATAGCAAGTACAGTATTTACTGTACTGCATTTTTTATTTACATCATAGTTAACAGTCACTCTCACTCTTCCTTATTTTCCCTTGGAATCAAGAAAGTTTCCTTCATTTTCTGTGCTGCTTTGCATCATGAATGTGGTAACCTACTATTACCTGTTGAGTTTGGCTTATCAGAATTTAAACTGTGCAGGAGGCTTTCTGCTGTTTAGTTTAGGTTATTTTCACATATAGACATAAAGACAGTAAGAATTTAAAAAGGTTTGAACATTTTGCAGAAGCGGTTGGAAGCTAGAAATGGCTTATAAAGATACCCCTTGTAAAAAAAAATTCAGTCATATCAAAGAAAAAAACAGGAAAAACTTGTGTAATTCATCAAAGTTTCAGTAGCAAAAGAAGTTAAAGAAAATTAATGACAGTTTACTTTGAGTCTTAAGTTTACAAGTGCTTTAGATTTGTCCTCAGCACAAATTACAGCGCTGCAGCACAATGGCAGCTCCCACATGGATGAGGAAATTTAGCATCAAAGAAAATACATGGTTTAGAAAACTAAATTGTTAATACTGTATACAGTATATGCTTACTTTCCTTTTCTTTTTCCCTTCTTACCTTCCCTGTCCTGTCTTTTGTCAGGCTGCTGAATCTGAGTAGACGTTGCAGTGATGACTCAGAAGACATCAGTTCTTAGTACAAGTAGAAACTTAACAAACTTGATTATTTTGCTGTGAGACTGTAGCAGAATAAAGTGATGTGAAGCATCAACTCTGTCTGCTTTTCTTCACATCCTATTGTCTTTCATTGGTTATACTCTATAACCAAACACAACCATGTTTCTGAATACCAACACAAATGAATGGAAACTGAGTGTTTATCACAGTTCTTGGTGTATTAGCAGATTAGAATAAGCTTTGTGGTGCTAATTAGCCAGAACAGATAAGTTTTGTAGAAGGAGCACGTCCCCCTCCGTGGTTGCGTCTAATTTGAGCATTTGTTAGCAGAGATCAGCGCAGATCCCCGCAGAATGCCTGCTGACCTTCACATCCTGAGTTAAAATAGCCGCCCCCCTAACTGTCACTCCTCTACATACAGTACCTAATGCTAGCATGAGCCCAGTGGATTAGGCATGATTTGTCGAGCATAATCAAAGAAGCACACACCAATCAGAGAGGCTGCAGAGGATTGATTTCAGATGAAGCATGTATTTAGCCGTCACTCCATCCTTGAACCTGTTTGTTTAGCTCACCAGACAGAGGGAGCCTCTGCTGTTTGCTTTTGTTTCTCTGTTAGTGTCCCCATCAATACAGGAATTTCATTTGTCTGAGACCCAGATTAGACGTTCAAGTCTGACATGGAAGTATTTCAATCAGGAGAGACTTCATTCTGAGTGAGTGAATAATATTTTTATTGCCATGTGCATTAAAAGGATGAGAAATATGAATCTTTGGTGATTAGGCCCTCTGGTGACATATTTTAAGAGAGGTGAAGCTGTCTGTAGTATAGGAAACCCCTCTGATGGAGGCGAGACACTGGTGGTGATGATGGGATGAAGAGAACAGCTGAAGATCTGGATGTGATGAGGAGTGGACTCAACCTGGACACTGGACATAATGAACTGGGGGTGATGTGCTGGAGGAGGGTTGCAATGACATTGCACTGAAATGACAGCTGACAGTAGCAGAGAGGAGAACAGTTTAGTGTGACTGCAACAACATCATTGGCTGATTGAAATGTTGGTCAAATCTGGTTGGTTTATCTGAAAGAGTAAACACACATAGTGCATGAATGAACGTAACGGTAGTCTTCCTGATTGAACTTAGCTGCGCTTCATATTACTCATCACCTTGTCCTTCATACTCACTGTACAGGTACCCAAAGGAAAACAAATAGCAGCAAATATCCTCTAACAGCTGTTAAGTTTTGATGTTTTCTTCATCATAACAAAAATGGAAATAAGCTCACATTTTAAAATGTACAAAATAAACAGTTTGCTTGAAAACAATGACTGGGGATCAGAAATAACTAAAGCATATTTTACAGGAATGGTTTCAGCCAGATGTGAAGTATGATTTATGTGAAGTAAAGTACAAGCACCTCAAAATGTTTGATTACATTTTCTTTCTGCCACTGCCTGGAACAAGGTTTCCTGAGGACACATTGCTTCATATAGAGGGATTATGAGGAAAGAAAGTCGGGAACCACTGATGCTGATGGAAGTGAATGAATCTTTCACAAAATATTATACAACTGTCGTATGTAAATTTCACTGAGGAAGTTCACTCTCTTGATGTAATCTCAATGACATCCTGCCTTGATCGCAACAATGTGTGCAGTGATTGATGTTAAAGATTTATATGCAAAGAGATTAATCTAAACGGATGCTGAACTACTGCAGCTGAAGATTAACGACGACGAAAGTTCTTCTGCTGTTTGATGCAGCCACACCATCACAGTCAAGGCTCCGAGCCACATGTATTTTGACTACGGTCTCTGTGAGACTGTATGCGTGAAGGATAGTAAACCGAGCTCTGACAGGGATGAGGACACAGCGGTGAAGGCCAAGCTCAGCGAGGCCTCTGTGCCATACACCATTATACAACATGGATGATCTATGTGAGCGGCACCTATGCTAGTTGACCCTGCCAATAGAGTCTCAAGTGTGAAAGAAAGTGAGATGATCTGTGTATCTATGTGTATTTCATATCCTGTTTGGCCATGTAAAGCTCATGCAAAAGCCCTTTTACATTTCTACATATTGAATAATCTGGTGATTCATACTAGAAAGATTATAACACCACTTCATGTGAAATCAGTTCAAACTATATATTTCTCATTCTGCCCAGTATTCTGGTACCATCTGCGATACCACAGTAACAGCAGCTAGAGGGCTCCCCTCAACAGTAGAAGAAGCCTGAAGGGAGAAAGAGCCGTTAGAGGATTGAGGTCAAAGAATTTCATTGCACACCTGGGAAATGTGTTTCTTGTTATTATTTGTCACAGGCTGTACACTGATTTGTGTTCTGTGTATCTTCTATAGAAAAAAAGACAGATAACCTGAGCCAGGTGTGTCATAAAGAGTCTCTGTGCAACAATGTTCTAGCACACACAGTCACTTACATGCTGTTCATACTTAATCTACTGCTATGTTTGCATTTCATTCACCCCCACCCAGTCTGTAACGGATGGATGCAACTTAATGAGAAAACAAACAGAAAAAGAGTGACTCATTTCAACACAGACTCACCGCTTTGAAAATGCACTGGTGACACCCAGACTTCAGGAGTAGTTTGATATGAAGTTGTTTCAGGACAGTTAGCAGGGCAACTTTAACCCGTAAGGGAGCCCCAAGGCAAAACATAGAATAACATTATCATCTTTGATATGTTATTTACACATACACCACACATGGAATAATATTATTATTCATTTAGAAATATGTCTGTTTGCACCTGATGAATGTTAATCCAATATTTACTCTCTTTGAGCTCTGTTTTGGTCTCCACTAACACTTTAGAAAAACTGCTCCACTGTGTTCACCAGCTAGTCGCACACTGTCTGTCAGCTTTAGGTAGTGTTCAGAGGGATTATCGGAACCTTGTTTTTGCTAAAAACAGCTGCCTGCTGATGAGAGCAGTGAGACTGAACCAAAACAGTACAGTTGTGGGGACAAGCTGAGGGGAACTTAAAACAGTACCCAAAAGTCATACTTCAGATATCTGGCCATAATATTACTGTGGTCAAATTAAAAGTAAGAGTAAAAGTCTTAAAATATCTGATATTGAATGTACTTAAATATCAAAAGAATAAGTAAAAGTAAACTATATATCTATTTACATGTATGTATATACTGTATACATTTATTATCAGCCTGGCCAATTATCAGATCCGATTTTTCTGATTATTGCAATCAAGTGGCTCCAAAATGTAGTGGAATGGAAGTATGAAGTAGCAGAAAATGGTAATACTCAAGTAAAGTGTAAGTACCTCAAAATTGTACTGAAGTACAGTACTTGAGTAAATGTACTTAGTTTCATTCCATCACTGACAGAGTGGTGATAACTGTGCACGGGCTCATTATGAGCAACACTTTTCACATAGTTATTTCGTCCAGTGAATGATAGAATTTCTAGTTTATAAAAGTAAAAATCCAATATGTAAACGGTCAGTACAAAAAAGAGCATAGCTGTCCTGTACATTTAATATAATTTGTTAAATAAGTATGATCTATGGTCTTAAGAATACACTGTAGAGAGAGCAGCTGGTGTGCTTCTTAGTGGACACACGGGTCATCTTTCTCCACACTCAACTGAAGAAGGGACGCACTCCTTCTCTTTGTCCTCCTTTTCATCTACAGCGAGCACAAACGGCTAAGGATTAGCAGGAGCAGCTTTTGATGGAAGTCTCAACCTAAACAAACAACTCACTGCTCCTTTCTGCAGCCACCACACAGCACACTGCTGGAGCCTGGAAAAACAATTTATGAAACTTACTTTTACCTTCCACATGGTCAGTAAAGATCTTCTGAGCATACATGTGTAGTAGCACAGATGTTTTTAAAGTGTGATGCCTCTTTTAGCAGGACTTGTTATTACCTCGGGGCTCTTCTCAAGCTGTTGGAGAGCCCACTTGTATGCAGCACTCTGCGCTCTGTCGTCCATGTCTTGGATAGCACAGACAACTGCCTCTCTGGCAGTGATGAAGCTTTAATCAAAATCCATGAGGTGGAAGGTTTTGGAGCGGTCAACAAATCTTTTGTAAATGGCTATGACCATGTCCCGGGACACTGACGTACAGACCCGCAGGAGACAAGCTCTAGTGAGAGATGTATTCAGACAGACAGAATAAGTAGCCGCTGTGTCAGCCAGTGTGAGCGCTGGCAGATTCAGCCCCATCTCTCAGAGCAGAGGTCAAACTGGAGTCTGTGCTCGTGACGCACCCTGAGTCTGAGAGGCCCTGACCTCAACAAGTGGCTCTGCTGCATCCAGCAGGAAGTCCAGGGCAGTCTCCAGCAGCTGTGGAACCAAAGGCGTGGTGGTGCGCTGAAGCTTGGATCAGTGCTAGTTTGGAACGCTGGCTGGTGTGAGTCAGAAAAAGAGTTGAGCAGCTTGTTGGACAGGTGGCGGAGGAAGGTTTGTACATCCTGCTCTGCTTTTGGGCGGAAGACTGAGAAACATTTGAAGACCCTCCAGGGTGACCTTCAGGTAAAGAGAGAAGAAGACTCAGTGGCTGTAGGATGCTGCAGGAGTGACTCATAACTTAGTTGATCTTTACCTTTCTTCTGAAGTGCAGTGAAAGACGCTTCTCCTTTTCAAGTTCTTCACAGAGCTCTTGCTCCATCTGATTTAGAGAAGAAGACTCAGTACTTAGTCTCAAGTTGTATAGGTAACACAGGTCAGTCATTTACTAATCATTTCAAAGGACATCTCTGGTGAAGAACTATGTATTTTAGTATTAGAGGACCATCTTTTAAACAGGATTTTGTTTCATTTGTACATAGTAGTTGTTTATAATGTATATAGTATTCCAGTTTTTAATCTAGGGTAAGGAAGGAAGAGCTGCCAAACCGTCTTATTTAACAACCCAGTTCGGCCTTCGTGGTCTTTGTAGGCCACTCTTCGTACACAGCATCCTTCGAAGGACGCAGCCCCTGAATTGAGACACAGCTAGGGTGTGAGGAACCCTGGTTGGTGATTTTCTTTCTTCCAGTTTTTGTCATTTTAGCTCTTTAAGTTCATCAACACTTCAAAGGGCTCTTTGGAAACCTTCTGGAAAAGTGCTGCAGTCAGAGCATGTGGACCAAAATCCATTAATTAAAACTACTTGATAATTCTAAAAAAAAAAGCCTTAACAAGTTAGGCATTGACGTATAAAACTGATCCGTCTTTTTTCTGGCTTGGCAGTAATATGCTGTCATAGTGGCCTTTAGCTAATTTCATCATCATTAGCATTCACAATCATTATAATAATAATTTTTAAAAATTGCTACCTCATAGCCATTCTACTGTACTATTGTGCATAGTATAGTGGCTTTAAAGTGAGGTTTACAGAAGAGCTGCATTCATAAGCAATTAAATGCACCTTGGCCTAATTCAATACACTCATGCGTTTTGCTCATGAATGTATCATAGAACTGGATACAACAGCGCCACTAAGCCTTGCCTCCAATTTTTCCCAGTGGCCACTTACAGTATTGCAGAAAGAGCATTTTCCTGTAGAGCACCATTATTAGAGATGTCTGTAAAACTGTTGACAGGACACCTCGAACTGCAAACAAAGTCAATTTGAACTCTTTCTATTATGAATATTTGATCCATGGAGGTTTTATATTTATGAAACCTTCCCTGAGCTGAGAAAAGCGATTTAAAAATCTCTGACGTCATCACAATGTAACGTCTATGGGCCCAGCGGGAACTCGTGGGCAGGGCCAGCGGGAGAAACACTACTGTGCAAAGCTAGAAAACCTTTTTGTTATTTGCCAAGTGAATATGTCTCATTAAATTGAATAGGCGCCATCTTTGGGTCTGGTATCTAGTTTTTTTTATAGTGCTATGATTTTGCAACTCTACTCTTGTTTGTTCTGGTATGACCAGCAGTGTATGGTGGCTCATGTTAGCCAATGTTAGCAAACTCATTTAAAGATAACATGAGTCTTTTTTTAGTCTGACTTTATGACTGTTCTGTATTTGTGCTGCCCTTTCACTACATGTTAAGATACACCATTAATGTGTCACTGCCACACTGTTTAGCAAATGTTACATTCTAGTAGCTTTACATGTACTTTTCTATGCTGTACCACTCAGTCACTATGTTGTATTTACCAGTTCAGCCACAAGGAGCTTTCTTGCCTCTGCCACTTTTGCTATTTCCTGGAACCGTTAAGGTTGAGAAAGATTGTGTTATCCATGCTGTTAATCTGTTGTGCATTTGCAGTGAGCTTTCATCTAAAATGTCGTGGTGGACTCACTCTTCCAGGAAGCTTCGTCCATTCAGATGCCAGCGCTTCTTATTTAAAAAAATTTTTTTTTAAAATGTATTTATTTGGATCCCCATTAGCCACTACCAAGGTATAAGCTATTCTTCCTGGGGTCCACACAAGTAAAAAATTACATCATAGTATAAAACAATTAAAAAGCACAAGAACAAAATTTCAGTTCAACGTAATAAGAATACCAATGTGAACAACAAATACAACAGTATCCTATTTATATCTTCAGTCATTAAAACATTTGAAGAGCTAGAAAAACATACAAAAGCACCATACATGATATACATGACATAAGATATAGTTAGATCTTAAGTAGCAAATCCTGTCCTGCTTGGGGAGGGATAGGTGTTCTGTTCCATTACATATTTTTTCAACCTCTTTTTAAAGACAGTCTTACTACGCGCGTGTAATGTCTGATGGTAAAGTATTCCATATTTTCATACCTCTATACATAACAGTATGTTGCCTTGCATTAGTTTGTGAAACAGGAAGTAGAAAACAACCTCTTGATGCATGCCTAGTATTAAAGTTATGGCTATTACTACTATATAGAAGTTGATGGTACAGTACATTTGGGATTTTAGATAATGAAATATTTCTTATGAAACAGAGTAAAGAAATAACCATCCTGTCTTTCACCAATGACCAACCCAAGGTCCTGTGCATTCGGATTATGTTAGTTCTTCTGTTGCAGTTCAGGGTGAGACGTGCAGCTCTGTTCTGAACTAACTGTAATTTTTCCAAGTCTTTATTTGATGCACTTGACCACACCACTGGACAGTAATCCAGATGAGTAAGAACCAATGTTTGAATTACATGTGAAATACATTGATGTGGTAGAAATTTTGCACATCTCGTAATAACTGCCAGACCTCTCCCCATAGCCGCAACCGTTTTATCAATTTGTTTTGACCAATTCAATCTGCTGTCTAATAATACTCCAAGGAGTTTAACTTCCTCTACCTGTTCCACAGGCACTCCCTGTACAGACAAATTTAACTGAGGATTATTTTTAAGTCTGAAATTCGAGCCAAATACATTACTTTTTGTTTTTCATAAATTAATATCTTATATATCTTATATACATATCTTTAGCACATAAAAAGACGGGAACTTGGTGCTGCAGCTTCATGAGCACAAACTGCTTCATGAGCATCTTCTGCAAGACAGATTCATTGTACAGTTGGAGTCATAGTGACATGGAGGTGCCTTACTGACCTGTACCTCAACAATGCAGTGAGACTGACCTCTGCTCTGTAGCGCTGAGAAAGAGGACGGTCTCATGTATAGGAGCTGCTTGAGGATGAAGTCAGTGTCCATGCTGAACACAGGTCAACCTCCTGAAGAACAGCAGGAAATGCACATTTAGATATTCACCTGAAAATGCTGCTAATTTAAAGAGGGTTAGGGTATGAAATCATTCATACTAGAAATGTGGCCACCTAATTTGTTTAAAGGGATAATTCACCCCAAAATCAAAAATACATGTTTTGGTGTGAGTTGCTCAGTTTTGGAGATATCAGCTGTAGAGATGTCTGCCTTCTCTCCAATATAATAGAACTAGATGGCACTTTGCTTGTGGTGCTCAAAGCGCCAAAACTATAAATTTGATAAACTCAACAGCAATGTCCCTTTCCAGAAATCATGACCCGGTTACTCAAGATAATCCACAGACCTTGTTGCGTGCAGTTTCATGGAGGAACTATTTCTTCTCTTCATTTCTCTATTTTGTGCCTCCTCTCCTGTGACCTGGAAATCGATCTCAGCGTGCCATCTTGAAGGATGTCTCGATTCCTAGAATGCATCTTGACAACAAAGGAGGCTCGTCAGCGGAGCTATGAGCGAAGGTGCACGGGTGTATCCTCTGCAAAAGTCTTTTCAGCACCTATGACATAAAAGAGGTGTGTCACGGGAGCAGGACTCTACAAATCTTTCTTTTATATTCAGAAGTTGTATCAGTTATTTAAGACTTTCTGCCCTTCACCAATGGCGTAGTGCCTTGTACGGTGCTGTTCTAACCGCATTCCTTCATGACATTTCAAATTGATATTACTTAGGTCACAATTAAAAAGAAATATATAAGCTGTCTTGAGCACTTTTATACACTTTTATACTTTTGTTATGATCTCTGGCAGAGATGATGTAACTGTGCCACATCTTGTATTTAATTGCTGTTGTTTTAAAATGATGGCTTCCGCTCTGATCTCAGGTGGGAGGGACTAATACGTAAGAAGAGGAAGCGAGGAAAGGATCTGTTGTTATTGTTGTTGTCACTGCTGCATTGCATTGTGTGAAATTTATGCTGGTGTAGTATCCAGTGCTTGCATACTGTAATATTTCCCAGGAAATAGTATGCATTTCACGTACTATTTGTTTCATACAAAGGTTTCGGACATACTCAAAAATCTCACATACCCTATGGAATTTTGGACTCAGCCTTTGAGTCGCAGTTGAAACTTTAGTTTTATTGTTTTAGTCCAGTCTCCCCATGTCTTTTTCATGTGTGTATCATTGATTGTTTATAAAGATAGATGACGTGAGAGCTCCCCAAAAGTGAAGAAAAATCATCTTGATTGCCCCACTGGTGGCTGGCTGCAGTATAGGTCATAAACCCCTCCCCCTCAATGATATCAGATGGGACATGGGCCAAACTAAAAACTCAAAGTACACCTCAAATAAATTTTTCGCAAAGATGGTTTCTGTCATTTTAGGTAGTTGATGTATGTTCAAGTGTTCGTTTTTCTGATCAGTTTGGTTTTAATTAGTTATGCTATTAAAACGGGGTGAAACATCATGATTGACAGCTGAGCCCTGCTCGCGATTGATTGGGCAGGTGCAGACTCTGGTTCCAAATGACGTCACCAGCACAAGATGGCAGCGCTCATACCTGGGATATTTTGGCTTAATTTTTGTACAATGGGAGGAAGTGGAGACTCAGCGGCCATCTTTATTTATGTCAATGGTGTGTAGCAATTTTTTTCTGTTCTGTATCATTTCCTTCTTGCCCTGCTCAAACAACTTTCTTCTTAGTAGTCTGTAGCAGAGGACCAGGCTCACATTTTATTTTAATATTTCATTAGTCATTGCTTTTCAGTCGGAGTATGTGCACATTTTTAGACATTTATTTTAAAGGGTCACACCGTTCAAGATCAGATCATGAGTAAATGGCATCAGGGAGGGTCCATGTAATATCCCATCATGGTGCTTTGTACGTACTCCTTTTAAGAAGAATAGTTGTGCATCGATGCCTCACTGTATTGTTGAGTTAGTCGTTCTTTGTGCATTTTACTTCTGTTTCTATCCAGTATGTATTTTAATTTTCTGATTTTTTTTTATTTCCATGTCACAGTTGTGTATCACAGTAAAACTCCACAATGGGGAGGAAAAAAAAGTCATTTTCATTAAACCGCTGTGACTCAGAGAAAGCTGAAAGCTCCACCCTGTGGTATTAATGATATGACCTAAAACAGTGGTTTTCAAAGTGGGGTCAGGGGACCATCAGTGGGTCCTAGAGTGGGTTCCACAAGGTCCCAGCAAAAAGGGGAATAATTTATTTTTACTCTAATTCCCTCCATATTTAACAATGACAGAATGTATGACATGAGTTTCATAGACTTTCCGTAATTAAACATTTAAAAGCCTTTTTTTGCATCAACTTGGGGTCTGTGATAATTTGTGTCAGTTTAGGGGTCCTTGACGTGAAAAAATGTGGGAACCACTGATCTAAAACGGCAAAATCTAATGATTACTGGTTTTATTGATTCCAAATGAAAAGGCTCATTACAGCCATGGTAATAAACCTCTCCTGATGTCTCAATGTGGCTTGAGTCATTGGTCATTGTGATATCTGGTGGCCAAAAATAAATATATGTCATAACACCAAGCAACAGAGAAAATGAGGAACCATCAAGCTTCTGTGTGTCTGGGCTAATTTCATAATGTTATCAAGTCAACTTTGGCTCCAAACAAAGCTAGCCTACTTCATTTGAAATGAAAGACTTAAAGAAATAAGATAAACAAGTGTTTGGCTGTTAAATAAAATTATAACAAAGGCCTAAAGATACAAGTGTACGTTTATTTCACTCATTCTTTATTATGTTATAATTTTTCTTTTGTTTGACTAAATTATATCGAGTACTCTCTAACGCTTTATTATTATTTAATATTCGCCTAATCATAACATCATCACCGTCATTACCGTTACAGAGCCCCCCATAAAAGATGGGCTATAACCACCAAATAAATGACTAAACAAACATAAAATAAACAGCATAAGACAGCACGGCAATAAAGGTCTAAGCCTATAATAAGCGAATCATAAAATGGACAAATGTTTCGACAGTAAATCAGCATGTACCATAATGAGGGAATGAAAAAGTAAGAGCTGGAGGGGAGTTGCAGATTTCAACAATTACAAGTCCAACATAACACACAGCTTCCGGTAAAACCTTTCAAACTAAACCTTAAAAGGCTCGTTGCATAAAAAACCCCCAAAACAAATGCCAGCAAAGAATAACTGTTTCTGCCTAAAAAAAAAGACCATTCTGACAGAGGGTATTTCATGGAAGCTGTCGGTTCTTCTTCGTGATAAATGGGTATATAGGCTTATATATATATATAGTAGGCTATGGTTATAGTATAGGCTACCACAATTCACATACAGGTAGGCAGTCTCAAACTGTTTTGCATACACAATTAAAAGCAAGCAAAATGGCGCAAAAAAAAGGGCTCGTAATTGGTGGTAGAAACAGTAATAAAGCTCCTTTCAAAGAAAAGCTACTACGTTTATGGTGTGAATTATTACGAAGATAGTCCTAATTAATATTAGTTAATATTAGTTATTAATTGTAACGGTAGGCTCTTACTAATAGTAATTGTATTTCTAAGCAGTATACTATTATTTGTACAATTCTAATAATAGCCTAGTCTACTGAAAATAAATTTTAATGTTAAAAGCTCATTCTTGATTAAACAGCTTGCTAATAAACAACAGAAAACTAAAGGTCCACTTGCTAATCTTGTCTTTCAACTGCACCCATGTTCTTCCTCAGCATGAAGCTACTTGTCCACCAACTCGTAAACGTTTTGTGCTTTTATTTTGAAGTGAGACTTGTTCATTTTCCGCCGTGCTCCGCGCAGCTTGACGCTGGTGTTGTAGCCTTGGACGGAGCGGAGAGGCTGGCAGGCAGGCTGGAGGAGCAGAGCGGCGAGGGGCGCCCTGACAGACGGACAGAGAGAGAGGAGGAGGAGAGGAGAGGAGAACCTGTTCAGCCAACTTCACACAAGTTTCACTCCGCTTCTCTCCTCTACGAGCGCGTGAGACACGACACGAGCTCCAACCTCGAGACAAAAAAACAACAACTCTCACTTAATTAAAAAAAAGAAAAAAGTTGTATTTTTCTTCCGAGGAGCTTGGGGGGGCCGTCGGCACGCTGGCGATGTCTGGATCGTACTGCAAAAGTTTGTACCCGTTCAGCGGGGAGCAGCACCAGCAGGGACTGAGCTTCGAGGCCGGGGAGATTATCAAAGTGGTCCAGGCTCTGCCCGGAGGCTGGTGGGAGGGGGAGAGGGATGGAGACAGAGGATGGTTCCCCTCAAGTTATGTCCAGGTCCTGGAGGTAAGGCTCTATGGCTGTAGAGACACACGATTCCTTCTGATTATCTAGGATTTGGACTCAATTCAAATCTTAATTGAATCTTAATTTGCTGAAGTAACTTTGACTTTTGTTTTTGTATGATATATGAAATATATGAAATATGTATATTTTATTATGGAAAACGCGTTTTAAAAGTGTATTTTCTATCCTCTCTGTCTCACGCACACACACACACACACACACACACAAAGTGACAAAAGGTCAGCCACACTCACACTTGAGGATAAAGACAGCATTGACACATGCACTAATGAATCATTTTCCCGTGCTGCGCTTATCACATTAACTCCAACCTTCCCAGCAGTCAGCCTGGCTGAGCGGCTGAACACTTCCTCATTCCACACACATTCCAGTCACATACTCAGGTCTCCTCTCTGTAGGCGTGAATGCACAGGACATGCTGCTCTTTCTCTCTCTCTCTCTTCATGGTCAGCCGCTCCCTTCTCCACCCAGCCTCCCTCTCTGGCTCTTCCACTAAGTTCACACACTCTGCTGCTGCAACTTAGAGAAAGATCTCCCACTTAAAACATGCCGTGTTTGCCTGTGTGATTGAGATGACTTGAGTTTGTGGTGGAGTCAGGGACACCACGCCAGCATTCTTAGCTGTGGCACCACTGCTGCCATTTTTATCACGTCTTCACACTGAATGTGAGAAGATAAGAACAGTAACATGATTTGTGACCCAGTGGCAACAGAGCGGTGCCCCCTGAGTCCAGATACTCTACGGTCACATAGACCTGTAGCAGCAGACGGTTCAAGCACTGCATCCCTTATCTGTTCTAAGACCAGTTTGAGGAATGGTGTTGCTGGGTGGGGCAACAGGGCGGTGCAAGGGGCAGAGAGTGTTCTTTTAGGCCAGTTTGATTCAGTCTCAGTTTGATTAACCCTGCAGAAGTGTTGAAGTTTTGAGTAAGATACTGAACTTTTAGAGCTTGAACTCTGACCCGTCTGTCGTGGGGTAAAAGAAAAGTGAGCTTCCCTATTGGGATCAGTCATGCATCACCCAATCGTTGAGTAAGTTATTGTTTTCTGGTTCAGTGATTACAATAGTGATGTATAACAATTCCGTTTGATTAGCAGGCCATGACTAATAGTAAGTAGATGTTGTGCAACTGACTGTACAAATAGAATCAACAAGAAATCGGTGCTGTCAGGAACATATAAATGTCAGGAAATCCCGTTTCTGGCCACATGTCAATGTCTACGTCCCACTGGTTCTTTGTTAAGTGGTAAGGATCACTGTCGAGTCCAACTACCTTTAATTTAAGCAAAAAATGTTTTTGTTTTTTGTTTTTTTTAAATCCTGCTTTTGCAGTTTCCCCTACTGAATGCCGCCATGTTGTCAGATGTTTTGGGGGAGTGACAGTGTGGTGTCAGCACGTTCTCCCAGGCTCGAATGAAATGTAGTGCTGAAACGATTAGTCACTGAGAAAATTAATTAACAACTATACTAATAATCAACCCTTAAACAAGACTTCCAAACATTCCCCAGCCTCTTCAGTTGTTTAGGAGAATGATGCAACACTATTTTGCTGTTTTTTAGCTCCAGAAATGTCACTCACAGTTGTTCACTCGACTTTCCATCTGCATTTTAAATTTTTGGGTGAACTGTTCCTTTAAAATATATTATTGTCACATTTAGCTCTGGTGTATCTGATTTTCACGAACTTTCTGGCATTGTCTACTCCAAATTATGAAAAACATTTAACTATCTTATTCTAGGTTTTTTATCCACATCTGATGGTCTTCCTCAGCAGATGGAGTCTATCTCCCTGACACCTCTGCACTCTGTGGATCAGAGGCTGGTAGCTCCAGAAAAAGCTATTTAGTAAACCTTGAGTGTTGTTTTGTCTTTTGGTCAAACTACTGTCTCCAAGCTCAAATATGAGGACTCAGTGATTAAAAAAAAGAGGAAAAGTCAATAATCACATTCATCGCTAATAAAAATGAATGTTGGTTGCAGCCCTAATAGACAGGATACACAAGAGATGACAGAGAGCATATGAATATGAGAGAAAGCATTGTGTGGTTTCTACAAACACTGACTGTTTCTCAGCTGGGTGCATGGACACGTTTTAGAAAACACAGATGCAAAGCTAGATAAAGGCTCAGCCCTAAAGCTAGGCTAAATTAAGCGACAACAACATGCTTATCTGATGTTGGGTCTGGCTTATCACACACGCAGATTCTCCTCAGTTTCACTTGAGCCCACGCTGTCGGATGTTTGTGGTGTTGTGGCTTCAGATCTAGATTCTCACCACTAAGCCACCTTTCCCCTCACTCCCCACTGTTCTCTGCACTCGAGTGGACCCGCCTAAAAAGAAGCAGTAAAGCAGAGTGAAATGAGCTTAGCTTATTGCTTTGCTTTGTTGGGTCAGTGTTGCACCATCACCTTGGCTTTACCTGTTCTACCAGGCAGAGTGGCGGCTGTGTCTCTGTTTAGATGTTAACTGAGACAAGTTTCACTTCATATACGTCTGAACTGCTCTGAGGAAGTGACACTTGTCCTGTAGGATAACTGTTTCCTCCCTGTTTCCAGTCTTTGTGCTAAGCTAATTTGATGCTGTCTGTAGTCTTACATTTAAAGCCCAAAACACACCAAACCGACATCAGAGAACTAGCGGCAATAAAGACCGACTCTTGCCGGCCTCATGTCGGGCCTCATGGTACCATGTTAACGCTGCTCTCACTCACCACTGAAGACGGTTTCGTAATGTCCGGTTCCAGATGACCATGTTGCTGTGAAAATATCCGCGTAGGCCTATTGAAAGGATCGATGAAAAATTAGACGAGCCTTCTGTGTGCGGTGTCTTGACTTTCGTCATTTCTCTTACCAACGGGCTGAGCCGCTGAATCAACATGCTCAGTCAGCTGAAAAGCCGCAGACAAGATCTGACTAGTGCCAACGTTGCAGGGACACGCCGCAAAAACCAGGGCCACAGTTCATTGATGGCCCGACAATGGCCGACCTTTGGGCTGGTGTGTCAGGGCCCTAAAGGTCCAGTGTGTAGGATTCAGTGACACCAAGTGGTGTGTTGCAGTTGGCAACCAACTGAACACCCCTCATCTCCCCCTCCCCCTACGGTGGCTACTAAAAATGTTCTTGGCTACTGTAGAAACATGTCAGACTCTGTGGAAAAGGACCCGCTCCCTCTGTAGATATAAAAGACTCATTCTAAGGGAACAAAACACAACGATTCTTAGTTTCAGCTGATTATACACAAATGAAAACATACTCCATCTGCCCCTATATCCCCCTAAGTCCTACACACTGGACCTTTAACAAACAGATGGCAAGACGAAGTGGGACTGATCTTGCCATTTAACTCTCTGCCAGAAAGAGAATAAGGCCTTTAAGGCAGATACTGACATTGATACTTGAGAAAATCTATTGACAATCTACATTGATTTATTCTTCACATTCAAAGTGTGAGTAAAGATGTTTCACAAATGAGTAATGAGTAATAAACTTTACTATCAAAGATGCAGTAAAAATAGTATATATATATATATATGCAAATACAAATATAAATGTTTTATAATAATAATGCTAACTTAAAGCTAATAAGAGGACCATGAGTTAAAGGGACAGTTCACTCCAAAATCATGTTTAGGATGGTACAGTGAAGTGACTGATGCTGAAACTAAAAAACACATCTCTGTTTCCACATTCTGGTCATTTTTTTTTACAAACACAGAGGAGCTCTCACTGTCACGTCTTCAGGCTGTTGAGCAGTAACACAGTTGCCTCACTTTCAGAATTGTAAGTGATCATAAATTCAGGCTGATGTGCAATAATCACCTAGATGGGGATTTATACAGCTGGCACAGTGAACAATGCAGCTCTGTTTTGGCTCTGTTGTCATCTTCAGTGTTGTGGCTTTGTTCTACAAACAGCTCCATTCTTCCAGACATAATGAATCATTCAGAATGTTGCCACCTGGTGCATCACCCCGTTAGGCTGTTCCTCAGAGACCGCAACGTGATGCTACTTTAAAGTTACACTATAACTTTTGAAGGAAGAAATAATAGTCTTCTTAAAAACTAAAAGTTTCTTTCATATCACTAAAACACAGTAGACTCAAAGGTTTTGCTGCTACAGTCTCACTTCAATCTAGTGTGACTGTTAGGCTAATGTTAGCATCTTACAGAAGATGACAGTTTTAAACAGACCCAAAATGTTGATAATGTTTGTAATAATCCCTCATTGCTCAGGAAATCTTTGTGTGTGTTAATAGGTGTTTTTTTTTGGGGGGGGGGGGGGGGGGGGGGGGC
>JBBPCS010000359.1:5395271-5407216 GCA_037974645.1 Hollardia meadi
TGTGGCCGAGCTGGGAGAACAGATCGATAACCTCCAGAGAGTCAAACAGAAGCTGGAGAAAGAGAAAAGCGAGTACAAGATGGAGATCGATGACCTCGCGAGCAATATGGAGTCTATTGCCAAATCAAAAGTAAAATTTACAAATGTTTATTTTATTTAAAGAATAATGATTGCCACAGTTATCATCTACAGAAGTGTTATGGCTACAGTGGAGTAGATATTGTGCTGATTCGTGTCCGCAGGGTCACCTGGAGAAAATGTGCCGTTCTCTTGAGGACCAGCTGAGTGAATTAAAGGCCAAGAATGATGAACAGATGCGTCAGTTAAATGAAATTAATGTTCAAAGATCAAGACTGATGACTGAAAATGGTGAGTGTTACAGATGGTTTGAGAATAATCAAACAAGCACAACCTGCTTTCATAAAACATTACAATGTAAGTTAGCACAAATCACCAATCAAAGATTTGTTTCTGTATTTCCAATCAGGAGAATTTGGTCACCAGTTGGAGGAAAAGGAGTCTCTTGTTTCACAGCTTACGAGGGGAAAACAGGCTTATATTCACCAAATTGAGGAGCTCAAAAGGCACCTTGAGGAAGAAGTTAAGGTACTGCAGTGTTCTCTTGTTTAATGTGACAAAAAATAATAAGACATTTGGTTTGCCACATTATTTATTATGTCATTATTAGGCCAAGAACGCCCTGGCTCATGCTGTTCAGTCAGCTCGTCATGACTGCGACCTGCTCAGAGAGCAGTACGAGGAAGAGCAGGAGGCCAAGGCCGAGCTGCAGCGTGCAATGTCCAAAGCCAACAGCGAGGTGGCTCAGTGGAGAGCCAAATATGAGACTGATGCCATTCAGCGCACTGAGGAGCTGGAGGAGGCAAAGTAAGTCATTACAATTTGGTTTCATGCAAACACTATCAATGACAAATTTAAGCACTTTTACTGTAGCAATTCACACACTTTCAGGTGGTTGTTTGGAAGAGATGCACCTACAGTGGAGCCTGAGTCTGATGCCGCACTGTTGTCCTGAAGTCATCATAACATGTTTTTTACAGGAAAAAGCTCGCCCAGCGTCTCCAGGATGCAGAGGAATCCATCGAGGCCGTGAATGCAAAATGTGCCTCTCTGGAAAAGACAAAACAGAGGCTGCAGGGTGAAGTGGAAGACCTGATGATCGATGTGGAGAGAGCTAATGCTCTGGCTGCTACCCTTGACAAGAAGCAAAGGAACTTTGACAAGGTTTGATACTGTTGTTATGTACAGCTGGTTAACATGAGGTGGCAGAAAACATTTACAGTAATTTGCTTCTTTTATGTTCAGGTTCTTGCTGAGTGGAAGCAAAAGTATGAGGAGAGCCAAGCAGAGCTGGAGGGAGCTCAGAAGGAGGCTCGCGCTTTGAGCACAGAGATGTTTAAAATGAAAAACTCTTATGAAGAAGCTCTGGACCACCTGGAGACCCTGAAGAGGGAGAACAAGAACCTGCAACGTGAGACAACTAATCCTTTACTAAATATGTGACACATTCATGAATGAGTTAAAACAAAAACTTCCAGCATATGGGAAATAATGTAAACGTTTTTTGTTAGAAGTTTGGGCCTCAGTGGCAGGCTTGATCTTACTAGAGACAGATAATTTAATAATATCATTACAACCTTTTTTGACAAAGAAATATGAATGTATTACTCCCCTAATGTAATTCTATGTGTGTGTGTGGGTGGGTTTCAACAGAGGAAATCACAGATTTGACTGAACATATTGGTGAATCAGGAAAGACAATTCATGAACTGGAAAAGGGGAGGAAGGCAGCAGAGGCTGAGAAAGCAGAGATCCAGACCGCCCTAGAGGAGGCGGAGGTATTTAAGAACACTTATTGACTAAGAAAAATCCAACGAGAAAGGCTTAACTCTGAAGTTTTCAACCTTACATTTCATTTTGTAGGCTACACTGGAGCACGAAGAATCAAAGATCATCCGTGTCCAGCTGGAGCTCACCCAGGTGAAGAATGAAGTTGACCGGAAACTTGCAGAAAAGGATGAGGAGATTGAGCAGATCAAGAGGAACAGCCAGAGAGTGATTGAAACCATGCAGAGCACTTTGGATGCTGAGATCAGGAGCAGGAACGACGCCCTGAGAATCAAGAAGAAGATGGAGGGAGACCTCAATGAGATGGAGATTCAGCTGAGCCACGCCAACCGCCAGGCAGCTGAAGGCCAGAAACAGCTGAGAAACGTCCAGGGACAGCTTAAGGTACATCCACTGAATGATTTATCAGAGTACCTTCCTTCAAAAAGTGTTATACATCCATAAACATAAATGTTTTATGATTCAGGATGCCCAGCTGCACCTTGATGAAGCTGTCAGAGGTCAGGAAGAAATGAAGGAGCAAGTCGCTATGGTGGAGCGCAGGAACAACCTGATGCTGGCTGAGATCGAGGAGCTGAGAGCTGCACTGGAGCAGACAGAGAGAAGCCGCAAAGTGGCTGAACAGGAGCTGGTTGATGCCAGCGAGCGTGTGGGGCTGCTGCACTCTCAGGTATTATCACTGTATTTTATGAGTACTATTGATTACAAGACAATGTGGTAAAAACTGGCAACCTCATCATATATTTTTCCATTTAGAACACAAATCTCATAAACACTAAAAGGAAGCTGGAAGCTGACCTTGTCCAGATCCAAGGTGAAGTGGAAGACGCTATCCAGGAAGCAAGAAATGCTGAAGAAAAGGCCAAGAAGGCCATCACTGATGTGAGCCATCCTGTCGCATTTCTCTGTAACAGTTCCAGTGTTTTAGCATGCGCTTACCACCTCATTTAAATCCCAGCTGCTAATACATCAGGCCCAAGATTTGAGCTCAAAGTTATCTGCTTGAGAAACTCCAGTCGTTCCTTTTTAGGTCCCTGCCTTTGAATAAAGGACAGCTAAATTACAACTCTCTCAGGAAGACGGTATATCTAGCCCTAATGTGATGTCATTTGTAGTGAAACAGAATTTTGTTCATGCAAGCTGAAGCTAAAATTTTTCAGACTGTAAATCGAGAATCACAGGTAGTTCAAAATTACCTTTTTGTAAGGAACTTTTAAAGTTGTTGCTGCTGTTAAAATGATCTCAGGAAGTGACTTCCCTTATGGACATTATGATAACATTCTAACTTAAAGTAAATTTATATTGTTTTATAATTACAGCGAAACTTCTTTGTATTTGGCTTACAAATTAGGCCCTGTTTTCTTTGATCATTGTGATTATTTCCCTTTTCACTATTGCTTTATGTTTAGGCTGCCATGATGGCAGAGGAGCTGAAGAAGGAGCAGGACACCAGCGCTCATTTGGAGAGGATGAAGAAGAACCTGGAGGTGACAGTGAAGGACCTGCAGCACCGTCTGGACGAGGCCGAGAATCTGGCCATGAAGGGAGGCAAGAAGCAGCTCCAGAAACTGGAGGCCAGAGTAAGAAAAAAAACAAAAAACATTTTAGTTTTGTTTTGGCTCTGTGTTCTTGCAATTTGGATTTTAAATTAAACCATGACTGAGGTTAAATACATATTCGCTCCTGTCACTATAACATCTGCCCTTCCTGTCATCAAGGTGCGAGAGCTGGAGTCTGAGGTCGAGGCTGAGCAGAGACGAGGAGCAGAAGCTGTGAAAGGCGTCCGCAAATATGAACGCAGAGTGAAGGAACTGACTTACCAGGTACAGAGAACCAAAAACTACTTTAAAACTACAACTACTTATTATCATATCACTGCATATTTCTCTCAAGCAATTCTATAATTTGTGCTACTGAAGACAAACTGGATGTAAGATATGTTCCAGACCCCTAGAGGGCATGAATCACCATCATATGTGTGAAACCTCGACATGTTGAGGTGATACAGAGTAGAACATGGCTAAAAATAAACATTCTACAGTTGCAGCTAACATAAATGCATGCAGATATGTACTTCCATCAGTAATAATGATCAGTAAATTAGTAAATGTGTGATATTTATAGATCTGTTAAACACGTTTTCACTCTGAAAAATTGGAGGAACTCTTGCATGCACACTCAGTTTTCACAGGCAGTTTGATTGACAGAGAAGGCAGTGCTGCTGATGGAACCCCTAAAGACACTGTTCCAAGATGAAAATATGTAAATGTATCTGCCGTCGTACATTAATTCACATCTCAAGTATCTGTAGCCCGTTTGGTTGTCTTGGGTTTCACTGTGAAAGATGTTTGTATGAATGTGCTGTGTTCTCTCACGTGGTTTTGAGGATGGACTTAAAACACGATGGGATGACGGTATCCGCTTTAGTGTTGGTCTCAAACAGACTATACCTTATACCGCCTTTAGACTGAGGAGGACAAGAAGAATATCACCCGGCTTCAGGATCTGGTGGACAAGCTGCAGCTGAAAGTGAAGGCCTACAAGCGACAGGCTGAGGAAGCTGTGAGTGTGAAGTATTCGACACATGACACACAAACATGTGTCACAGCAGTATCACCTTTTCTAACAGCAGAGGTTGCAGCATGAGTTGACTACTGGTAACATTTGATTTCTTTAATGTTGTGCTTAACAGGAGGAGCAGGCCAACACGCACCTGTCCAGGTACAGGAAGGTGCAGCATGAGATGGAGGAGGCTCAGGAGAGAGCTGACATCGCCGAGTCTCAGGTCAACAAGCTGAGAGCCAAAAGCCGTGAAATCGGCAGGGTACGTTCATCTTTACTTCTTTCTAATAATATTCAGAATCTTTTAAGAACATCTCGTTAGAGTCTTTAACCGCCAACTTGTCTCTTTCGTCCTGATTTAAAGGGAAAGGACGCCGAAGAATGAGCATCAGTCTTGACGAGACACAGTGCAAGAAATCATATAATATGATGTTTTTGTCTGATGTTTCAAAGGTGTAATGAGAAATAAATCTGCAAGCAACTCAATTTGAGCTAAGCTCGTTGTGTCACTTAATTCTTAATTCAAATGAAATCTGGACACAAACATTACAGGTAGCAAAGTTCAAATGTAAGGTTATATACTTTTAAATGAGGCCAGCACTCAGAGAATTAACAATATTTTCACACAAAAATCAGATATTATCTCAACTCTGGATTATTTAGAATACACCTACAGTGTATATTTATACAGTGTAATTTTTCCTTTATCATAGCTGTAAAATCAAAACATTTATTGACATGCCTTTTACATTTAAATAAGTCTGTGAAATCAGACAGATCATCAACACTTTATCAGGAGAACTTGAATCTAATTACTTACATTGCTTAAAAGAATCAGAGTGGTGTGTTGTGTGTCTGCATTTGAGCAGTGGAGCTTCATCATTCAAAATAACCTGGTTGACAACTGGCGCCTGTTATCACGTAAAAATGTCCTCCAGGTTACAATAACTGCAAATCTTTGCCTTGTGGTGATAATGTTATTAACAGTCTAGTGACCTCACAGTTTTTTTTATGTGCCTCAAAGCACATGCCCCACCATGTCAAGTTGTGGTCCTGCGATGAAAATAGACCTATTAGGGCCCCACGACATATGCACAAGCATAGGCAGGGATGTTTCTAACTGTACTGTAGGTTAACATTCATTATTATTCAATTTTTCTGTCCTGAATAGAGATGCAAGCAAATCTCAAAACATAACACCATTTCGCTTTTCACTGAATAACTAATAGTGAAATTACACCCTTAGTTGGTGCCTGACCAGTACTTAAAAAGTAATTGTACTTGATACACATCACAAGCAAGATACTGTACAGGCAGGATGAAGTTAAATGAAAGTTCTAGTAGTAGTTTTAAGATGATAAAGTTAGTAATAATTGACAAAGGTCGTACAGTAGATGTTTCCATTTTTTAAAATCTTGAACAGATTTGGCCATGAATTAAAATCTATCGTCGGCATATATTTAACAAATCCTATTGTTTAAGGTTCCGCTTTAGAAATGGTTTTATGAAGACTGGACTGTTGCAAAATGACAGACAGGAAAAATGTATCTGACCAAATTGTTGAGAGCAAAAAAAAACAAACAGGAAGAAGGAATACAAATGCTTTGGGCAGCATAATATTATAAACCATTAGAATATAGAAATGTAATGTTCTATACTGTTCATGCAGTGGTAGCTACCTGGTTAATATCTCTGGTTAAATCAGTGAGTAAGACTGCTCAATGGTAATACTACATTTACAGGATTTCGCAATAATTTGATGAAGCGTCTTGATTTGTCAGGTATCCAAATCACTTATTCATCCACAACCAGACACCAAACTGGTTATTTATCTAGAAAAAACGTTTCTGGACGAGTCACTCAAATAAGCTGTGCATTTATATTGTAGTATAAAACTACATCTAACATGATAGATGTGACATTTTACTTCTACATTATATATACTGTGTATTGTATATCATAATTCCCATACTGGATTTTCATTTAGTACTTTTATTTGAACCCATGACTTTTCGGACAATCATTGTACAAAAGGGGGTTTGTTTATTCGGTCTTATTTATTACTAATCCTTTAAAATTGTGTTTATTTATCAGAGGTCAAATGTATCAAAAACTGATACAGTACAATCTGACATACATTAAATAAACACAATGTAAATAATATCTTAAAACTATGATATAATGAGCATCAGTAGATTTATTTGTTGTTATATTTGAATTGTACCTACACTCACACTTGAGAGTTGTAAATTACAGTGCCCTTTTGTCAAGCAGGAGACTAAGCCCACCAAGGAAGTGAGTGTTTTATATCAAAGGTTGTTCCACAATAAGACTCGAGGCAGTGACAAATGGCTGAGCTCTGGGAACATTGCTGAGGAGACGGCTATATTTGTATTTCTTCCAAATAAGCACACCCAGGAGCATAAGAGATCAAGTATCACATTTTTATTGACTATATAGGCCTGTTTTGTAGGGTGTGAAGTCCTCAGTGTTTATCTTCTAATGCCCTCGTCCCATCAGTGTCAACTTTCAACAAGGAAAGAATGCCAACTACTACACATAATGTAACATGATCCCCTCCTTGCTGTGTATAGGGAACAAACACTTGACTTAAGGGAAGGTCAAGCTACATGCCCAGCCTTGTCTTCAGTTCATCTGTCACGGCGTGCAGTACAAGACCATTTAAAGAAAGGGTTTAAAAATACATCCGCACCCTCGAGACAACACAAGGGCCTGTCCCGAAAAACCTGGAGACACAAAGCTAGTCACCTGTTCGCTGCACATTCCACTTTGATGGACAATATAGCTGATTTTTCTGTCCCACTGCCTAATAAAGCAGGACACTTTATGAAGCACAATATGTAGGACAAGAGCTACTGGGGGACATAGCAGGGTCACAAACATCAAACAGTCGGGACTTGACCTGCAGATGAAGCTGTTGTGTTTAAACCTTTGATTTTTAGCAGCACAGAGGGAAGATTAGAGGGTCAACGATAATATGCAGAGCTGTACTCTGATATGCTGGAAAATCTGAAGGGTGAAAGTGAAAAATGTTTATTACAAAAATTAAAATCTGGCCATTTGAAGTTTTTTTTTTTTTTATGAAAGCAATGTCTGGAAAGGTGGAGAGAACAGGACTAAAATGTAAAAATAAAAGTAAAAGAGATAAACTGAGGCAGCTTAAATATTCTGATTGTGAGTTCATTATTTGTGCCAATGTGGTTGTTAAATGTTTGGTTGGAGTCATTTTTGTTTTCTGCTCTAACAGACTTCTGAAGTTACAGATAATCTGAGGACATTTCTCAGTAAATTTAAGTCCTGCTAAATGATAAACTAACATTTCATTGCATTAAACAATAAATTGTTAAAAGTAATAAAAAAATCATGCCAATCTTAAACCCATAATTAATAATCAAGGCATAAATAAAATGCCAGTTCAATTCAGTTTAATTCAAAATATTTTATTTGTCCCTAAAGTGGCAGTTTGAGGCAACATGAATACTTTGTCACATAATGTAAAAATACCAATGTGACAGTGTTGAACAGAGTTGATGAGTTGCTGTCGTACAATATGTCTGTTTACATCAGTATTGTGTGTAAACACTGGTGTTTTCAATCATAATCAGTTAAAATAAACCAGTAATCTAATCTACTGTTTGAGTGAAACTCAGAGTGCATGTGTTGAAACTAAATAAATTTGGCCCAAAAAGATTGTTAGCGATATTCTAACAGCTCTCTGTATGCCGTGGCAGCGACAGTGTGATGATGTTCATAACGGTCCCTAGAAAGCTGAAGCCCTTTGACCCAGCCCGTCAACCCCTTTTAGGACGGACGAGTCTGTCATCAGTCTGAGCTTTAGGATTATCACAAACTCATAAACCCTCAACAAAAAACACACATGCGACCCCGTAGATCACTAAATACTTGTCATTCTGTACATACATAAGAATTGTGTGAGATTTTAGGGACAATTACGGGTCAAACGTTTTGAAAATCATGCCTTCAGACTGAGTTAGATAACTGTCTGGAGACCTGACACCGTTTCACCTCCACAGCTCCCTACAACACTTCTTACTTTATGATAAGTTCAGCAAGTTTTTTATGGTTTATCACTACCTTGTAATTTTTTTCTGTCTAGAATAGCCATGAAGAAAGATTAAATGTTTAAATGTGTTTAAAATGACTTTGCTGACTTGTGAGCCTACAAAATTTGATTGGAGTGTTTACAGATCTCCTTTCACCACATGACCCAAATCAAAACAACACAGGCTCCCTTCACTTTTCAAGACAAGTCAGTTTTATTTATTAAGCCTAAAATCACAAATCACAATGCTTCAGTGGGCTTTACAATCTGGTTTAAGATATAGACCCTTGTTCCGAGTAAGGAAAAAAATACATTGTGGAGTTGAAGTTCAAGTTTATTCGTATGACATAATTTCATACATGCTTCACAGGGTAATATTTAAAATATCAAAAGGAGAGAAGAGCAAAGGCACTACAAACAGCAGACAGACAGAAAATTAGTACACTGGAAAAGTACTGATTAATACACAAATAAATGGTCCTGGCTGAAGGAACTTGCTGGAACGTAATTTGTACAATAATAGAGGACGTCTGCAATCAACACCTGTCTCTATAATCAGGCCAATACAGCTGTGGAGCTTTGGGATAATATGTCATTAGTCTAAAAACAGGACTGCTTTACTCAGACCTATAAATAATACCAGGTAGGAGCAGGTGTCTTTATACTGTGTGCCAATAACAGACCATGACTCTAATGACCCATAACCCTTTGTAGCATTTATAAGCACTATACAAACATTTAATAAATAGTTTATATCACACTATAATGTAGTCATAAACAGCTATGAGGACATTTTCAAGTAATTATTAATGTCCAGAATTTGTCAGCACTTAATAACTTCTCTGATGAAGACATGTTTTACATATTTTATTTTATTTTTTTGTTTAATTTTTTCCCCCCATTATTTATTATTACAACTGTATTTTACTTCATTATCTGTTTATACAGCAGCCTTCACTTCTGCGTGCCCACAGGAGGAGTTGCAGCTGTTGACAAAAATTATTTTAAAGTGTACAACTACATTTTATAGCAGCGTAGACATTGCCAGACATTATTATTCAAGTGGCATGGCTTTTTAGATTTCTATGTCATAACACTGTACTTTCATAATGTCACACTGTCATTTTTGTGGTATAAAAAAAATTAAATTAAATAAATTAATAAAAGTATGCAAAGTTCTTAGTAATGGACTTTTGTATCAAGGGAACTTTTTCCAGGACACATATGTCATGTTGTACATAAATATCTCAACAGAGGAACAACATCAGAGGAAATTAAAGTGCTATAAATATGAGTGTTGTTCTTCTTTCTATTGTCCTTCCTCCCTACAGAACAAATCTAATTAAGTTTGGGATTTCATAAAATGCAGACCTCAGCGAGTGTTTCTGCTATCATGTGGTATCATCATATCCACAGGTTTTTAGATCAGCAACTGTTAGGCCCAATCCTGCTCCTTTGTCACATGAAAGACTTGCAAGGCTTCTGCAGCAGAATGCCAGTGACATATGAGAGCTTCTCCATGGCTAAAGTCAGATCCTCTGCAGTGCCAAGGTGCATTAAGAAGATTATCATAAAGACCAAAACAATGTCTGAACTTCAGTAACCAATACGCCTACCAGAATAATATTTATGCAAGGTTAAAAATGCTGCATTGGAAGTGTCTTGATCTATTTTTACACTTTTAAACTCTAGTTTAACTGTGTCTTTTGTGTGGCACCATTTCTCCTCCAGTAAAATAGTTCACAATGACACATACTTTTGTACTAAAGCCCCTAAGGATATTGTGGCTTCTTTTTAAAATAGGCCTACATACTGATTAATAGTCTTATGGGGAAAACATCACATCAACACTCTGTTCATGTGTGTTTTGGTTGATAAAGCCAACTTAATCTGGTGATGACACCAATAAGGAGCCATTTGTGCACACTAATTAACCATAATCATTTCTGTCGTTCAAAGAACAGTCTTTGTATTTATTTCCCATTTAACTTCTGGTCATTGTCTAAAACTTGCCGCTGTGAAACCAGTCAGTTGCAAAGTGAGTTTCATCTGTGATAAAGTGTGATAAAATATGCCAGATGTCACATTAGAGGCAAGAATACTCAAGCAGAGAGCATAACAGTGCATGACCAAATAAAGCAAGTCACGTCTTGTGAGTGAACGCTGATCTCTATATAAGAAGGGAGGCTGGACACCCCCAAGGACTGACAGGCGACCAGTCAAGGTGAGTGAGTTAAAGTCTTTTATTAGCAGAAGGAAAACCAGCAGCTTGATGAACAATGCGAGGCATGATCACTTATTGCCAACACCATAGAGTGCAGACAGAACTGCTGTGTGCATGCTAGGACTTCAGTGTACAGTAAGTTTTTGATATGTAATAGTTTAATTACAGTTATTAATTGAAACTATTTGTTTCTTCTTTTTTTTCAGAACCCTCATTGAGTCATCAACATCTGTTTTTCTGAGGGAAGGGAAAAAGGTAATTTATTTCACCACTGTTTCATCTTGACATTTTCAATTAATAGTATTTTGTGCATCTCACTCCATAAATGAAGTCTGAGTCATTAAGTAGAAAAAAGTTGTTAAGTAGAAAGAAATTGTTACTTTCATTTGGTGTTAACCTTTTGTAACAAAGTGTGACACTAACAAGAATTTAGGGGTGGCGCATATTAGATGCCACGGCAAGGTAACCTAAAGTTAATGGAAAATGTAACTGATTTTACTCTATTGTTACAAACTGAAAATATATGTTTCTCATTCATTGTGCAGGAAACCTAAATAAGTTAAATATACTATTTTCTCTGTTCTTCATTTGAGCATGACATTCATCACAGCATTATCATTGAACTTTTGTTCAATAATAAAGTACCGTTATAAGTGAAGATGAAAGAAAAATAATGACTGATACAAATAACTGTTGTCCTGTTTTTACTTACTTACAGTAAAGGGTCATCATGAGTACGGACGCCGAAATGGAGTGTTTTGGCCCGGCGTCCATTTACCTCCGGAAGACAGAAAAAGAGAGAATTGAAGCTCAAAACACTCCTTTTGATGCTAAAACATCGTACTTTGTGACTGAACCCGGTGAGATGTACCTCAAGGGGAAACTTATCAAGAGGGAGGGCGGCAAAGCCACCGTGGAGACTCTCTGTGGAAAGGTGAGTGCAATGGCAGTGGAATAAAAAAATGTTTTATTAACTGAATGAGTTCACATCATTTATTTTTAATTTTACAGTGAAAAATGCTCATGTTGTGCTCCTCTTTGTGATCTTTCTATTTCAATCTAAGGAACAGGTTGACATAACTGCATAAATGTTGTGTGATAGAACAAAATACACTGAACAAAAATATAAACACAACACTTTTGTTTTTGCTCCAATTTTTCATGAGTTGAAATCAAAGATCTAAAACTTTTTCTATGTACACAAAAGGC
>JBBPCS010000359.1:5407316-5419364 GCA_037974645.1 Hollardia meadi
CTTCAGCACCGCCTGGATGAAGCCGAGAATCTGGCCATGAAGGGAGGCAAGAAGCAGCTCCAGAAACTGGAGGCCAGAGTAAGTGTCACGTGGACCAACTAATTAATATTTCCTGCAAGCCAGAACATCATTTTGTACTTTAAATCACTGCATTCTTCTTCACTCAAGGTTCGAGAATTGGAGGCTGAGTTTGATGCTGAACAGAGGCGTAGTGCTGATGCCATCAAAGGAGTGCGAAAATATGAGAGAAGAGTAAAGGAGCTCACCTATCAGGTATATTTCCATTTACAACCACTAATACTTAATCTAATACTAATGGTCACAATAATATACTGTCATGAAAACAGTGCATGTATGCTGGTATTAACTTTGTATGACAATATTATTACAATGTTATATCATTCCTGATTTATGTCAGACTGAGGAGGACAAGAAGAATATTATCAGACTTCAGGATCTGGTGGATAAGCTGCAGCTGAAAATGAAATCCTACAAGCGCCAGGCTGAAGAGGCTGTGAGCACACCTAATTCTCATAACAACAAGCATTCTGAAAAGGTCACTCGGTCCACAGGTTTTGACTTCACTGTGGTTTCTCACACAGGAGGAGCACGCCAACACTCACCTGTCCAGGTACAGGAAGGTGCAGCATGAGATGGAGGAGGCTCAGGAGCGTGCCGACATCGCCGAGTCTCAGGTCAACAAGCTGAGGGTAAAGAGTCGTGAAATTATCAAGGTAAAAAAAGAAATATCTGAGACGAATCAACTTTGTATTTCAAATTTGCATTTTGTTTTAAATTTAGATTATCTGGCCAAATGTTTGATTTGCCATTGTGGTGTCATTTCAGACCAAGGAAACAGAGGAGTGAGGAGGAACTCAAGATTATACAGTAACAATAAGTCATACAATATGAGTACGTTGTTACTTGTTCACTATAGCATGTTAAGCATGCTGTGAAAGGAAATAAAAAAATAGTTTGTTGCATTTTTTGTTTTTCCTTTCATTTTTCAATGACTGATTTAATGATTTAATATTTAACATGTTTGCATACTGAACGTTTGCAAGCCTTCAAGGGCTTACACTGTGATTCAACACAAATAAGTTATTAAATCAAATATAAGAATCAATTATATTCAAATATAGAACATGGCACAATTTTATACATACCCAATTAAAGCAAAGACCTGCAGTAAGTCCCCTAGGTCCAAGTTTTTTGTAATTTGCCTTGGTTTTAATAGACCGAAATAATAATAATAATAATAATAATAATAATAATAAAAATAAGTATGTTCAAGTTCATGGATTTAAAGCATTTTAATCGCACAGCACCCAAATGTCTTTAAAGAAAAAGTGTAAATAATCAAATTATTTCTAATTGATGCCCTCAAGTTTTAAATTTTTCTTCCCTATAGATTAAATGAGAATCTTTTTCTGAATTAAAAATGTGTACTTTTTAAACCTAAATATGCATACACTATAGATATATTTGTGTATAAGCGCCACGAATCCTGGGTTAAGTTTAGCTAACAGAACTACATGATTAGCTTTAGGCAACAAAGCTACCTGGTTATAGGTTTAGGCAACACAAATACTTCACTAGGTTTACACAATAAAAATACTTGGTTACTTTTAGGAAAACATCATGGTTTGAGTTTAAAAAAAAATAAAATACACCATTTCACAACGTTTAATACTGTTACAATAACCTTTCTGGAAGAAAGCCTTCAAGCTAACTTCTCCCACTGCCCGTTAGGAGAGGTATTGGGGAAACCAAGACTTTTCTTAATAAACTTTACAAATACACTTGTGTGTCACAGCTGTATTTACATGTAATTTACCATTTCTAACGATGTTGAAATGTATGCTTATATGGTGGAAGATAAACAGGTTTAAAAAGATAACAGACTGTTCTTGTAGATAAGTCATGGAAAGTGGAAGTAAAACGTTGTAGCATGACATGTTTTAGTTAATTTGCCTTACTAGTGTAATGCAATGTGACCACACACAGGAAACGATATGTGTAGCCCTAATTCAGGCCCTTAATGTGTGACATACAGTAACAGGCAAACAGTAATGTCGAGCACATATGTTATTTACATAGTTTAAAAGGTCCTGCTAGTATAAAGTGCTCACCGTGGTTGACATCTTAACGGAACTGTTTCCTAATTGGCAATCTCAGAAAAAGCGTACTACCCATACAAAGGAGGAAATGCTAAGTGTTTACAACGTGGAGATACGGGTGTACAGATTAGGATAAGGTCAGTGAACGGCTAAATTGCCGGTGATGCAGATAGACTCTGGTAACACACTATGTTGTTTTCAACCCTAACCCGATTATATGAAGTAGATTACTTGGTTAGTAAACATGAAAACGTCCCTGGGTGGGCTTGAACCACCAACCTTTCGGTTAACAGCCGAACGCGCTAACCTATTGCGCCACAGAGACTGAAAGTCTACAGGTGTGGCTTAGATTTCTAAACCACGCCCATCTGCATTTGTGAATACTTTTGACGGGTAGGGTAGGCCAAAATGGTAGAAACTTTCATCATGGCATTTTAAACTGAGCATTTGTGTTCAGAAAACAATTCATTACCGTCTCCAGTGTACTATTAAGGAAATATTCTAAAGAGTCATGAAATCATTTATGAAATCTGTTTGTTTCTTTGTGAAAATATGTGTTTAAAGGTCTACAAGTCTTATAGTTTCCTCCAAAAGAACACCCTCAAACACCTGGTAAACGTAAGTCAGTTCTTTAGCCACAGCCATTCTTTTTTCAGTCAATGTTTTTTTTTGTTTTTTTTTACACACTGAAAGAAGACACTGATCCCTCTTTTACAAGTGTGCCAACCAAAGCAGAAAAAAAAGAATAAATAAGAGTAATAAAAGAATTTATTTATTTTTTTAAAAAGAAAAAATAATAGGCCTACAATTGTAGCTGTGTGATATGGAGAGACGGTCATTTCACAACCAACATGCTGGAGCAAAGCTGACCAAATATTGAACATTTAAATTCAGCAACTTGAGAGAGAGAGAGAGAGAGAGAGAGAGAGAGAGAGAGAGAGAGAGAGAGAGAGAGAGAGAGATGGGATGGGGGGTTGTCTGCACTGTAGGCCTGTCATAAACACGGGCATGTCTTATTGCCTTAGGTCACCAGGGGTCAGCATTGCATGCAGAAAGACTGTTGCTGATAACGGGAAACGGTGTGTAAATCATAAATCGGCGTGGTGTTTCGTTCACGGATCATGTGTCTTTTATTTATTTAGAGGATGATGTTTGTACTCAGCCGATGCCGGGTCAGGTTTATGTGGGATGAGTTCCGCCGTGGTTTGGGATGCGCAGTGCGCTTCTCTGCCGCTGCTGACTGGGACTGCTGCAGTGTAAACAAGACTGACCGAGGCTGCAGCGCTGCTGTCTGTGGGTGAGAAGACACCGCCAGTGTCTGTGGTAGTTGACTTCCCATCTTGAAGGAGCAGTTTTATCATGTAGGCTACCGTCCGCAGTTTGCGCAACGATTTCAATTCTGCAGAGGAAAAGCTGGCCCCGATTTTCTCTTTTTAATTAAACTGTACATCCGTCAGTCTGCACACCTGCCACTTATGAGCAAATGTTCATCTCGTCGTTTGATTAATCAGATGCACTTTGCTGCTGAGGAAGTATCAGTTTCCTGTGTAATCCCAGGAAAATGACAGAGAAGCAGGAAAGTCCAGACGCGGAGGACACGACTCCATCCGGGAGCCCGACCTTGCCGCCGCTCCGGCCGCCGTGCGAGCGCCTCTCCTGCCACAAGAGCAGCGTGTGCTCCCGCTCCTACTTCGTGGTAGTAATGGTGTTTTTTCACGTTTACATCATTAATGTAATTGCGCTGCTATTTTACGTGCACTACAGCAGCGGGCAGGAAGATCCCAATGCTCCCAGCAGTGACCACCAGCGCCCCGAGTCGGGATCTCCGCCATCAAAGGCTGAGTTTCTGCGTGATGTTCCTCTTACGAGAGTCGAGGGAATAAGGGTGAGTAAAGCGATGATGCATCAATCCCACTTTCCCATTTACTCTCTCCATCTTGCTCTCTCCGAGACACACTAAGCACCACCAAATCACTTTATCCTGTCAGGTGGGACATGTCCAGAAGGTGTCACTGGTGCCAGGCAGAGTGCATGAAATGCAGACTCTGAGTCTGAAACCTCTGCTGTTCGGTAAGAGCCAAAACACCCATGTGGCGTAACAAATTAGCAACACACCCCCATGAGCCTCTAGTGGCTAAACAAATGCAACCAAGTAGCCTCAATGAAGGCTACATGAATTAGGCCAGTAGGTCCTGAGGCAACTACTCCCTCAACAACGCACACCAGATCCAAGGCTAGCTGACAACACAACTACCAATGCATCAACACACAGTCTGCTATCATTAGATGTAGATGACATCTACTGGAGTAAAGGTAGAAATGTTTTGTTTTGTATTGGCAACAAGCATACATTAATTATAAGTTTGTATGAATGCTTAATGTTGATATTAATGGTTCTGCTCAGCATCAGTTGGTCTACAAAACTTATAACTAACTATTATTTTGACAGTTGATGAATTGCTGATTATTTTCTTTACTTTTTCTCACAATTTCCCAGAGACCAATGTGGAATTTAATTTTCTGTTGACCAATAAAGTGATCCACTAATCTCTCCAGTTTAATCATAAACTTTATTTATATAGCACCTTACCCAACAAGGTTTACATAGTACTTGACACAACAAACAGAAATTATGAAAGTGTTAATCATAAAAACAGTATATTGCAAGTAATAAAACAATACATAAGCAATAAACATAAAACACAGTAATAAAACTTGACAATAAAAAGTAAAACAATAAAACAAATGGTGACAGAAGGTGCGATATAGGATCACAGGAATAGACTATCAATGTGTCATCCTAATGCTCCTGGGAGGGTTTTTCAGTGTCTCGGGGCTCGATGGCAAATGCTTTGGCTCCATAATGCTGTGTTTTTCTGCAGAGATCCCCGAGTTTTTGTCAGAGGATGAGTGTCGGGTTGTGATGCAGCTTGCACAGCTAAAGGGTCTGATGGAGAGCCAACTGATGGTGCAAGATGGCCAGGAAGAGCTGGCCAAGGAGCTCAACCTCAGCCCAGAGGAGATCTTCAGCCTTCTCGATATCGACCAGGATGGACAGTTGCAGCTCCATGAGGTGCGTGTCTGTTTGTGGATTTTGAGCACATGGTTCAGAGTTGGTTAGCTCATCCTGTTTTTACCATCACGCCTCCAACAGATACTGACTCATTCTCGAGTGAGGGACGGCATCTGGCTGACACCAGAGAATCTGCGAGAAATCTATACCGGGCTCAAAGCCGACAAGGATGGTAACGGTAAGAAATCAATTCATTCATCAGTTCAGGTATCGATTTGCATATTGTTTTGAAAACGTTATTTTATTACAGATTCATGCACAGAAGTTTGTATAAATTTTTTTGGTCTAATTTGTTAGATAATCTTGAACATTTTACACACTGCAACAAGCTAATTATACACCAGTTTTATATGAGGACAGGAGGGACAACAGTGGTGGGTTTTGGCTAAAATGTTGTCAGGGAAAATTCATCTTTATTTTTCTTTTTTTACTGTGCACATTGCATTTTTTTGCTGCATACATTGACTGCAGTCATACATCTGATGCATTATTGTTTAAATCATGTGGTTCCCAACTGTCCCAAAGGTTCAGACCTTTACAATAATCAAAAAAAGCAAAAATATGAGAAAATGATTTTTTTTTTTTTAAATTATCTTGTGACCCCTCAGATTGACCTCCAGATATATGGATATCTGAGATGTAGTTTTTAACATAAATCTAACCTTTATACATATTATCAGGTTATTGTCAGGTAGTAGAACTCATATTCTCCTACCATATATGGTTTACAATGAGAGGAAGCATAATTATAATATCAGAACGCACAGTCTCAGAATAAAATTTTAATTCTCATATTCTGGGCAGGTTTGCTGAGTCTAGAGGAGTTCAGGCTCCTGAGCAATGATGCCTTCCAGCGCTTCCTGATGCAGCGAGGAGTAAAGAGGAGTCAGCTGGTGAGGAATAGCAGACACACATGGCTTTATCAGGGCAAAGGAGCACACCAGGTCCTGCAGGACATCAAGGCGAGGTAAGCAAGTCAAACCATGTTCTCTTATTGCTGTAGGGCTATAATATCTGTCATATACAACTGCAACTAAAGAACAATTTTAACACAGAGACTAAAAATGTTTAGAAAATTTTTTTTCCACAGACTTTCCAGATCTTTTTCTTTACCTTCCCCTTATAAAGGGTGACTCGCCTTACTCGGCTCCCGCCCACATTAGTGGACCTCAGTGAGCCGCTCCAGGTGGTGCGCTACAATGAGGGGGGACACTACCACGCCCACCATGACAGCGGCCCTGTGTATCCTGAAACAGCCTGCACACACACGCGCCTCGCAGCCAACACCTCCACTCCTTTTGAGACGTCTTGCAGGTGAGATGCGCTCACTGAGATGAATGAAGCAACATTTCCTCGACAAAAAATAAACTGTGAACGTCAATGTCTGAATTCATCCATCTGGTGTGATTACTAAACTGTGCATTGACATTGTGACATCCATTGTGGCAGCTGGCATGTTAGTTTTTGTGTCTCTACATTGTCAACTTGGAGAAAAAAAATGAGTGTGCTTTCCACTTGTTTGTGTAGTGTTTCTTTGCACGATACATGTGTCTGTCAATTTAAATCTGTGCTGCACACCTAGGTACATCACAGTTCTCTTCTACCTGAACTCTGTTGAGGGGGGTGGGGAGACCGCATTCCCTGTGGCAGACAACAGGACCTTTGATGAAGTGGTGCGTAATTGTGTGTAGGTCTGGAAATGTGTACGAGGAGAAGTATTGTGTACATACTGTGCATGTCTTTCATGTCTGTATAAACTCACTTGTTTGTCAGCTAGTGAATCAGCCCGACGTTAAGCACAGCGTGTCACTGAGATTGATTGTGTGTTTTAGTCTCTCATACAGAACGACGTCGATCTTTTGGACACCAGAAGGAATTGTAACAAGAGTAACCTGAGAGTGAAGCCAACCAAAGGGACAGCTGTTTTTTGGTACAACTACCTTTCTGATGGAAGAGGTAGGACTCCTATATTACTAAATGCTAACATCAGCATGCTAACAGCTCATCAAAACAAAGCTAATGTTTAGTATAATTTTTATTATAGTATCTTCACCATCTTAGTTTAGCATGTTAACATGATAGCATTTGCTACTTAGCACTAAACACAAAGTACAGCTGTGGCTGATGGGAATGTCAATAGTTTTACAGCTGTTTTGTCATAATATTGGACAAATAAAACTCATGGTAGTGCAAGATTAAAAGTCAAACGTCAGCCAAAGTCATCAGGACATATTGTCTGAACCATGAAAGTCTGCATAAGCTTTTCTTATTAAGTTATTAAAATATAGCCTCCAGGAAAATCTCATCACAATCTGAATAAGTTGCAGAGATATTTGAGCCTGGATCTAAAAGGTGGGACGACATTAGCATAGTGCCCCTAGAGCCTCCCTGCTAGCGTGGCTAAATAAACCAAATCTGAAATAGTATTCCCTTTCACTTCAGTTCATCTTGGCATTAACATGATTTAACATGTCATTTCTATGTTTTGTAGCACAATTCAGGGACAGAGAAGAAATCAACATAAAATGCAGTGAATAGGTTCACGCCTGTATTGGTGTTGTAAAGATTTAGGGTAATCTAGGTATACAGCAAATATATTATTTTAAACTAACAGTTTTACAAATAAACTCAGATGTTAGTTAATACAACTCCAATTCCAAAAAAGATGGGACATGTGCATAAAACAAATAAAACAGAAATATTAAATAATCAAATATAAATATTCAATTAAAACAATACAAACGCAATATATTTCATGTTTTAGCTCATCAACTTAATTGGTTCTTGTAAATATATGCTTATTTTGATGCAGCAACATGTTTCAAGCAAGTTGGGACAGGGTCAACAAAAGACTGGGAAAGTTGTGGAATGCTCCAAAAACACCAGTTTGGAACATTCCATAGGTAAACAGGTGATAGTATCATGATTGGGTATGAAAGGGGCGTCCTGAAAAGGCTCAGTCCACTTTGTGAAACACATGATTGTATAAAGGATACATGGGCTGAATTAAACTTCAAAAAACCATTGTCTGTTTTTCAAATCACTGCATTCTGTTTTTATTTCCGTTTCACACAGCATTCCAACTTCTTTGGGATTGAGGTTGTAAAACTGCTTCAGCAATTCATCTCGACAAACCAGTTGAAAAAATGTGTTTGATAGTCACAACATCAGCGTAATATGAAAGACACCAACAATAAATTATTTATTTGTTTATTATTTTTTCAACAGGTTGGGTCGGAGAGCAGGATGAATATGCTCTGCATGGAGGCTGTGTGGTCACCCATGGCATCAAGTGGGTCGCAAATAAATGGATCAACATTGATCCAGATTATCAGCGTCAGGTTCGCTACCAGCAGCTGGTTTCACAACAGTCAGAGGACGAGGATGATGGAGGTCTGACTTTGAACCCGGACAACATACAGAGTTCTGATATCCATCAAGAATTGTAGCTCATAAACCAAATTTATAAAAAAAAGTCTTCCTCAGTCCTGTGCACAACGTCTGTGGCAACATCTTCTGTGGCCAGTATGTAGAGACAAGATTTATTCAGGGAATGAGGTCACACTGGATTTATGCAACTGTAAAGAGATGCTTTTGTTAAATATTGCTTGGATATTGTTATCCTAATATTTTTTAATCTGCTATAATTTCCCATTATAGGAATGTTGCACTATAAACTCTTTAAAGGAGTTGAGATTTTTTTAAAAATCCATTTGCATGCATTAGCTTCACGTTTTGCTGTTGCTATGAGCAAAAATTTGTACTTAAAAATTGAAATGGCTAATGTAAACATTTTACCATTAACATAACAAGGTAAACATTACCTTGTGGCTGCCATGACCAAAAAACACACACCCACAGTGTGATGCATGTTGCCTTGTCTTTGTTCCTTGAATTAATCTTTTTTTTCTTATTCTTATTGAAAGGTATTGTTTGGATGTTATTTATTCATATATTTTCCCTAAAATGCACTGTATCACTTCTTCACAGTGAATAAAAGTAACTTAAGCCCATGTGTCCTCTGCGTTAGTCTTCCTACTTTTAAAACAAGTTGTAGAAATATCAACATAACCCAACAATAAAATAAAAGAGAGACAATTAAATATGTAATCAGTGATTCATATGTATTATTTGTTTTATGTTTAGCTCCCCACCCCCCCCATCCACCCACCCACCAATAGATGTTGAGATAGTTTTTCCATCCTCAGTGGTGAACTTCCTGTTTGGTTCAAGTCCTTAAAGTTTTGTGCTGCTGTATGTGTCCTGAAATCAAACAGTCAAACTGTTACATTTACATTAAATGTTTAGAGTGAGTATATACCTATTTGTATATCAGTCACACTTTGATTGGATATGTTAATGCTGATAATCAACTATTAACTAACTGTAATATGTCAGTATAAAGTGTGCTAACAGCGACTACGCAGCTAACTAATGTATTAACATATAGGTGTCAAAAGTGTCAACTGAACATCAGCTGTCTATACTCACCGTATACTCACAGGGCTCGTATCTGGGGAACGATGTGGCTCCACGATGATTCAGGCAGTAGAGCACAGCATCATGAACAGAGGCAAAAAGACGTCTCTTTGTTATCGACTCGGAGAAGAAGTCGCCGAACTCTAATTGTTCCACCACAGAGGCTGAAGAGAAAACAGAAATCCCAATAAAATGTATTGACATAGTACAGCCTCAATGAAGTAAGAAGGTGTTCACTTACCTTGACAACCAGCCATGTAGATATCCACATCAATCTCACTGAAGTCGTGGAAGATCTGTCCAATATAACAAAGAATATTTCTCCTCATCAAAAGTTAACAGTGCACCAACCTTTAAAAATATCAGGTTCCACATTTCCCCTCATTTTTGTTTGCATGTGTTGTTTGGCCTGTCTCACCTTACTTGAAGATTTGTCCATTTCCTTTTCTAAAAAGGACCACGATAGGATAAGCTTTTGGCCTCATTGTGTTCTTATTCTTGATGATTTAATAGTTTGTCAGGACTGGGTGATTGCAGACCTGTATTTACCTTTTTCATTGTCAAACATGTCTATTTATTAACATTGTAAAATTTGCTGTTTATAAAATGTAACTTAGCTTTCCCTGGAAAAAGGGGCATTTAACGCCAGGATAATCTGAAATTATTAAGGTCCTCCTTTAACCTTTAAAAGCAAGAAAATATGTAGGGACATGTAAGGCATTTTCAGTGATTTCTTACTTATTTACTTACATTTTTCATAGTCTTGATAGCAACTGTGTCAATGAAGTTAGCCGTGGAGAGGTCTATAATGATGGAGTGAATATTCCAGCTCCACTTGCCCAGTGACCCAAGAGAGACCAGCTCCAGGTCGTGACTCAGTGTGTCCTCACTGCTGGAGCCCATAGTGGTGGTGTCCCCGTCCTGCAGCTCAGACATCCACCCTAAGCTGGTGCAGTCTTGATCTCCTCCTTTCAGGTACTCCCACCTAGAGTGGCCGTCTGGTGTTCGAGGAGTGGTTGGGATGACGAACACTGTCCCATTCTCTCTCTCAGTCCACGCCTGCTCCTCTTCTGTAACATCCCCGTCTAGGCATGTGTCCCGCCAACGGCCGGCCTCTTCCTCTACAGAGAACACCGGCACTCTAGACTGCTGCCTAGCTGCCTTCTGTGCCCGTCTCTGCAGAGAGATAAGAGAGAGAAATGGTTCAAACTTATTTAAAGTATGAGAGTATGTTCTGTCCAAAGCCATCTACTTAATGCACTGTAACTTACAGGATTTTGGCACCAATTTTGCATTTTGCAGACAATGTGATGGGCAAGAAACCCCAAAAATCATTTTAGTCCTTTTTATCCAGTTACATTATACATTTCCACCACATTACCTCTCTCTTGGCTTGCCTTTTTGCTCGTCTCTCAGCCCTCTTCTCTCTACGTTTCTGTTTGGCCTCCTGCCTCCTCTTATAGATAATCATTTTACTGATGTCAAGCCCACTCTGAAAACAGATAAAGAAGAAAAACTAAAAAAAAAAACTTATACAAATATAACAAAAGGAATGAAATCAAGAAATAATTGATTTGGTGAAGAATTAATCTACAAATAACTAATTAATCTATTGACAGAAAATTAATCAGTAATTCTTTTGATAATCGATTCATTGTTTCAGGCATTTTTAATGCAACAATGCCAAACATTTCTTTGGCTCCAGCCTTTCAAATGTGAGACTTTGCTGCTTTGCTATTTTGTCACATAAGTTAATAAAATGAATATCTTTGGGTTTTGGATTGATGGTCAGAAAACACGAGGAATTTGAAGGCAACAATTTGGAAACTACTAAGTGCTCTGGGATTTTATAGAAAAAAAAGATTAACAGAGAAAATAATCAGATTATCAGTGGCAGCTCTAGAACAGATTGTATCATTAGGAAAGAAAACAAACCTTTTCTTTCAGAGCTTCAAGGTAGAGCTCAGCGTTGGCAAAATACACAGTAGCAGAAGAGTGAAATATAGTAATACCTGGAATCTCTCTCGCCTGCCAAATGGTAAAAAAAAAAAATCATTATTTTTCTTTTGCAGCGAGGGTAGAAAAGGTTTTATTTATGGCTTGCCATCTTTCTGTGTTACCTCTTTGTGAGTCTCTATGTCCACGTACAGTTCTGTACCTGGAACATTTCCCAGAACAGAGTAAGTTGGCCTGAATGGAATAAAAAAAAAAAAAAAAAAGAAACACAAAATTCTGATTTGTGCAACATGTTTATATAATATTGCAGATCTTGCAGCCTAACAGCAGTTACTAATTTTGCCACACGCACGCACACACACACACACACACACACACACACACACACACACACACACACACACACACACACACACACAC
>JBBPCS010000359.1:5419464-5474461 GCA_037974645.1 Hollardia meadi
CACCCAAAAGTCTGGTTTTGAGGTCTGTAGTGTCGTGTTTTGTTGCACCAGCGCGCACGCACACTCTCTCTCGCTCTCACACACACACACACACACACACACACACACACACACACACACACACACACACACACACAGTACCCAGAAGTGTGAATGAGGCAAATAAATAAAATACATTACATGACACACACTATGTTATGCACCATAAATATTTACTGCAAATCAATCTACAGTAAAGATAAGTGGTAGAGCAACAGAACCTTTGGCAGCTCCTGGAACAGGGGTCCAAGTTTCAGTATAGTCACCAATACAATTAGAGCTGAGGCCACTCCCGCCATCTGCAAGAACAGCATAACGTGTTTCCTGGTTATATTGAATACTTGTGTTCAACAGGCATATCAACATATTCGTTTGTTTAGACACCATTGTTGGGGATTAGCTTGAATGTATGACAGCACATACGTTCAAACATTTAGTGGTAACAACTATTAAGTTTCCAGTAATTCATTGATTTGGTGTATTGGTTAGATACCCTAAATAACAAATGCATCTCCTTGTGCACAGTTACGTGCAGGTACAATGGTCTTTATTATGAGTGTGTGGGTTTTACAACTAACCAACTAACATATTAACAGTATTGCATGTTGCATTTCTACAGAACAAAATAATGACTCTGGCTTGTGAGGTAGTACTGACTTCTTGACTGTCTTAACTGTAATGTTGATTTTGTAATGTTCACTTCTGTTGCTCACTCACTTGTGTTTTTCCTCCAGTGGTCTCTTGGATGAGACTCCGAGACATTGAGGGGCAGACAGTGTAGCACTGGAAGAAGCCTCCCACTGTATTACTGAGACCCAGCGCCACCAGCTCCTGCAGCCGGGTGAAGACAAGAGACACAAGAATTATAGAAATACAAATGATTGTATGTCCAACAGTATCTGCAGAATTAAACAGGCATTTGATGAGACTTCTGGTTTACCTGGTTACTGTCCACCTTGTATCCATGTTTCAGTGCAAATGTTTTTCCCAGTGAAATAGATATGGCATATCCAACAATGGCCAATGCAAAAGCATCACCAATAACTTCTCCAAAAAGACTGACATCTGGTACACTGGGAGAACTTAGACTGATGCATAGGTAGAGGACAAAAAGTAATGAGTTAGTACCAAACAAGCTGGCAGTGTGACCCAACTAATGTTGACAGCATTGTAACTTAAATCCAAATGCTTACCCACTGGGAATTTCCCCGACAACTGAAATAGTGTAGTTGCTGTTTAAGTGGGAGTAGGATGATATCAATGTTGCTGCCACAATCTAAAGCCATCACAGAAACACACACACACACACACACACACACAGCCACATTTTGCAACACATTTCAAACCTTCAAATCATTAAAAATCTGGTCAATCATATGCTTGATGTGAACCTAATTATTAGCCATAAATATCTCCATTTTGCTGTGATCTGCACAAATGCAGAGGCCCTGGTGCTACTGCTGACTCAGCTGCTTGTTTCCACTGTGTCTGTGCTTTTTTTTTTTCCACTGCTGCAACATCAGCAGCGGCACAGAGTACAGAGGTGATAACATGAAGACAGGCCAGAGAGTGTGTCCTCGTGTCAACTGACTGTGATGAGCTCCACTGGAATGGGCACTGGCAGCTTTGGATTGAGAAAGGAGTTGAGCTCCTTGGCTGCAATTAGAAACACCATGGACACAGCGCTGACCGCCAGTGTGGGAAGATGAGTGTGTGGCAGCAAGGAGCAAACATCCTTCAGAGTCTGAAAATGGAGAAAGGAAAAACAGGAGGTGATTAAGGCTTTGAGCAAAACACTCATGCTTAGCTGCACACACCTAATGGTTTTGTCATTTTACATCATATTAAAGTATAAAGTCACGTTGTCAGCGTATTCTCCAAGCTATATTGTACACCTATATTGAAATAAATATCAAAATAATCAAAGACATTTATATTTTTCAATCAAAGTTGCACTGCTTTTAGTTCTTGAAACATTGTTGTGACCTCACGTCTTGTTGGTTTACACATTTCATTGATCCCTCTTTGTGATATATCCCATCTCAACAACATCCTGCTTCCGGCCTGAAATTCATTAAATGTGCAGAAATCTAGGCACAGAGTGTCTGGGTGCACAAGGTTGCAAGACCTTAAAATGGTTATAATGAAGAAAGGGACAGCCTTTTGTGACATCAAATATTATGTGGTGCTGAGGAATTTCCGTGGCCAAAAGAGTGAAGAAAGATGCTGTTGTGTCATCAAACCAGATGAAAACATTTTTGGAAACCATCACCATGCCGTTGTGCTATGTATTATGAGTTGCTGCCTAAACAAGGTCGTAGCTTGTAAAAATATTTTCTTCCAACAGCCATCAGACCAGATCATTTAGCTGGATAACCTTCAGTGTCTCTAGAGTCTGCTCAGAACATGGAGTAATTTACGAGATAAACTTTATCTGAAAATGCTACCTTGCCTTCATATCAGGAGTCCAAGCATCAAATTAAAATAATGTTCCATAAGGGATGTAACTGTTTTAAATAGTTACATTTTATCTCACTAATGCGTCACATGTGCTTGTTTTGTTGTGCTTTACAGCCTGTGATTATTGTTAATTAATCTCTTCTTATGTAACTATGTGATACCTACATATCTTATGTTGTAAAAGAGATAATGTGTCAATATGTGACTTACTAGTAAAATAAAGGTTAAATAAATGCACATCAAACTCTTTTATGAGTGTTACTTTAAGAGTTTTGTCATTATCTGTGCTGTAACATATAGTACAATCAGATCAGTACTGTTGTATCAACAAAAACACAGCAATCAGAACCGCACACTTGACTGTACTCACATACACCAGTGACAAGGGACCACTAAACCGTGTTGGTGAAACTCCAAAGATGTACTTCAGCTGTGCCACCACGGCATGGGCTGCAGCAGCTGTTGTGTAAGCCCGCACCAGAGGTTCAGACAAGTACGTTCCCACGAATCCAAACTTTACCAAACCCAGTACCACCTATACAAACAATTATGTATGTATATAAGCTCTGGCAGCTGCAACAACAAAATAAGAGACTGCTATTTCTGTGAGATGTTGTGTTCAGACCTGAATAAGTCCTCCTAGAACAGTAGTAGCAGCTGCCACCTGCACCCTGTATGAGTCCCGGGCAATGACGTCCACCTCTGCAGTGACGTTGGTCCCATTTGATTTGAGGAAATCCATGTCTGGAGCAAGTCTCTCTGTCACACTCCCCACCATGATGCTGAGCACAGTAAATGTACCTGAACACAATTAAAGATAGCAACACGTGTTACAACAGGGGGTTATAATGGCCATACTACAATGTCTGTCTCTACTTACCGATGGAGATATGACGTGATGTTCCAAAAAAGATGTAAATCAATGCTGGATAGAGGGATGTATAGAGCCCAAATACAGGAGGCAGGGAAGCCAATAATGCATATGCCATACCTGTGAAAAACACAAGTATACAATATTGTTACACCTGTGTAAGTTTACACTTTTACTGGCAAATATTCACCAGAAGGGTAATAAACATTTGTACAAAATATTACTTTTGCAATATTTTTGAGATTTACTCGGCCATGATGAACTATTGTCGTACCTTGTGGCAGGTGCATTATGCCCACACTGATGCCAGAGATGAGGTCGGGCATGCCATAGTCCCAGATTGAGTACTTGGGCAGCCAGTATAATACAGGCAAGCTGCTCACTACACTTTGTTTCAGTCTGGGCACTGTACATCTGGAGGGGATTTGAAGGAAACACAAAGACAAAAGCCTCTTTTTTGGGGCTTTTTTTAAAAGCATAAATTCACTTTAGCTCTCTCATCTTTGACAAGACGATCACACAAGACATCTACATCTTCAGTACAGCAGTTACAAGATCAAGCCATAAAATTCACCTTACCTCAAGGTGTCTTTAAGCCGTTCAGTTAGAGGAGGGTGAGTGTCAGAGTATGTTTTCCTCTGCGCTACCTCTTCCAGTCTCTGCTCATCCAACACTTCCCGCTCCACTCTGTATTTCAACAATCTGTGCGTAGATTCCATTGGGCTGAATCTGTCAAGATCTGTGCAAATCTGATTTATTCCAAAGACTCTTTCTACGTTTCCTACACACTGTCCAATGAACTTACTAGTGTCACAAGAACAACTGCATCTGCATATGTACATCATATAGCCTAATGGTTAACTATAGTCAGGATGTTGTGGGCTGAGCATCTTCATGACAATGATGGTATACAGGAAGAAGTAAAGGGTGTAATAATATTCTTAAAGAGGAAAAAGATTAACTTAAAGATTGTTGAATTTCAATGGATGTTTGACAGGTGTGTTTCCATGCTTCCACTTTTTCCATTCACTTGCAGAAGTAAAGCTAATGAACCATGAAATGTCACATTTTTACTTTGGTCAAGAGTTTTTATAGGGGCCGATACAAAAGTGGTTTATCTAGATTTATCTATGATTTTAAGAATCAAACTTAATAGGTAAGGTCTGATTTTTGACACATGTGGTCATACTGTACTATACTGGACCTTTAAGAGTGTGCCGTCATGAAATCTGAAGCTGGGAGCAATGTTTCATTTCAGTCATTCCAGAGCTGCAGGCACGTGACTGAGGCAAACAAACTGGAACAGAGAATTACCCCAAACAAAGTACAATATAATGCCAATGAGTTGAATTTGGAATGTCAAAATCATTCATATTTGTCACTGTCATGGCTTAAAATCGTACTCTCCCCTGATGACTTGAACCCTCTCTGGCCCACTTACTGTGTGCGACAACACAGTCTATTTTTGGGTTAGTAGCTCAGAGGGCTGCAGCAGTGGAGGGGGCACATATCTTTGTCTCTTGCATTTGCTCAGACCCTCTTGAACCCCCCTGACTGACACATTCGGCAACATCAACAACACATGTACTCTGATGAAAAACATGGGCGTTTGCTGGACTTTTTAGACCAAAGATAACAGCAGATAAGAGGAGCTGATGACTTTGGTAAGGCTTTTACAAGGGAATTTAATGTTGTACGACGTGGACAGCTATAGTGCTAACTTATAAGAGTGCACATGTTATGCAGACAATGAATTGTGTTTGTATTTCTTATATGTAAGGCTAATTAGGAAAACTTGTTTGTTATTAGTAAAGTTTAGAGAAATTTGGAGGCTGCTTATGTGTGAAGTTCATGGAAATATCCTTGTAGGTTTGCCATGACTCATGTGATTATAAGGATGTGGTTTTACATTGCTTAGATGTGCTTTAATGGTTAAAATCTTTCTAATGTTACACTTATTTCTTATAGTTAATCATGTAATAGTAATTAATCAAATGATAGTAAGTAATTACTCATCTACATTTTCATTGTCAGGACACCTACAATTAACATAAAATCCAGAGTTTTGGCATTTTAGTAAATGAATAAATAGTACATTTTAGTGTGCTTATTAAACTGCCGTTTGATTTATTGATGGCCATTGAAACATTTGTTTCTGATTTGTTTTTCAGAGACAAACTCCTAACTAGTTGTTCAGAGTGCATAAAACTTCCTGTGAATATTACTGTTACTAAAACGTTGAGGCAAAATGGATCTTACAGCCAAACATGGGCTGGTGCTGCTCGACCAGCTGAGGAAGATGAGGGAGACGGAGCATCTGACAGATGTGGTGCTGGTTGCTGAGGGCATCAGTTTTCCCTGTCACCGAGTAGTTCTAGCTGCCTTTAGCCCATACTTCCGTGTTATGTTCACATGCGGCCTGCGTGAGTGCAACAACAGAGAAATATTCCTGCGTGACACCCCTGCAGACAGCCTGGCCCTCCTCTTGAACTACATGTACTGCTCAGATCTTCCCCTCACGAACACCAATGTACAAGGCATCTCTATTGCAGCTTTTCTCCTGCAGATGGATGACGTCTTCAATCGCTGTCAGCAGCACATGACTGAGAACATGGATGCCTCCAACTGCCTTGGTGTGTATTACTTTGCCCGTGACCTCGGTGCAGAGGACCTTGCTGACCATGCTCAGCGCTACTTGAGGCAGCACTTTGTCCAGGTCTGCCAAAATGAGGAGGTCCTGGAGCTGGAGGCCCATCAGCTTGGAAAGCTCTTGACGTCTGATGACCTTAATGTTTCTCGAGAAGAGACCATCCTGGATGTGGTCCTTCACTGGGTCAAACACAGCACTCTGACAGAGGGGGAGGTCCGTATCCTGCACCTTCCTGAACTCCTGCGGAAGGTCCGTCTGCCACTGATAAACCCAGACTATCTAAGAGAGACGATGAAGAGGAACATTGCCCTGCTGGCTGAAAGTGAATGTATAGAGATGCTCAACGAAGCCTTGGAGGCCACAGCGATGCATCCCTCAGCTGCACCACGCAAACTGAAGCTGCGGTACGGCATGGAGACCACAGATCTGCTGCTCTGTGTCGGTAACGACAGTGGTGGGATTAGGTCCAGATATGGCAACTATGCGGAGCGCAGCTTTTGCTATGCTCCATCCACAGGGCGGACCTACTACATCACTTCACCCCGATATGGAGAGGCTCTGGGATATGTGTATGCCGGGGTTGTAACTGAAAGAAATGACATCGTAGCGGCAGGAGAGGCGAGCGCACGCAGAGTAGCCCGACAGAAGGACATGAATGTTGAGATTTACAGGTAAGAGAGACACATTTGAAAATGCTTACTTGCCCCACACAGATAGTATTGATTGTTATCTTGGGTTGCCAGGTACAAAGTAGAGGCCCAAGGAAGCTGGGAGCACCTGACATCAGCAGAGTACCGTGATTCATACGCCCTGGGATCACTGGGTGACACTCTGTACCTGCTAGGAGGGCAGATGAAGCTGAAGAACCAGTTTATCATCACTAACTGTGTGGAACGATGGTCTTTGCAAGGTGGGCCCTGGCGCAACGCAGCCCCCCTGCCTCTGCCTTTGGCCTACCACAGCGTGGTCAGAATGAAAGAGCGCCTTTATGTGATGGGCGGTCGAACACCACAGGTGATCTTTACACGCCTTTTAGCTTCTTAGTAATTATTCAAAAACCTGCATTCAATTTCGTCCTTGTGAAATCGAGAAAAAAATGACTTCATGAACACATTTAATATGAGCTCTGACTGTGGCTGTATGTGACTCTTCTCTCAATTCTCTTGTCATTGCCTCCCTCCCTGTCAACCATCCAGTCATACTGTATGGACGATGAGCCTGACCGTCTTAGTAACCGCCTTCTGGAGTATGATCCAAACACAAATAAGTGGACAGAGTTAGGTCCCATGAAGTACTCCAAGTACCGCTGCAGTGCTGTTGTACTTAATGGTGAAATTTTCGTGATGGGTAAGATTCTGTGTTCAGCTAACTTGTTAATAAAATGTCCTATTTCAATGCATTTTAGTTCTGTACACAATATTGTCATGATGCTGCTACATGAGTTTGCATAGATTTCTGTAAGAATTACTTTTACAAAATGATGCTATTTTGCAGGAGGTATCGGATGTCAGGGTCTGGACCGCGGGCAATCACGGCACTGCCTTGATGTGGTGGAGATCTACAACCCAGATGGAGATTACTGGAGGGATGGACCTCCTCTTCCATGTGCACAACTGTCCCTGCGCACCACTGCCCCTAACGCAGGCGTGGTGGGAGGCAAGATTTATGTGTGTGGATACTACAAAGGAGCAGGTAAAAAAGAATATCCATACCCAATGAATGAAAAGTGTTTGAGAAATGTTTCCAAGTGACTACATCACCCCCATATCCCCAATATCTTTTCCACGCTTAGATCGGCATGAAGATATAACGAAGGACATTTTGGAGATGGATCCCTGGGAGAACCGGTGGACTGTGGTGGCTCGGCGTGCTCTGATGCATGACAACTATGATGTGTGCTTAGTGGCAAATCTCAACCCAAGGGGACTCATGTCCCCACCTGCAGACTTGGTTAAACTGTGACACCCCTGTCAGATCAGATCAAAGTCTGTTTGGGAGAATTACAAACAGAAATCAATCATTAATTATTAATGCACTTATTGCTGGGCCAAAGGCATTCATTTTTCAAAAATCGTCTTAGTGCACTTTTGCATGAAAGAGGATCTGTGGTTATTGATTTGCACATAAATGAGAATAGATCATTTGTAAATACAGTATTTTTGTTGTTGTTTTTTTCATTTAGAAACATCTGCAGAGATTGATTACCTAAAACCTGCAGCTGTGTAGCGAATATAACACCAGGAAGTAAGTTATGGTTATAATTGGGCTGTAATTTACAACTGTTTTTACTGATGGTCATTATTTTCTTGATTAATCAATTAATCGCCATAGTGATGTCTTCAATTTGTTTGTTTTGTCCGACTAACAGTCCAACACCTGCAGATATTCAATTTACTGTCATATAGGACAAGAAAAACATCTTGAAGAAGTGATAATCAGGAAATGTTTGCTATTTTTATGTGAAAAAGGACTGAAATGATAAACTGATCATCAAAATATTTGCTGATTTATTTTCTGTCAATCGACTGATCACCTGCCTTTGATAGAAATTATACCAAAAGGCTGGTAAAGTATGTGATCTGTTCTTACAGGACAAATACTAAAGCTTCATAATGACTAAAGAAAATTGACATTGGCAGACTTATTATACATATACAGTATAAAAAGTTAATTTTATATGGTATTAGTTTATTGTTCTGTGCTTGTTTTTTGCTAATAAATATGCACCTTACCAATATTATGGAGCATTGTTGAGACGTGCATTTACAACTTGTTAAAACTAATGCAGTCTAACACAACAGCCCTGCAGTAAATCCTACTATCATGACGGTAATGTTCTTTTTTTAAAACTGCTTGAGAGGTGTTAAACCAAGTTTGTGGTCATTTTGGAGGCTGTGTTTGTCGTGCTTTTGAATTATATTGCATCAAACTGAGGTGCTTCCAGTCAGTCTAACAGGGAAGAACGGGGTCTCTATTGGCGACATGGGAGTGACATTAAGGAGAATCTGCAAAAGCTGGCTATAAAAAAGTTAGAATGACTTACACTTAATATCACTACATTAAAATGTATAGCTTCACAATATCAGAATGCAAACATGGGGCACAGAAAATATATGGTAGATAAAGTACTTAAGAGAATTGTGGTTTGTTTGCAAAGGCTTTTAGTTTATTGTCAATGTCAAGCCAGCAGTATAAATACAGAAGTTATTTTTAAAAAGTCAGCAGAGACACTTAACTGTTACAATAAAAGTCAGCAGAAAAAAATGAACAAGATGTAAAACTTTAAATATAAACAACACTTTGTGGATTACTCTTTCCTTAACTTACTTGTCATTGGTGCCTTTAAACACCCTTCCACAGTTCTTACAGCATAAGACAAAAAACATTTATGTGATAATTTCCCCCCCCCCAAAAAAGAATAAATCGACAACTGACAGAACATTGGTCACATGCAATAATAAATGTAATAAACATATTTTGCTTTTATTTTCCTGTACTCAAAAACTAAGTACAAAATGCTTCACTGTTTTGAGTGCTTCATTCATCCTCTAAAAGCCTAAAACAGAGTCAGAATCCATGTCAAACAACTGCCAGAGGCCTTCAGGTTTTGCTGGGGTCCCTGTCCTGGATTCAGCTGAGAGCTTCTCTAAGATGGGTTCGATTCCTGGGAGGCACACAGAGCTGTTGCTGTCCTGAGACCAGCAGCTGAGAGGGTTGATGAAACAACCTCCAGCTATAGATCTCCTCTCCCTGTTCGGTCGTTTTAGACAGTCTGGGCTGAGACTGTCCTGGCTGGGTACTGTGTTCAGCTCGGACACATTTTGTTGTTTATCACAATTCATGAGAGATTGACAGTTTTCATCTGTGACAGTGTGCTTACTCCTCTGTGACAGCACCAGCGGCCTCTTTTTGCGCCTATGGCCTCTCAGAGTGAATTTCCTCTTTCCTATGATGTGGCTGGGATCCTGAGGAGGAACTTCTGCCTGATTGTGTCCAAGGTTTTGTGACACACGTGTAAGCTGTGTGTCTTCAAGCGTGTTATCCGGCAGGATGTTAGAAAATGGCTGTTCCAGCCCTGGTGACGTCTGGATGGCAATGTCCATAACTCTCTCTGAGGTGGGTTTGGCTGAGTGCTCATTGACTAAGGTGTTAAGCAGCTTCAGAGCCTCTTCAACCAAGTTTCGTTCTCTCTTCTGGTCTTCTCTCAGACACTCCAGACTATTCTTTATGCTTTGCAGATTTGAACCAAGTTCTGCTGTGGTCTCTCCATTCTGAATGATAAAAATTATACTAATCACTAATCAGAAACCTTTATTAGCAACCAAAATCTACTTTCACCTCATTGAATCTGCAGTAATCTTGACCGTACATACATATACCTTTTGCACCCTCTCCTCTAGTTCAGTCATCATCTCTCTCTGGGAGCTCACTCTATTCAGCAAAGTCTCAAACTGCTGGGAAATGTCACTCTGTAGACTGTTGAGATTATTTTGCACTGGTATGGATGAATAAAAAGATAGACATGAGCATATAAAAGTTTTATCTAATTGCAGTGAAGTCAATTTTAAAATGAATATATCCAAAAAGTGATATTCAAGAGTTAGAGATTATGAGTGACCAATGTGTAATCATTGGGCAGAGCACCATCTACTGGCAATGAGAAATGTTTCCTTACTGCCTTTTTAAACTAAATTAACCAGATCTGAGTATGCAGAGAGGAACTCTAACCTCAATAATGTCAACAAAATTACATATAAATAAATTAGGAAACTTACATGTTGACACAAAATTTGCAAATTTTTCAAGGACTGTTTGGCACACAGCAGTATTTCTCTCTGTGCCAGAGACCAGTTGTTGGATCTGGAAAACATTGCAGCATTATTTTTTTTTAAACATTTTATATCTAGGAAAGAGGAGCGGGGTAATTAAAGAAGCAACAGAATGGAAGCCTATCATCACTTACATTGTTGAGAGTTTCCCGAAAATGATGACATTCTTTGGCTAAAATATCGCTGTTAAAGAAAATGAGAATAGGACAGATGTAAAAATTTCAGACGTGATTAGGCCTAATTTTTAAAATAATTCCTCAAGTGTAAATTCAAGGTGAGCTGGATGTTTTAAGTGATATAGGGACGTACCCGTCAGCTTTATCTTTTGCCCTTTTCTTGTCCTCCTCAAATCTATCCAATATTCCAAAAGTTTTACTTTTGTCCTTTAATTCTCCAAACAGGAGAGGTTTAGTGTGATAACTGTTTGCAAACTTTGGCTCACTTCCCTAAATAGTAAGAAAATACTTAAGTTAGGGGATACAGACAAGACATAACCATTTTTCACATAATGTGATGATTAGTGATTAAAAAAAAGTATGCACTCGTGGTGCTGTATGCTGGGTGATATTTTCCATTAGACGGTAGTCTATATGTTATGAACCAAAAGGAAAACATTTCATGCAGAGAAACAGGTGGCCTTCTTATTAACACACATTAAATCTATTTATAAGGTTACTGAACTAATAAAAGCAGAAAGATGGTAGCCCCATGAATAGCATCACATGGTTTTGATATTTCTCACAGTGCAATACACCTGCAAATATCCACGTTAGCTGTCCCATTAGACCCATTACTATGTTCAGTTATAAAATTCTACTTACTTAATATAACCTACACCCAAGTAATAATGTCATTAAACCAGTGGGGTTTGTTCAGGACAAGCAGCACAGAAAACATACAGCCATAACACTCACCAAGAACAACATATAAGACAAAGCTGATAAATCTCACCTCTGAACTTTGCTGGGAGGTCATGGATGACAAACTCATATCTTGAGACGTGCCTTGAGAATTTTCAGGCCAAAACTGAGACCCAAAGACAAACTGAGAGTCTGTAAAACTGGAGTAGCCGCTGGTAGCCACATTCCTGTTGATTGTTTTGTCCCCACAAGGTTTGATGAGTAAAAAAAACAAAAAACACACAATTTGTTTGTGCAAACAAATGACAAACAGTGACAAACGCACACATAAAACATTTCTCCACAAATATGTCTCGATGGTCAAGTGATATTACACTTTTTATTTATTTATTTGTGGCAACAGCCTTGTCTAACATTATTCACAGTTGGAGATAAGTGTCAATGAATGGAAGTGATTGTAGCACACTTAAGCTAGCCACCTGCTTCCAGTTGGGATGCTCAGCATTTCTTTTATGTTCCTCATATGATTCATTGCGTTTAGTTACCTGTTTGCAAAAATAACAAGTTAGTAGCAAACTATGTCTTCTTAAGAGCGTCAATTTAACTGCGGACAGAAGCACTGGAGTCATGCCAGTTAGCTTTAGTTAACGTTAGCTTTAACGCTAATCTAGAAAGGGCATGATTAACTAATTTAATTTAACGTGAAGTCATTTTTACAATGTTTAAATAAGTATTACCTGTTTATCTAGAAATTTGTATTAAACCTTTTCCACAGGCTAGTCACGTTAGCTTTATTAGTGTAAAATGGTTATTGGAGATTAAGAGATTAAATAATTAAATAATTAACGCTAAAATACTTTCCAGATCGACTCAGTTCTGCGTACGCTGCTGATGAAGGACGTCGACAACAGGCACTTTGCTCACGAGCCTTTAAATCTCCCGCCATGTGACCTTCCAGAGCGAGGCTATGATGCATTCATGTGCGGTCGAAACAGTGCAAAACACAACGTGGGAGGACCAAAACAAACCAACATTGGAAGTTGACCTAACAGTTAATCCAGCTTTGCTAATTGTGTGCTTTTCCTGCTATAACTTATAATAAGTTCAAATGTCTACTGTAAGAAAGGTCTTTTAATGTAGGATTATTTCTTTGAATAGGCTGCCTTTACAGTAAATTATTATCATGGAAGGAAAACAACCAAATATCTAAATAGAATTATTTGCCAACACTTTTTCAGCATATTTAGCCAGGCCAACGAAAGAATTTCAGTTGAGACAACAAACAATTTATTTAAATATTAGATATTGTATTTAAAATACACTCACATTGCAGTTACATTAATTTCAGAAACATGTGATGAGATATAATACAATCATTAAGTGGTAGTAGTAGTAGTATGTATTTTTATACTCATTCTCATATTAATGTACATCTATGTGTTTACTTTTTACTTGGACACACTAGACTAAGTGAATGTAGCACAAAAACAGTCGCGGTTTTATTTTGAAAATCGTACCCGGAAGTGTGTACGCTAAACAGTAGCTATGGTATGCTACAAGGCTACGCACTGTAGGGTTATCTCTAGTAAAACTTAGGGATTGTGTTGATGACAAAGCTTCCAAAGTAATAAGGGACAGTCTGCTATTGCCTCGGCGGCAGACGAGACCTGACGTTGGTTAAACCACAACTAGGTGTTTGGTCAGGCCAAAGCCTATAGTGTTTGGCTGGTGAGTAAACTTTTTGTGTTTCCAAAATCAGCAATGTGCAGCTGCTCAGCCTGTGATTGTAAACATGCCCGGTAACGTAGAACAAATTTAAACAGAATAGGATATCTGCCTCTGACATCGTTATTTTAGCTCTGACTGCTAGCACAACCACGACATACTTCACCCCAGTGACAGGTGCTAGCTAGCTAAACACCTTGGTTGTATCCTGTATAACTCAAATGACGTTAGCACATCTCATGCCTTTTTCTAAGACATTGGCTGTGTAGCTTGCTTTACGCTTGAAATAATTATTTTTGCATTAAAAATGTGTAAAAGTTAAACGTAACGGCTGGCAGAATAGTGGGCTGTGTATTTGATATTTGTTGAAGACTGTCCTCTAATTACTACTTAAACTCTTGTGGTTGCGAGTGACATCATTTTTACATGTACTGCATCTTTGTGTGGTCGTGTTTAACATAACTTCAGCCAGAAGGTGATTGTGGCACTTTTATGTTTATAAAAGACTTAGACGGACAAAACAGACCTAAAAATCCTGATGCAGAATAACTAAACAAGACTGCAAATGTGATCAGGCATTACAGTAATGAAGCTTGATACACAGCCCTTGTTGTTATGTTTTGTTCCTTCTGTTTTGAAAATTCCCAGAACCATTTTAAACTATTCAGATTACCCTAATCATATAAAATGTATATATGATGTGTTTATTAGATACATATCCAACCAATAAAATTTTTTTTTTGTCTGATCATTCTTCTTTCTTGCAGAACGAGGTAAAGATATGTGTCCTACAACGGGCCTCATCAAGTTAATTGATATGCATCTAATTCAAGTCTGTTTGATATTTAAGGTTTGGAATATGGCTCTGTCATTCCTTTTGGTCTTGGCTGCTACTGTGATTCTTATCAGACCCGAGACCCCAGTAACTAAGGTACAAAATGGACGTGACTCCCGCCAAAGGGCTAATGTGTGCTCTGCTCACGTTACTCTGATTTGTTAATCTGTTAATGCTGTTCTCTCTGTAGGCCCTACATCAGAACTCACTTGAGTGCTGTGGCGAGAAACAGAGAGTGAACAACTCATGTTCAAATGATACTCACTGTGAACCAGGTAATGTGGGTATATAGAGTGTCACTAAGGTTTTTTGACCCTTTAACATCACTATCATTGTATCATTTGGAGTTAGAGATGAAACGATGCTCCAACAGTAGTCAGTGTATCTAAAAAAAAGAGCACTTGGGTAAATAAAAATACATAAAGCTACAGAGCCTCCAAGGTCCCTCTTTTCTTGTGCACAAGATAAAATAACATTTGAAGGTTTTTCAAGCTTTATAAAGCCTCTGACTATTCAACAGAGTCAGTAAAGTGTAGTTTAATCTGCATTTATTAGCATTATTTATTAATTACATTTTGTGATATATTTATTAAACTAGTATGTGCTGTATGAGAGCACATACAGAGGCATTGCATTCAGAATTAATTTAAAGACATAATGGTGACAGTAAAAAAAACAATTGTAATATGACTGTTAGAATTTTAGAGTGAGACAGTTTGCACCTGCATGCTTTAAGGACACAGTGAAAGGATTGCAAAACACAGAAAAGGGTTACATTTACGAAACAACCCAGCCCTGTGCTTATGTGTTAACCTTATCTATGGCAATGTGTAAAAAAAATGAAAACATACGGTGACTCAGAGAGCTTGACACACTGCAGCTTAAGAAAACTCACGTAAATAGACAAAACGCAAGCAAGTTAAGAAGCACATGCGCAGTATTTAGACTAAAAAGTCTTGACCTTGATCAGCTTCTGTTAATGCAACCTCCATTAATTTCTTTGTTTGTGTTGTCTTCACTGTTGTAGGTATCAATATACATTTTGGCCAATTGCTAGGCTGAAGGCTGTATCATTTTTTTCTAAATGCTGTACATGTTGTCAAATTGGTGATGGTTTCTCAATTTGATTTTGTTTTATTTGCGTGTGTTTTCTTATACTTGCATTGCATCGAGTTTTTAGGAAAAACTGTAAAAACTGATCTAGGTATCTATTTCTGTGACTACCAATAGATTCACTATAAATGCAGCATACAAAGCAATTAATGATATAATTGTTCTATAATTGTGTCATGTTCAATTTTATCCTGTTTAATTTACATTGCACGGTAAACTTAATAATTTGTCAGTACAAGAGTAACAAAGGGCAAAAAACTTGAAATATATTCTTATTTTGATTATTTTTTCAGGATGCTTCTTGCGTGTCCTTGAGAATAGCAACACTGTTTGCATATTTTGTGACTCAGCAGCTGTGGATTTGGAGAACATAACAGTCTGCACCTACAGTAAGGACTGGGAACTGTCTACTGACTTTTTTTTAAGTACATGAAAAGCTGAATTTTACATTGTATCATGTTTTTTTTTACCTTTCTTTGTGCTCTTTAGATTATACAGTGGAGAGGAAAAATCACACAACTGTAACTACTGTCATTCCGAAAATTGGTAAGATATCACATCCACTTATTACGGGGAAAAAACCCCTGTGAATTCAGTGTCATGCAACTGTCCTTTTCCCAGTGAATCAATGAACCAGCTTTTAAGGCGTAATATAGTCGCATGTATGATGATTAGTAAATGTCTGCAGCAGACGGTAAGATATTTGCCATGTTTCTCATCATCTGCTTCCTGTTTTTTGTTTTTTGCTCTGTTTTTGAGCAGGAGGGCCAGGTGTGGCTGCCTCTCTTCTTCTGGGAACACTGTTAATCAGCTTGTTCCTGATTCTCTCCGTCGCCTCCTTTTTCTACCTCAAACGCTCCAACCGACTCCCGAACATCTTCTACCGCCGCAACAAAGGTAAACACTGCACAGCTTCGACTGTAATTATACAAGCAGAGTTTTGTCAAACCTGAATTGCGAAGCTTTGTTGCTCCCGTTGACCCACCACACTTGTTGAATCCAACATAGTTGATTTGATTTGTCAGTTAAACTCAAATGTAACAATATTTTGTGTACTTTTACAGCCTTCATATTCCAACCAAGTGAGACAGTAAGTCGATTTTATTGTTTATTCATGGTTAATCAAACACTACAGAACACTTGGAGCTTGTGTAGAGACTGAACTTGTTTATTCTCGCCTCAATAATGTTATACAGAGACATTATTTACTAATGTTTATGTGTTGAAGGAATCGTCATAACTTGTGTTTGATTTTTCATTATAGGCTGTCATGATCCCCTCCTCCTCAGGTGAGCCGATTTCACTCTGTAAACTACCTGTTTTGAAAGTGTGACTCTGACCATGTTGAACAGGTTATAGTATTATGTGAAGCTATTGTGTAATGCAAAGCAGTCAAAACATCACCCAGGAGTATTTGGCAATGTTGTAGAGAAGTAGGGCAGACCTGCATGCTTCAACGCTTCACAGCTTCGGTCGATGCCATGATGATCAACGTCCAAATTAGCATTCGAATGCTTTGGTGTTTTGTTTTTTTGTTTTTTTTTGAAAGGACGGAGAAGTTATGTTGGCTGGACCAAAAAAGAGGCAAAAGGCTGATAAAGAGTGAGAAATACAGTTCCTTTATGGCATTACTGCACATTAAACCAATTACTTGTACATTATAAGAACACACAAAACTGTATCCACAGCACGTCTGCTGCGTGTGCACAAAAAGCAGTCCAGCAAGCACGAGGCTAAGGCGGGGACAGCAGCTGATGTCATGCAATTCCAGTGCATGTCTCCTCTTGTTTTTCTCACAGTTTGGTTATTATGTTCTCTTTTGTTTTGTGTCTTTTGAAGTGAGGAAGCCAAGATATGTCAGAAGGGAGCGGCCCCCTGCAACATCAACGGTGAATAGTGCCACCGTACCCACCACTCAAGACTATAATGTGTAGGAGGAGGGAAGGGAGGGCTGGTGCAGGTAGGGGAGAATGCTCAGGAATGATGTTCGATTTTCTTATTATGTGAAGGTTCAGCAGTGTGATAAAGGTCAGTTGACTCTTACATAAGTGGCCAAATTTACCCGTAGCTGCTTCTGCTGCTCTGTTTTCACCAGGGCTGTTGCTTTATCTGTATTTAACAAGAGTATGATATTGAAAACAATCAGTATCCAGTAACTAACCTGTCAACATTCTTGAAGCAGTCTCTGTTGACTTGTTCATATTTAATTACTCTTTTCACGAAACAACTTAAATACCCCAGGACATTTTTTCTCCCAATTTTCTCCCACTCCGTGCAGCACTGCAGGATCACTCCTTTGTTTTTAAGTCGAAACACTGAACATTAAATAGTTTTTTTTAATCTGCTGTGTGGCAGTGTGACATCACTTAACTCACTTGTGTGAGTTAAATGAGTTAAGTGATGGGTTTCATGAGTATTTGGACCCGTCTCAAAGGAATAATCAGACCTTTAAGGAAATATACTTATTTGCTTGTTACATTTTATACCCCTTTAAAGTGTACAAAAACTGAAGTTGAAAAACTACACTTCCTCCACTGGACGTTTCTCCACTTTGGTATTTGCACTGATTAAACAAACGAAATATAACATGTTAATTAGTGAGATTTAGAGGTGCTGCTGGATGTATTTTTATAACCTTTGGACAGGGCTAGGCTAGCGGTTTCCCCCTGTTTCCAGTATTTATGCTGAGCTAGGCTAACTTGCCGCTGGCTTTAGCTTCATATTTTCACAGATACAAGAGCAGTGACAGATAAAGTGACAGCCCAGTGATCTTTTATGGAAGTCTGTTTTTTAAGTTTGCTAATCAGGATGTTTTTTTTATGTGTGTGATATTTATTTGCATTTTGTAAATGTGCACTGAGTCTTACTGACTACGATCAGACCAACAGAATAAATGATGAGTGTAAGGGTAGGAGGAGAGGGTTCTGGTGGATTGGGACATTTTAGGGAGAGTTACTGTAGGCCCTGTGATTGCTTTTTGTGTTTTTATTCTTGCATTTGTATTTATTATTTTTGTGAGCTTAACCAAGATGAATGTATTACACAACGAATCATGCATTGCAGCTCTCGCATCTATCATGAATTGCATTCCACAACAGACGTATCCAATCGTGAAAATATTGAAAATCCTTTTCAACTTCCTTTTTTTCATTGGAGGTTCTGTGATTCTACAAAACCTGTTAAAATGCCAATTTTGTTCCATGAAGTAAATTTAATTTCCAATATATCTCTCAAAACATAAAATTACCTGATCCTTGTGCACTTTATTTGTCTGAGGTCATCAGCGAATTTTTTGAAGAAATACTCAAAATACTTTGATGCCAGTGTGACTTTTTTTGTCATATAGACGGCAACATAATTGTTGCATTGTGAACATTTCTTGATTACTGTTGACTTGCCAAATGTTGTCTGAAGAAAATGGCTTTACTGTGTGCCATCATTGTGATTACTGTGCCATAATGAGCTTGAAATGCAGCCAGGAAACGTTCAGTTATGGTGTGATGAATAATTGGGTATTTGAATTATATCCAGTGGCCTTTACTGTACACAATTTTAAAGCAAGGCTAGATATCCAAGATTTATTTGCTACATTCTATTTTTTTCTTATAGTTTTATATCTTGACAACAATAAAGCTGTAAAAAGTTATTTCAGTATACGTGAAGCTTTACAAAGTGCACCAGATAAAAGGCAGCAATCATTCCATGAATATTCCCCTTTTCACTTCATGTGTTTGCTGTTGTACAAACAACCATAAGCTGAGTACATGTACATATTGTTTAATACAAATGAAGTATTGTTTTTGTAATGATGTACATATTCTAGTTTTAACGCCATGAAGAATGTTCTGAATATATGTGTAATGTTTGGAGAAATAAAGCACCTTTGCATAACCATTGTTTTCCTCTGTGCAGTTATACAGACACTCGTTAGCTCAAACATATTGTTCAAAGACAAACTTGAATGATTTTGATAGTGTTTCTTTAGTTATTGCTGCTGTTAATAAAAAACAATAAATTATTGTCTGTGTCAGACAATAATTTATAACCCACAATAGAATAATAGAATTTCCCTGTCATTGAATTGATTTATTGGCTCAGATATGCAATAAACTAATCAGGAATGAAAATGTATCTTGATTGTTAATCATCATAAACAATTGTAACACACTTCTTTATTTTCAAATGTGGTAATCTATATCCGAACTGTTAAGTCAACAGTATTTCTATTGTCCAAAAAAATATACAAATACAGTGCAAGTCTTAATGCTTTGATTTTCAGCTTAGGGAGACATTTGTGTCGAAACCGATGTTGTATTCCAAATTGTGTTAATCACAATGCTGTTTTTGTTTCAGGGTGGATTTAGAAACAAAGATTTCTTCATTCTGCATCACAGGAAGTGAGGTGTCACAATAAGAGATGGTGAAAGAGGTCAAAATTTCAATTAGGTGCATTTTTGAAACAAAATTTTTTACCCCTCAGTTATTTTTTTCTGCCTCCGCACAGCGAAAGCTGTGGCTGAAGACATGTTTTCTGGTTGTCTGTCTGTCCCATTCTTATGAACGCGATATCTCAGGAACACCTTGAGGGAATTTCCCTAAATTTACCACAATCATTCACTTTGACTCGAGGATTATTTGTGGCGATTCTGGTGGTCAAAGGTCAAGGTCACTGTACCCTATTAAAGAGATTTTGTCATAACTCAAGAATTCATACATTAATTATGACAAAATATAACAAATGTCTAAAAGGATAAAATGATGAAGTGATGACATTTTATAGCTAAAAGGTCAAAGGTCGTCTTCACTGTGACATAATATTCTGCTACAACACTTTTCTGGACATTATTCAACACCATAACTCAGGATCAGAAGGGGAGATTTCACATTTGGTCAGACACTGAATTGGTGACACTAGTCTTGTGTGTCCACCTTGAAACTGCTGATTGTATAGATCTGTGCTGCAGGGTTGAACGTGTGTGAAGCATCCATGTTTTAGAATTTATCACTTCTTTGCAGCAACATCCATATTTGAAACATTGTAGTCCACCACAAGCTCATTGGTTCTAGCTTCAGGCGATTGTTGCACCATGTGACGAAGCTCTCTATCAGTCACTACATATATAACTCTGGACAGACATGGATGGAAACTGCAACTTGACATGATGTGGTAATTCTAGTTATTTCAAAGTTTGCAGAAAGTTGTGAAAGGCTTTTTTTGTGTAAGACTGGAGACTAGAGCTAGATGCTAACTACGGGATTACTGGTATGGAAATGACACTGCAAGAGTTTGTGATAACAAAAACTTGATTTTATCTTCACAAAATCAAATGAATTAAAAATTAAACCCCTTCATAAAAGCCTTTCCAGTGAACAAGTGCAAATTAGCTCCCGCTATAAACACTATAATACTCGAATCATACAGCTGTTTCCAATCTGTCTATGTATAGTATATCTGTCCCTACCAAATAAACCATAAATAAATAAATAAAATCTGAGTTTAAATATTTATAACCTGTTAAAAACAAAGTATGTACAGTATAACTTCATAGAAAAGATTTGGCATTTGTTTAGATTTTGGCATTTTAAATGAATGCACTATGTGTATAATACATCCATTAAGATAGCAAAATGTGTCAGTGTTGAATTTCTATCACGTTAACAATGAAATTGATTATTGATCGTACCTCTAATAAATGTATGTGTGCTTTCATTTGAAGGTACTGAAATGTCACACCTCTGGTAACGGAGGGACGGACGTTTGCACTGGCAGCTACATGTGACTGGACATACTACTCTATTTATAACAGCTGAGTGCCAGGCCCCAGTCTGACATATGCAAGGACAGACAGACATCAGAGCTGAAATGTTCCTACAGGGAGAAAATATTGCACCTTCAAACTGAACCCTTCGTCCTTCTGCCACAGGTAGGTTCCTATCTACTAGCCTACAGAGACACACGAACAAGAACGCGCTGTAGTGCTTCATGTTGGTTGTATTGATAATGTTAATGGACAACACCTTTAATGACTTTGATGGAGAAGTCAAATAAGTTTAATAATGAAAACATCCATCACGGTGAAGATGAAAGTGATCCTAATAACTAAATAAGCCTTTTACCTCGTAGCTAAAACAATACAACAAAATATGTGTTGATCAAATTTAAAAATATAACATACACTTGAATTAATTATTTGAGTTGGTGCCATTTTAAATAAAACAATGCTTTAATGTTTATATTATATTGCATCAATGTGTTTTTTGCAACGTAACTGTGTTTTGTTTGTCGTGATAGATTATGTTGTACCCTGACATTGAACAGCTGAATTTTTCATATCAGGTCATGTGACTAAGAGCAGGGTCGTGAAGTATTTTGGGGCCTGTTATGGAGCTTGTGACCAAGGTGCTCTGGCGTTGCTTTGCTGCTCTCTGAAGTCTTCTACTAATACAGGAGCTTGTTTACTTTCCACACAACCGTTTCCTAATGACAGCTGATTACTAGCAATGTTAAGCTTCAGACAAATGCAAGCTCTATATTTAACTCAAATGTGTTGATACAACTTTAATTGTAACTCAGCGGGCCACCAAGGATGTACACAAAGGCCACTTTCATTATTTTTGAAGCAAAATGCCCAAATCTACAACCTTCCAACACTAATTTTTAGGTTTTCTTTTTTGTCAGATTGAAGCACGTGAGGTGTCAAAATGGATGATTTAGATCACAGCATGCACATTGCAGAACATGACTGGACGAGTTTCTATGAGGAGACTGAGGAGTGCGATCTGCTGCAGCCTTTGCTCGCCTGCCCTGATAATTGGAGCCTGAGTGATTCAGAGGATTCAGGAAACCCTGCTGCAAACAGTGATGGGGGTGAAAGCAACACAGCAGGATGCTGCATGGAAGAACTGCAGATTAATCAGAGTGGTTCGGGAGGAGAACAAGATGATCTTAGAACAAAAGCTGAAGAAGACAGTGAAAGAAAGGTAGTGTCTGAGATATGCTTCAATTATCCCGCCATCAACACAGTGGGGGTGCACATGAGGGCTGCAGAGCGAATTGCAGAGGTGACAAACGTCACAACCGCACTGCAAACTGAGCAACAAAATGTCCAGTCTTCAGATGGAGATGCAACTGAGCTGAAAAAAGAAGCTGGAGACGTGCAAACAGAGAGTGACACTTCATCCATACATGAACCTGACCCACTTTCTTACAGCCAAAGAGAGCTACATGTGAATGAGCCACACACTACAGACAGAGCTGTTAGCAGCGTCGCTTCAAGAACAGAAAAAGAGCGCTGGTTCGTGACAGTGAGTGACGGTCCTGCACGACAGCGGTCGCGTGTCACATCTGTGAAAAAAAAACGAAGACCAAAAGAACCTTGTAAGAACAACCACATGTGCCCTGGGCAAGAGAAACCACGAGAAAGTGGCTTGGAGTTAGAGATAAATGATGAATCTGAAGGAGGGAGGAACACTGATTATGTCACACAATCAAACCAAAACTCAGGAGGGTATCCAAGTTCTGAAGACAATCCTAAGAGCATTCTGATGGGAGTCATTTCAGATTTATCGCAAATGTCTGGCCAAGAAGACAATTTGTCAGACAAACTGGTAAGAATAGACGGAAACAAACACGACCCAAGCAGCTCAGCATCCACATCACATGACACATTAACAGCCAAATCCCCTTCAGGGTTGAACAGTGCGGAGTCTGATGAGCTTGGAGACAGGCTTGAGTTCCTCTCCACTCACAGCTGTGATTCTGACAGCGATCCATCAGCCACCAAATCAGCAGAGGAACCTCAGCAACTTCTAATGGCAAAGCAACAACTGCAGAGCTCATCATCTCTGACAAAAAACATCCGTCTATTGAGTCTGTCTGAGAATACAGATGATTCACAGGACAAAGAAATGCATTCTTGTCATAACACTGTATCTTGCAATGTAACAGCTGCCAACTGTGAAGGTTGTGAAAGCACTGATGTTAAGCTGACTTTTCCATCTGCTGCCCAACGTGTGAACAAAATGCCAGATGACAACTCCACATGTGATAACGACACACACTGCGTGCAGCTCTGCATGCCCTCAGAAACACCTGGACTCCAAAAACATGAAATCAATCTTTCAGCATCTGTTTGCTCATCAGGAGATCAGCTTAGTCTTCCCCCTGTTCCTGATGTAACCCTAACACCTTGCTCTGTGGCAGACAGCCCTGAAACATATGCCGTAGCAGTGGGCCACACTCGCCCCGTGTATGCCATTTCTGCTTTTTGGGATGAGATGGAAAAACTGACAATAAACGACATTTTGCAGCTCGGGATGGGTAGGAGCACACCTCCCAGGGACACACAAAAAACAGTTACACCATATGTCGATGATTTCCCAACAAATCACAACTCTGTGGTTGACCCTGTGGAGTATAATTTGTCTGATGGTGGTCTGGTGGATACATCTGACACTGCTGACTCAGACTATTTCACGCAGCTTGACGAATCCAAACCAGATCGCTCAAGCTGTGAGTTTTCCACCTCCGATTTTGAGGAAGACTACTGGCAGTTTCTTGGCACCAGTAGGAACCCCAGTCCTGACCCTCAAAGCACAAACCAACCAAGGACAAGTGACTCTCCTTTCCCTGCACATGAGGAAGAGGAGTCCACAGCCTCTGAAGGAAAGGAGACACCTGTGCCTTCAGACGACTTTGCAGGGGAATGTTTTGAGGATCAGGACTCAACTGCTTTCACTTCAAGCAATCTTGTGTGGCCAAGACAGATAACGAAAAGCAAAAGTGAGTGCAACATACAAGCTCTCAACACAGAGGATTTATCTTTGCTTGGTAATGATGAGAGCAGTCTCAGCAGCTGCTCATCTCTGGAGGAAAACGTGCTTTTAAAAGTGAGCGACAGCCTGGGAACACAAATACCTTCACCTTTTCTATCCAACACAGACACACTGGATGAGCGTACTCAAATATCCTTCCCTGAAGTGTTTGAATACTTTTTCACAAAGGATAAAGCAAAGAGAGACTCCAGGTCTGTCATTGTCTACGATCCAGAGGACATCTCAGTGGCTCCTGTGTTGGACTACGCTCTTTGTACATTCAGGGATGAAACCTCATTCTCTTTCCTCCGTTATTCCCAGTGCAGTGAGGAGAAACCCATCCCCATTTTCTCTTACTCTCATCCGACCATCAGAGAACTCACATTCCCAAACTACGTTTTCCTGAGTGCAGACTGCGAGGAGGAGGATGGCATCTCTCCAGTCCGAGTTGTGTCTCGTTCCTTCATGCAGGGCAGTGATTGCGGGATGTCTGCAGCAGCCCCACGTGGATTTCGCAGCTGGAAAAGTTTGCTGTCAATAAGGAAGATTAGCTTCCATGACAAAGGTAGCATCTGGTGCACAGGGTCTGGTGCCTGGGTGTTTCCAGTTGAGGCTGAGAAGGTTACAATCAAGAGAGCAGATCCATCAATAACTGTGGTCACTGAGGGACGCATAGGGCTAGCAGTGCAGCAGAGGATTTTGGAAAACATACAGATAACAAGTAAGTCTGAGCTTTCTTATGTACTGGATTGGATGCATAATATACATATATATACATCCAAACAAAACTACACCTGAATGAAATCTGCCTCTTATGCCTTTTTCAGGACCTCTTTCAGGACGAGAGGGCATCTTCTCCAAACTGAAGCAGGCTGACATGTGTTTGGTCTGCATTGCTTTTGCCTCCTGGGTATTGAGATCCTCGGATCCAGAGGCTGCTGATGCCTGGAAAGCAGGTATGAAACTCCTTGTACTGCTATTCTACTGTTACAGTCATTAATCTACTAATTTATCTAAAACCTGGTGTCCAGTACACAACATTAAAGGCCCTAAAACCATATTTTCCCCATCAATCATTGCTATTAAGCAATGCGGTTCCACAAGAACAAAATGTTTAGCCTAAGTTAGAAAACTTTGGGTTCATTTACATGATCGTGTTTTTGTGTCCTTGCTTTTCTCGCTGGTTTGAAGAGGGTGAGGCTTTGTTGGGAAAAGGTGATGTCACATATTTCTGTGCACCAATCAAGAGTTTTGCAACCGAGGATTTAAAATTTTATGACTTTTTCAGTGTTGAATGTTAATAAATAAGAATGTTTTGTCATTCTTGTTACTTTTCTCTGTCATGTTATTTAGTTATTTACTCAATGTCCTCAATGTGTAGGACAAGAGTTTTTAAACAATCAGCTGACTCTACAAATGAACCTTTCTTGAAATCCTGTTCAGCTCTGCTAGCAAACGTCAGTGCACTGTCAGCGATCCAGTACCTGCGGCAGTATGTGAAGAAGAATCCTTCGCAAGATGATCCCTGATATGTGCACACAAAAGGTTTCATTTCCAAACATTTTCACTTGCGTCCAGGAAACTGACATATTAATTTTTTTTTTCAGCCTGAAACTAGTTGGACATTTTTAATTGTAGGATCAGTCTTGAGATATTCTTATATATGTTTCTTATTCCATGAAAAGACACAAACCAACAATGAATTGATCCTAATAGCAAGTATTTTCTGTGTAACCAAATATACAGTAGCTGTTTTATGGGGTGACATGTTTTACAATAGACATGGCCACTGCAGAGTCAGTCCCACATACAGTACATTCATCCTGCTGATGCAAATATTCACAAAGGCTAATGTGCAATAATAATAATTAGAATTGGTGGTAACTAGAATTACCTTGCGGTTGCACACTTCCACGCGTCAGTCATGTTGCATTTCACATTTATGTCTGTTCAGACTCCATTTTAAAGGAATTTAATAAAAGGTAATAAGTGTATTTCTTGGCAAAATGGAAGTTATCACCATACAGACATGAATGATTTCAGTGAAAAAATTCAGTGAGAAACATGCCGTCTTCACTTGGAGACTATTTTTAAATAGAGAAACAAATGTAAAGATGTTTCTTACATTTGTGGGCAGTTATATATTAAATAAAAAGGACATGTCAGAGACATGATAGGAAAGCTGTATTAAGAGACGTCATTGGTTTTGGTCTTGGATTTGTTGACAATAAGAAAAATATAGCTGATCACTAGCCTCATCCTTTAAACATGACAACATCTCAGCTGCTTTTTAAACTTTCAATAACTTAGATTTTCAGTTCTAGTTAAAGCAATGTTGATATGCGGACCATTCTGTATGTACAAAAGCTCACACTTTTAACGTGCTGTTTGTGAATGTTCTGACTTGGTACGTCATACAGCTGCAGTTGAGCTAAGTCGTAATGGCAGCTGGCAGAGTTTTTGAACAGATGCGAAGTTTATGTTGAGCGTCTTTGTAAAGGTTCAAAACAGGGATGAAAACCTTGTGTAGAAAGTTGTGTTGTAGATATTGGTCTGGTTACTATGTACAGTATGTTGTCAGAAAAGACCCGGTAGGTGACTGCTTGAGCTGTGCACAATTGGTAATCATTGTCTATAACAGTGCTTCCAAAACATTTTGGCTTTGTGCCTGTTTAATACCAAGCCACGTCTACTTGTGACCTCTCATCGCAGGCTGCATAAGATGTGGGCACTTCCATTTTTAGACCATTTCATTTGAATAATTTCTACCAGTCTGAAGAGGTGAACCTGTACAACCTGAAACTACACAGTAAGGAAAACGATTAGAGACAGGTCTGAAAAAGAATGTAACTGTAGCAGATTTTTGTTTCCCACTCTGTTAATTATCTCACAACCCTTAGTCTCTCAGGACCTCCAGGTTGGCAATCACTGATCTACAACACTGTTTAATAAAAAAAGGCCAGTGCTCTGCTTTGATGCAGCTTTAAAAATATCTTACCAATACATAGCTTTGTCTATATACATAAGAAAAAACAATATAACTGACACATCTGTTGTTCTACTCTGTTGTTGCCACCATTTAAAAAATATTGTGTCAAGCTCTACAAGCAAATGACTGTTGTCAGAACCCATCATATCTCTTGTCAAATAAGACTGGGTACATATGGTTTTACATAAATGACAGATTTTGTGCAATAATGTAATAAAGTCATGAATACCCCACATTTGTCTCTATCCAAGTTCATGGGTGCAGGAAATATTTTATTTAATATATTTTCCGACAGTATATACACACAGTTGCCAGTTTATTAGGTACTCCTTACTAAAAAATTAATGCAGACTAATACAACAGTCCTGCTATAGTTCATCCACTCATGAAGGTTATAGTGTTCAGTTTTTGCTAAAACTGTTTTAGAAGTTGTCGACTGAACTATAAGGTCATTTTGGAGGCTGCAGTATGTGGTGCTGTTGAACTGAATTGTACTGACAGGTGTTCCTGTTATTTTGTCTACCCCTTTTACATCTGTAAGGGTAGGCTAAATAACAGAAACGCCTCTCTGTATAAATCAATCAATTCCTCTCTATTATAGCCTGCATTTGTACCTGTTTGTACCTGCCAGGTGTACCTAATAAACTGGCAGGCTGTGTTTCTCTTTCAAACAGAAGAAGTCCAAGTGCAAAGAGAATACGGTGTCATTGCAGACATATTTATTGAAATAAATATGCAATGGATACACTTTCATATTATGTCACATAAATATTAAATTTCAAGGCAGTTCTTTTAGAATTCCATTAAAATGCTCAAGATTTAGCTTCTCTCCAATTCAGTTAATCCCATCAAAACAATGTAAATACTTTTTTTCTAATCAAACTTTATATCTGAGTGACAGATCATGGTCTAATTAATGATTATCTCACTTTAAAACACCATATACTGTTTTAGCTTATGATTTACTGCTATCGTGCTGAATCAAGGGTGAAGTGTTCACATCTACTGCTATATTAATAGTACTCATTCATATAGAATATTGTGAACATGTAATATTTACAATCTCAAAAATGAGCGAATAAAAGCTTCGGTTATACCGTGAAAAGATATCTTGATATATAAAACTTTAGGATTTAGACAAATATTTAGCAGATTTAAGAGTAAAACCAACCTCTACTATGCGAAACACCACAAAGCAACTTGCTACTCTAGTTTGGTGGAAAATGAAGACTGAGTCATGCTAGGTCGTTACAATCACTGATTTAAATGTCATTCTGTACAAGGAAATCTTTTATAAACCATAGGGATATTTAAACTCAACACCAAAGTCAGTCTGTTTTCATATCCTTTATAAGAGCAGTATTTTAGCAAATTAATATCGCTGCATATGAAACCGGTTAACAGTTTGTTAGAGAAAATCTGCCATTTTAAATCTCACATTAATAGGTGAGATTGTTCATTATTTTGATAATAAAACTAGTATAAAGTCTTGAGTGATATGAAATTCTCAGACGAACTTTGACAGTCCTATTAAGTGCTGAACAAGGAATGCGCATAAAGATTCACAAAGATTTTGTTTCTAAAATATATTAAAACAAAAAAAACTGACACAAATATTCTCTTATAGTCTCAAAAGTACTAATTATTCTATTGGGTATGAGTGTATGGTTACATGCACCACCTGGGACTCAAGATGGCTTGTCACCTTCTTTCTTCAGACGGCTTTAAGAAACAGAAACAAAGATAAGTTAACACTTAGAGCATCTGGCTGTCAAACACGTTATACACAAGTTTAACTAAGCAATCTGGAATGATCATTTCAGGGGAGTGGCGATTTACTTCTACCGACGATAGCCGTGACATTTAATAATGAAATATTGATATTGTGTTAATAATACACATATGATTATATTATGTAAATATTCCAGCACAGATGTCAGGTCTTTTGTTTATCAGTTCATCTGGTTGCTTTTTCACTATTCATTAAGTGTAATTGTCCTTTTTGTACAGTTATGGTTACAGACTCTCTCTCCACCTCCCGACACTTTTTATTTTGAGAGCAATTCAAATTCAAAAAGAGACAAAACACAATCAACAAAGTTAAAAATGATTTTGACTGAGAATTTTTTTTTTCTTTCCAAATCTTGTATAGATAATCACAATAATATCATTATCGTGAATTCTTTTGGCCATGATAATCGTGTAGTGAAAATCTGATATTGTGACCCTACTTTTCATGGTGGAGAATGACAACAAGTACTCAGCAAATACTAAGGAGTGTATTACCAATTCCCAATAAGCTGCACAGCTATAATAATGAGATGATTTTTAATCAATGAACGTATACAGTATGAGAGAAATTTTCTTGTAAACAAATAAAAGTTATGGTTCTTAACTTTTTGTGTTGAATGCATTTCCTTCTTCAACACATTTGCAAAGCCGATTCCTTTAAAGCCAATTCCTGTCAGTTGTAATGACATCACAGGCGCCAACTTTATTTATGAGATCTGTGAATCAATTCACTTAAAAATGAACCCACAGTAGTACAAGTCCACAGTTTACATTTGTTTTGCATTATGAATTCTCATTAAGCATGGCTATGTTAGTTTTTCTTTCCTTTTGAATTGCCCCACTCACATGCTCATGCGAGAGAACAAATATCACTCTATATCTTTACTATGGTAAAATAAAAAAATCTCTCCACAAGCTACCATTAATTAAGTCAGACTTCTTTGAAATAAAAAATTAACGTTTTATTTTCTTTATATAAAATATAACTATTTCAATATTAATTTTCAATTCCTCAAGTAAGCCCTTCAGCACTTCACTAGATTAGACTTTCCAAATCCTCACCTGTAATAATCTTCCTGACTTGGTAGTGGGCCTCCATGCAGGTGATGCCCATGCAGCCACTGCTGCTCCAAAGCCATCCTCTGCAGCTCTGCAGACTGAGCGTGCATGGCCTGGAGCTGGTGGGCAGCAGACATCTGAGGAATCGGGCCCTGCAGCTCTCGTGGATATGCAGCTCCTATGACAAACACAAATATAACCAAAATAATAATACCAAAATGGAGGAGCTGGACTCAGAGAAGACTTAAAGTGTGGACCGAGAGATTACGAACCAAACAGTGGGTGGCGCAGCATCTCATGATCATGAGGAATATCACTGAGTAAAGGGTTAGGGATCGGGCCATTAGGGAAGGGAAACCGGGCCAAACGTGGTCCTGTTGCCAGGGGGTCCACTAGAGGATGTGGGCTTGAACCTGGATGAAGAAATAAATCAGTGCATTAATACAGTAAATGAAGGTCATATTCACACCACCAGATGTATCACTGCTGACGAATTAACTCTTAAGATTTAGTAAATAAGTCCAACCTCACCTTGACCGAGCAGATCCTGTTGGTGCAGGTGGAGGTGCGAGTGAATGTGAGAGTGCTGGTGATGATGCGGCGTCACATTGAGCATCTGCAGCCTGGCAGCAGGGTCAGTTGCCACAGATGCCATCCTCTCTGCGTGAAGCCGCTCTGCAGTGAGGCGCTCTGCATAACTCAGCTCCGGGCGTAGCTGAGGTCCAGCCAGCATCATTCTCTCCCGCTCCAGATGGTTCAGCCCGGGATGAAAGGGTGCAAAAGGGTGGGGCGGCCCAGGTATGTGGGGAAGAGCAATTGCCCCGTGTCTGGCAAAGTGCTCCATGGGGTTGGCTGAGGGGTGTAGAGTATCCAGGTCTGGGGGCTTGACCTCAAAGCCAGGCTTCATCCTCTCGCGGAGCTCCCTCTCTCGGAGGTTCCTCAGCTCTCTCTCTCTGAGGCTCGGTTCAGCGTTGTACAGGCCAGGCATGTGGTAGGCCAGCAAGGGGTCACCAGGGCCCAGTGACACATAGAAAGGGTGGTTGCGGTTGGAGGGCGACATGACATGGGGTCGGGCGTATTCACTCAGGGTGCGCAGGGCAGGTGTATCAGGGCCAATGTAGGGGGGCACAGCGGCTACAGTGGTGGGTGGCTGCTCAAAGGAGGGGCGTCCGTGGCCCTGAACCGTCATCGGAGCTTCACTCATACGACTGTCGTGGGAGGAGCTGGAGGCTCTCTGTGAGTAAACAAATGTAGATAATTCATTCATACTTCGTGACAGACAAGATATTTAAAAAAGAAATAAAATGTTTCACTCACAGCATTTCTGTCCACCTCCCTTTCTCTCTCTCGCTCTCTGTCTTTCTCCCTTTCTCGTTCTTGCCGAGCACTGAGCTCAGCCTCCCTCCTGGACTTTTCCACGGCCTCCTCCCTTTTCTTGGCCAGCTTGGAGGAAGAAAGTGGGGTGAAGAACAGGTCCGTTCTTGCACAGGAGTTGTAACCACGATCCAAGTGTTTGATAAACCTGAAAGAAATATCAGTATGTATATGTGCAATAATGAATATGACTAATCGACTGCATTTACTCAAAATAGTAACATGATTTATTCAAAGATTGAGAAGCTGTCCATTCCACAACATTTATAGGAAACTTTATATTGTCCTTCAGCTCATTGGTTTAATTCAAAAACCCACTGTGCACTGCCTGCTCAGCACCAAACAACAGACAGACAAAGTTAACAACGAGCTAGTGAACATAGTGCAGCATTTATAACGTGAAGAGCTGAATATTTTTCTCAGGAGATGGTGGAGACCAAACGAGCTCGAAGGAGACTTAAAACACAAATTCCCAATGAATGCTAATAATGATCTGTATCTGCTAGATGTGTAAATAGGCAACTGACTGCCAATAACTTCACCATATCAACCTTTTAAGTGACACTACGTCTGTGTCATGGTCACAGCCTCCCCCCAAATAAATGAGTTATTGCGGTGATTTGTTTGAAACATCTGGCTTTCTGACTACTTGTGTCTGACCATTGTAAGTAAAATTTGATGCTCACAATAATAATAGAAGTAAATAAAACAAAGTGACATAATCTGTATTCAAACACTCTGGTCTACCTGCTTTCACAACAGTTCACAGGAATTTCAAAATCTTTAAATTTTTACAAGATGAGTAGAACACTTCAGATTCTTTTAGTGATTTTTCTCTGAGAAAGAATGTCTTCAGACGTACCGTGCAGACTGGCTGGCATGACCTGCCATGTTGACGATAGTGGGCTCTGGCGAGGGACTTCGAGGTGGAGATGGTGGGCTCTCAGCCTCTTCCATTTCATCCAGTGGCTCTTCTTTAATCTGAATTTGTGATCCTCCAGCTGTGGTGCCAGGCGAAGGTCTCAGTGGAAGAGGCGGGAATGATGGCTGGAGGCTTGGGAGAGGCCCAATAGCAGAAGTTGTTACGGAGGTGAGAGGATGTGAGGCTGCAGCAGGTGGGTGAGATGAAGTCATGCTTTTTCCAGGTTGGGTCTGCACCTGAGAGATCACTGGAAGTTGAGTGGGAAGTGACGGCACTGGCAAAGGCTGAGGCATGAGCTGAAGAGGGGGAGGAGGGGCACCCGGAGCATGCTGGTTGGGCAGAGAATTGAGGGGCTTCAAAGCAGGGGGAGGAGGGAGATTGGAGGGCATCTGAGGAAAAGGTGTTGCAGACTGGTGTGGCATCTGTTTGTGTGAAGGTGTAATTGGAGTGGTGGGAGGTGGCTTGATTTGTGGGCCAGACAATGGAGGCTGGGGCAGCTGAGACTCCCTAAAAAAAGGTGGGGGTCGCTGGGGGGCCTGAGGTGACGGGCCATGAGGCTGCAGAGGCTGTGCAGAGTTGAGAGCAGGTGGGACCTGAAATACTGGAGAAAGAACAGAGTCCTGACCCAGTGCTGACGGAAGAGGTGGTGGACCAGATAGAGAATGAGAGGCGGGTGGTGCTCGGCTGTTAGGGCCCGCAGCAGCAGCTGACTGACCACCAGATGGTTGAGGGGGGTCTGGAGAAGGAGGACGGGGGCTCTGCGCAGGATCAGCAGAGGGGTTGCTTTGCGTTGGCTGAGGAGTGATGGGATGCCCCTGAGAGGGGAGGGCCTGCGGGACTGGTGTGTCAGCCAACACAGCAGCAGGAGGAACAGGCTCTGGTGGGATGCCGTTCGGCTGGGCAGACGAGTCAGAGTCGCTTTCATTGCCCTGTTGAGGGCTGGGAATGCTGGGAGAGGAGCTGCGGTTGTCCTGATCGATGTCTTTGGTGTCACTGCTGCCATCGTCCTGAGCGCTGCGGCTTTCTGAAGAGCTCTCCTCCTCTACCTCAGCTTCTCCCTCTGATCGGGAGCCCTGTGGATCCTGGAGGAACAAACAAATGATGTTGTACCCAATTAATGCCTAGCAACATATTATCATTATATAACGTTCTACTTTTCCACTTTGAAACTCATTGCTGAATTTTAGGATTGATGGCTTGTGCTCCAGATGCGCTAGTTCACAAAACGAGACGTCTTATGGTCCCTGCTGCACAAAATGTCACAAATGCCACCTTTGGAGAAGCTTTTATCCAAATGGTATTTGACTTAAAGTGTTCCCTCTCACCTGTGTCTTCGCCCTTTTAGGTGTGATCTTTTCGGGCTCATCCGGCTCCTGAGCTAAACTGTCTCGTACACGTTTCGTTGTCTTTGGTGACGTTACCTCCTCTTTTATCTTCTGTGAACACAGCATGGTATTTTCACAGAAGTGTTAATTATTGACAGAAATCAATGTAGTATTTGTGAGGTTGTTATGGGGGCTGTTGAGATTAGTTGCAGCGGTTTTTGTACAATTGTGCAACTAACTAACCGAACAGCCCCTCCAGCAAGATACACATTCTCATTAATATGCAAACAACCCAGCAAGTCTGATAAAATAATGTCACTTCAGGTACAAAATGTACATGCATATGAAACGTATATATTATGTTTACCTTGTTTGTCTTCCTGCTGGATTCATTCTTATTATCTGTGGAAGACGATCTGAGAGAAATAGAAGTTGCTCCACTCAGGGAGGGCTGGCTTCTGGACTGCTGAACCTCACTGGTGGGGGAGCCTGTGAGCCTCCTGTGTCCGCTTCTCAAAGATGACAGCTGCTTCAAAATATATTAAGTAGTTCACATTGTTAAAACACAAAAAAGAAATAACATTTGTCAGATTCAATAAGTTTGTAAAATCTGATTTTGACTACAAAACTTGTACTAAAGATAAGTGTGACTGATCTTCTAGCCTCAGGCTTACAGGTGCTCTGCTTCGTCGTGTCCTCATGCCATGCTTGCTGTTCACCTCTTCTTCCTCTTTAACAGGTTTAAACATGAATGGAGCACTTGCAGATTTTGGAGCTGGCGGCAGACAGCCATGTTTGTTTTCATATGTCCGACAAGTCGTGCACAGTAATGGGTTGCCTCTTGCGCCCTGGTGCCAATCCTTAGAGCCTGTTTAAGCAAATGTTCTCACGTTAAAAGGCTTTTACAGAAATCTGTAAAACATTAGTATACTTAACTCTGCCCAATGTGACAAAACACAGATAAATGACATGTACTCACTTGTTGCACCACAGTGGCTGCAGCTTTTGATTTCCTGTTCACTGTCTTCACTGTCAAGATCATCCTCACTGGCAGAACTCGCATCCACTGCAAAGGAAAAGATCAGTTTCAATGCACAACTATGAACAAAATTCAGTGGTAAACACAAATGGCAACATATTTCTGAGGAACACTAAGTGCTCACCTGAATAATTTCGTGATGGGGTGTTGACAGGAGCTGCCGCAGAGCGAGTCTTTGCTTTGCGAGAGGAAGGCTGCCGGCGTTGCTGGCGATAAGCTCTCGTTCCTGCAGCCTCAGGAGTTTTCTTCCAGTGGTAATAGAAAGTGATCAGCTCCCCCTGATGATAACAACAATACAAGTTATGTTTCTAATCAAAACTGTAGCAACCATGAATCAATGCATGCATTACCAATTGTTCTGTACACAAAAAACTTGGTGTTAAATTACAGTCTTTTTGCTGGGCAGAAAGTCTTTCCGGATGCGGAAGAAATTCTTTCCATACTGTCTCAGGCCTTTGATGAAGCGTTTCTGTAGGGAAAATGAAGGAGGGTGGGGGTGTATAAATTATATGATATACATTTATGAAACAAAAGTCTCCAGTACAGATAATGTTAATTTTGTGATAGATTGATATAGCAGCGTTTACTAGACACATGTCTAACATTAGTACAATGAAGTATGAGACCAGTTTGCCATTTAAAACTAAAGGTAGTGGTTAAAACAACAAATTTTACTGCAGGCTTGTATCACATTCAACGCTTTTTCAACAGCAGTCCATGATGCTGACTAAACCAATTTCTGATCAGAGAATTTTTAATTTAAACTCACTGCACTGTTTAACGTGTAAAATACAGGCATCTGTTACATCTTGGCATCTGTTTCATCACTGTGGATTTTATCTGTCTGCACAAACACTGTTGAGGGATAACAAGCGGTCATCCTGGACCTTCGGTGCTGTGCTACAAGCTTAAAGGCGACTCACCACATCATCCTCTGACCAGCATTTCTCAATGAGCTTTGGCAGAGGCTTCTTAACCAGACGCTGGAGAGCTTTTGCTGCATCATAATGACTTGCATGTAGCTAGAATTGAAAAAAACAAACAAAAAAAAACAGATGTTCTTGAATCTGCAACGCAATATTTAATTTTGATGAATATAATTTAAGTTCTACTCCTCACTAGAGCTGCAACGATTTGTTTAACTGATTAGTCGAGCGAAAGAAAATGTATTATTATTATTATTATATTAAACTACTTTGATAATTGATCAATCCCTGAAGTCATTTTTCAAGCAAAAATGTCAAACATTTGCTAGTTCTAGCTAAACGTAAGGATTTATGATAGTGAATTAAAAGTCTTTAAGGTTTTGTACTGTTTGTTAGACAAAAGCAACCGTTTTTGACATTTATAGACTAAATGAGGAATCGTGAAAACAATCAGATTAATCAGAATGAAAATAATCGTTAGCTGAAGCCCTACTCCTCACCATGTTGAGTGCGTTGAGTGTGGTATCATCACGGGAGGCTGCTAAACATCCATCCTCTGTGGATCCACCATCACACATCCCTGCAAACGCTGCCATGCTCCTTGTAAAACAAAAATTTTTTTTATGTAATTAGGTGAAACCAGGGTCAGAGTGCATTTTTACACTTTTAGTTAAATTTTCAGTCTTATTTCAAGGTTATGAAATGCTTGATAATACAGGTCCTGGTTTCTCCAGCTTAAAACTAGCAGTATTGAGCATGTTTCTTTAAATTGGTGCCCCAAATAAAATCACATTTCTCAGTTGCATGACATGTTAGAAAAAGGAGATTACACACACTGGCATTCACCACTTACCAGACCAAGACTGGTTTTGTTTTGCAAGTACTTCCCCATTTGTGATACTTTTCTGACTACCATGTCAAAAAGCTAGTAATACAAGTAATATAGTTTATTTTTGTGTTTTAATTATAACAATAAAGCCCCACTTTATCTATTATAAGTACTGGTTTGGCATGTAGTGAAGTAGCATTTGTTTTTAGCAACAAGACATTTCTTGACAATTAGAGCATTGCAAAAAACAAACAGGTTATATACTAAGGCAAGGTTTCTGCCAGTGTACTGCCAGCCCAGCGTCCCACTGGGTCCATGCATCTGGGATTTTTTTTAATGTAGCCTTTTTTAAGAGGATTTGGGTCAAAAGATACGAACAACTCCTCTGGGGGAAACCCAGAGTAGTTAAGCATTAAATAGCATCCGTCTCTTGTTGTTCATGGCTGAAGGGTAAATTATCAAAGTTCATTGTAAAATTATATTGACCTGGCAGCTCTGAGATACATGAGAAGGTCACAGTCATTGACCCCAGGTGTCCACATCAGCTCTTCACTCTCAGTCTGAGTCTGTAAACCAGGAGCAGGCCGCTGCTGCAACTCTGGCAGTTTGGCCTGCAGTAAAACCAAAGACAAAAGATAAATATAAATGCTTATTAGACTGCCTCAAAGAATAGCAACTGAGTGTTCTGTCAAGATTGATCTTTAATTAGGTACAATTAAAGAGCAAAATCCAGGTCCCTTTTAAAAAATTTCAATATTCACAAGACTCCTTCAGAAAAAAACAGAAAGGTCATTTACATTTTATGAGTGATTTAACTATCAAAATTTTGTATTATGTGTAATTAAAGCAATTAATGGATAAAAGATTTCATTATAATAATTTTTGCTGGTGTTTGGTAATAGCACCTGCTAGTTTCTGTTTCACATAATAAGATATTCAAATAATCCTTCAACTTTAATACTTTTTCCCTATGACAGAGACAAATTTATACTGTAAGACATACTGCAAATAATAAAGCACACTGAACAGAAAGGTCTGATCAATTTTATAATGAGCACAACAGGCCACTAGGACCTACAGTACACAGTGAAGGCAAACAAGTCAAAAGCAGGTACACATACGTCTTTATCATAGTATTACTCCAAATTTTAAAATATACTTTACCCCCACCCAAAAAAATTAAAAAAAATAATTGGACTTTTGGATGTATAAACATATAAATTATTTAGATATTGGTTGTTTATTCTGATGTGATATAAATAATATTTTAATTGTAGCAGGGTGTACCTGATGACTTGGTCCCACTCTTATCTCGCCCTGTGTGCTGTTCAGGCTCCTGAAATAGAAAAAATACAACATGCCATGTTCATCATGTGCAATCAATTTCAATAGCTTTAATACTTTGCTACTTGACACTTCCAAGTAGATTAAATTGTATGCACAGCTTAGAGACAGCGTGCTAAGTATATGTATATTGACTATTATTTAGGTACAGTATAATAATCAATAAGCGTATAACTTGACTGCTGTCAGAGCAGCTTCCCTTCATCCCACTACACAGCAGCAGAATAGCATCCCGCCCCTGCATCACTGTTAACCAATCTCAGCTGTCACCTGCGTCGTTTCCTTGTATTACGTGAATGAAATTCGACTCTCGCTACCGCAAAAGACTGTCAATCAATCATACATGAGCTGCTAATTCTTTACGGTCACCATTACGAGAACAGTGTGTGCTACTTTCCTGACAGGTTGACAGTAACTGACTGACTTAGTCTCATGACTGTTAGCTAAAGTGTGCAATCAAAAACAAACACCAGTGTTAGCATGCACAACATGTCGTTAACATACATACATATAACCTTTACATACATACAGCATTAACGACGCATGTCAATACACATGAACCCCAGAGGGAATAACAGCCGATTTATTAATCAACGATGCATAAGATCAATCTGCTTTACAGACATGATTTAACATAATAGCAGCAGAAATAGCTGTTAGCTACAATAAAGCGAGCAGAAAACCATTATCCCGACAGGAGTTGCTAGCTGCTAACGAGACTGTAACATTACGCCGTTATTTGGCTAGCTTGTTAGCCAGACACGAACTTCGTGACCACTGACACTCCGAGTATTTCATGCAAACGGCTCTCAAAGTAGCGCTACAAAACACTAAAAGACACATTTACTACATTGCAGCTAAAATATAAACGCAGACGGTAAGTTAATCAAGTTACCTCCGCGGACTGAACAGGTCGTCCATGTCGAAGGATGTTTGGATGTGGCTTGTTGACACTACGCAGCGCAGTGGGCGATACACACAAACTATTCGAATCCCCTATTACATGGCTATTCAAAATGGAGGCGGTGTAGTGGAGGGAGTCGATGTATTTTTTTTCCCAGTGCAATGACCTCAGCAGCCACAGCTAAGCCTTCAAAGTTGTCTGGGTGTACATAACTGAGCATGTGCCGCGGATCAGCAGCAGAAGCAGGAGCCACTTGGGCCGCTCGACAGCTGCTGCTGCTGCACAGGCGTCCATGAATCAGAAACATATACTGTGTGTGTACTGCTGCGGTTATTTAACAGGGTTATGCAAGCCATAGTAGTCTTAATGTAGGACAGAGGTGTGGGAAACCATTATTGTCAGTTTTGACCTATTCACAGCCCGATTGATTTTGATGTTACTATTTAATACTAATAATAGTACTGATAATAATAATTTAAAACTAATATTTTATTGTTGACAAACGTCATGACTTTGTGCTCTGGGTAATATTGAGGTTACTATTTATTATTGTTATTATTATTATTATATAATATGGCACTAATTATACTACCAACTAACTACCAATAATTTTAATTTATTTTTGACAAACGTTATGACTTTGGACTTTGGTTGAGGGCAAATCAGTTTTCAGATTTTTTAGACCCAAAAAAATCTATCAATTGAAAAAAATAACCAGCAGACTAATCCATGATGAATATAGTCATTAGTTCTAGTCCTATACAATATTTTTTTTAAAACATAAAAATAAATATATAAAAATAACCTCCACCTCAAGCAGCTTTATATCCTGTTTTTACATTGTGTCAATAATAATAATCTAATGATACATAACAGCATAGTCACAGCAAGGGACATTTTTCTGCATTAAGTACAATTTCCTGATTATACTTACATTTACTTAGTACTTCTACTTATGTAAAGGATCTGAATACTTCGTGATTTTATCTGTGATGAATGAAAATAACTTACACGGGTGTGAGCAGGGGTATATAATTCAATATTTTCCTGCTCTTTAACATAAAATTATTTGAATTTATTACAATTACAATTTAAGATTTGACTTAGGTCCTCCAATCATAATGAAGGGAATCAAAACATTTTGGTAAGGACTTTGGAGAGACATGATGAACAAACAAACTTTTCTCTGAGAGGTCAATGAGACTGAAAATCTACAAACCAAATGGTTACCTGTTATTATTGGTTTGGGTATTAAATTATATTATTTAGCTGAAAACAGGTTGTACTGTGATGTGCAAGACTTCTATCAAAGTAAAAGGATCCATTTGTGTTAACCTGCAGAGTTAACCTGTGACATTTCACTCCCTGTGCCCCTTAAACACAAGTAAAGACATTCAAACTTTTCATACCTGGCCCCAAAGCTCACGATGGCACAATCTGATTGAGGTCAAGCCCTTTTTCAAATACGCACTACAAATTGAAGCCTGCAATCTTGATTCCACTGAAATCTTCCTGCAAAGGTGCAGATGACTTAAATAATTTAACTGTGTGTGTGTGTATGTGTGCTGATTGTGAATAAGACAGGTAGGCGAGGGAAAAGTCCCAGAGTTTAAATAAAATGCGGCTTCAAAAGACAGACCAATTTACAGAGATAAATCAGGTGTATGATAGCAATCCTACAGGGTTTTAAGGCTTAAGAATTAGGAGCATGTTGCTGACACGGTAACAAAATCAGAATTACACTGCATTGGATTTGGCTTCATATCACATTGAAAAGCAAAAGTGTGATCTGAAACACATCAAAAAGGCAGAGAAGTCAATTTGAGTTGAAAAGTAAGCAGGAATAAACCTGGTCCAAGTTTAAGTTTCTACTTAGTTTATAAGTGTTAATATCTTTTTTTCCCCTCCATATTTTAGGTTGATTTAGGCCTCTGCAAGTCCCCATATATCTTAATAATCACACTGAATGTCCCTTTTGTTTCACTTTATTATATAGTATATCAATCTATATGCTGAAATAATCAAAATTATGGGAAATCAATTTAACCAAACAAAATCATCAACCACAGCAAAATGAAATGAAACAAATAATCACGATACATTCAGTCGCTAACAAAACGTTTTTTATTAACTTTGTCTCCCAGTGGAGCTTTTGTGATTACAGTTTGTTGTGTTGTAAATAAATATTACTCAATTTATAATCAGGCCTCTTATTTTATTTCACATTAACAAACGGCAAGACTTGACTGTCAAGTGTCACAATTCCAGTAACTACAGTAAGTTCTTTCTATGAATTAATTTCCAGCATTAGTACACGAGTAGATCTACATTAACCATTAATGTGTTATTATCCAGCATACAGTTATTGATTTGTGTGCATGAAACCATTTGTATGTGAAGTAAATGCTCCATCCATTTACTTATTCAACGGATTTCTGAAGTTTTTTCCAGCGAAACGAGCCTTGTCTCCCAGTTCCTCTTCAATTCTACAGTAAAAAAATAAAAGTTAATCTCCTTTTTTATTGTAGGTATTTTTTAGATTCTGTACAGACAAAATGCTGTTTAAAGGTACGGAAATTATACGAACCAAAACTTATTCACTGGCTAAAACAATCATCATTGTTCTAATTATTAAACCAATACAGCACAAATAGGTAATAGTAGTTAAAGATATTGGTGGAATTTTTATTTCACAAAATAAAGATCAACACTCGCAAGTTTGCATTTTATACTTGAAAAACTGAAACGATAAAATTCTTCAGTTTGTAGACGAATGGAACTTACCTAAGAATCTGGTTGTATTTGGCCAAACGCTCAGAGCGACAGGGAGCCCCAGTCTTGATCTGTGTGACAAAATGTGTACAATGATTTTATCTTTGTCTAAGTCATTATGATTCCTGTTTGAACAAGTTTGACGTAGGATTTTGACTATTGTTGCTTAATGTTTTTTATTCTCCCAATGCGAAAATGGACAGTGGCTGAAAAATCCATCATTTTTGGCATAAATGTCCAATTTGTTATATTCTCAAAAGGACAAACTCGTACAATAAATGCTTTTATTATCTGAATTTACCTGTCCGGTGCATAAACCAACCACCAAATCTGCTATGAAGGTGTCTTCAGTTTCCCCAGAGCGATGGCTGACCATCACACCCCAGCCGCTCTCCTGAGCCATCTTACACCTGTGAGGAGGAGGACGAGTGAGATTATTGTAGACTATATATTCGAAGATTCAAGTAATTTAAAGACGTCCCAGACTTTAAACCTGCAGTGCAGAACTTCTGTCTCATGTCTTCTGACAGAGAGAGTAATGACACAAACACTGTCAACAGGCTCTGACATACTTCTACTTGCTGCAGCCCAGCCTATTCCGTCACTATGGTTACTCCCCCGCTTCTGCTCAGGAAAACCAATCTTTGCTAAAAACACATCGTTACCGGTGAGCCAGCGCAGGAATGTCACCACAGACTCCGGCGTAAAAACTGCTATACTGTGAAATACAGAGATTTATCTTATGTCAACTGCGAGGTCAAGGTCTTGAAAGTAACGGATGTTTGTTTATGTGAAAAAAAAAATCCCGCACTCCAGGTTTAAGTTTAAAATTCTGACTTACGCTCGCATAGACTCGGTGACTGTGCCAATCTGATTGACTTTCAGCAGCAGACAGTTGCAGGCTTTCTCCTCCACAGCCTTGCTGATGCGATTAGGGTTGGTCACTGTGAGGTCGTCTCCAACAATCTGGATGTCTGTGCTTCCAGTGAAGTTGGTCCAGGCCGCCCAGTCATCCTGGTCAAAGGGATCCTCGATGGAAACCACTGCGAGTGAAAAACATGCCGACATTCCTCATTGGATACTTCAGCTGAAATATCTGTGATCATGTTCCATCAAACGTTCCTAAAATCACAGCTCCTAATCAAAGTATTAAATTATATTTCTGATTTATTACAACTTTTTTGGCCATGATTAGATGATTAGACAGGGTCAGTTTAGCCAGATTATCTAAACCACTGTATTTTGTGGTTGAAATAATGATTACCTATCGTTTCTTTTCTTTTCTTTTTTTTTTATTGTGCTGATATTGGGGAACGTAAACTTGCTAATCAGCACCTGGTTATTTAAACACCTGTTGGCAATCAAGCACAGAACGAGTCTGATGAAGCAACATGCAAAACACGTAGTTCATTCCATGTTATTTATCAAAAACTGTTAATAAAACAGTATCAATCGTACTCCTGGAGCTGGAATATCGTTCTTTTCTTTTATTATTTTGTGATTAAAGGTCGTGCCTGTAGTCTATTTTCTGACATGGGTGTCAGAACCAGACAGAGAGACAGACGATGAATCAATTAATTGTCAACTATTTTGATAATCGATGAATCATTATGAGCAATTTTTTCAGAAAAAAAGTCAAAATTGTCTGATTCAAGCTTCTTAAACGTGGCTACTTTCTGGTTTCTTTTCCCCTTAATGACAGTAAACTGAATATCTTTGGGCTGTGGACCAAAGACATCTGAGGATGTCATCTTGGGCTATGATACTAATCGACATTTGTCATCACTTTCTCATATTTTATAGGCAAACAACTAATTGATTAATCAAGAAAATGATCAACAGACCAATCAATAATGAAAACAATCGTTAGTTGCACAAGAGAGCAAATCCTCCTGCCTCATTTATTTGGTACTGGTTTGGTTTTAAGTCATTCGACCTGGAGCAGACTTTAACATTATACACGATTTGCCGCTGTGTTGTGACAGAAGGTGGAAACATAAGCAACCTGTTCCACCGTTTAAAAAATACATACATCTCTGAACACAAGGGCAACCTGGCCAAAATGAGCATTAGTCGGACCACCAGCAGAGCACGTCCCAAGACGACACAGGTGTCACTCCAGGCATCGTTCACTGCTGCTAAACCTCCCAACAAGAGAAGCAGTGATGTAATATTACTAGGGCAACCATGCTATACATCACCATGGACACAGTGCCCATTCTAACCACAGAGAGAGGTGGCTTTAGAGATGTGGTTCGAAATCTGGACTCACGGCTTCACAAGAGCTTCAGTGGCAGAAGATCAGTGGAAGAATTCTCATCTTCTAAAAGTACAAACCTGCTTTAAAAGTGAGGTTCAGCACTGGAAATGTGCAACAATATAAATATTCACCGGTATAAGAAAATACCTGTGTGTGCCATGAGCTTCCAATAATAATCAGGACAATAGTGTTTTTAACAAAATTAATTCATGTGTATCTGTTAATCATCAGCAGGTGCACCATAATTGGGCCGATTTGCTGCACAAGATATAATATAAACAACAAAAGACACATAAAAACGTTAAACTAACATTGTTGACATGTTCTTAAAGTCGGACGGTGACACCTATCTTTATCTTTGTTCAGCGTTATTTTTTTTTAGTTCAAACAAAGAATATCGTTGTGATAAATATTCATTTGACTTGACATGTTGTCAACTTGTTGTGACTTGTTCTCGACAGATTTCCAAGGATAAAACAGGTGTTTGATGCCGACAATAGCACAATCAATTTGTCTGGCCCTCTTAGAGGATGATGGCTTCACTTTGTGCGGCTATGTTGGTGCCGACATTACTAAGATATTGTGTGTCCTGCTTGCCGACTGTTAAACAATGTGTAAAAAGAGAGCGTCAGGAGGTTACCTGGATAATCCTTCACAAAGCTCTTGTAGAGATCAGCCAGCTCGTCAGGAGTGATGTAACGGCTCGGGTCGTCAGGAGACTTGAAGTCCAGGTCGTATTTTCCCTCCCTGTAGAATTCAGATGCTGCCACGTCCATGCCGATCACAACTTTATCTGTGTATCCTGCTTTGGCAATGGCCTCCTTTACTAACTCCAGAGCTGCAGAGTTTAAACAATCAATATGGAAAAATCTGATTTGCAGAGTGCTACTTATGATGAATGCTATAAAAAGAGAATGACGATAATAATTTTCCACACCGAGTGGAATGTGATCCTATGCAACATTCCTGTAGCAAATATTACATATAAACCATACGTTTCTAACTGCTAACTGTGACAGAATAATGTTGTTTTAACAGTAATTATTTTTATTTTTTTTCCGGTTGTTTTTAATTGCTTTATCTTTCAAAATAAACCACTCAAATACAACACCAATCCCAAATGCTGTGTCAAACCATATAACCATATTGTTTCTACTTTTATGGCCACTTAAGAGTATGATCATACCACGTGTTGGCAAAATGCCAACATTCCCAAAAAGCTTCTTTTCAGAATATTGTGCACATTTTTCTCAGTCTGACGGTTTACAATGGTTTTCACTGGCTGCACATTTAGTTTATAGCACAGTTATTTTCTTCAGTGTGATAAAAGCAGTTTGACTACATACTGGGGCAATATTTTGTTTGAAATGGAATGTGAGAGTGGTGATAATCTTGTACTTCAAAGAGAGTTTAATATATCAGTAGACATTCCTCTTGCATACCTTCCTTGTTCTCCAGGATGTTTGGAGCAAAGCCACCTTCATCACCCACATTGGTGGCATCCTGACCGTATTTCTTCTTAATGACATTTTTGAGATTGTGGTAGACCTCGGCTCCGATGCGCATGGCCTCTTTGAAGGTGCTTGCGCCAACAGGCAGGATCATGAACTCCTGCATGGCAAGCTTGTTGCCCGCGTGAGAGCCGCCGTTGATCACATTGAAGGCCTGGTGGAGGTGGAGGGAGAGAGAGATGAGAGCTGTGACTTCACAATGAACTGAATGGTTGAATGATGAGGAAGGAATACCAGGGAATTGATGAATGTAATTTGGCACACAGATCCTCACCGGCACAGGCAAGATGACCTCTGGGTTTCCTGCAAGGTCAGCAATGTGACGATACAGGGGGACACCTTTCTCTGCTGCGCCAGCTTTGCAAACGGCCAGGGACACACCCAGGATGGCATTTGCTCCGAATTTGGCTGTTTGGAGAAAAGTAGTAAAGTAATTTCACTTTAAATCTGTATTCAAAATCTATTGAGGATTCATTTATAATGTCACAGGCCAAAAAATTCTTGAAGCATCGTAGATCTAAGCACATGCATCCACATTTACTGGAGAACCTTCACAATGCAGCAGGGCAACGATAACATGAAACATGGAGACAAAGTAAGTTAAAACTGGTCAAGTTGACCTCGGTCCAGTGAGTGCTTCACTTGTTTTGTAAATCTGCCGTACTCAAGATACTTATGAAGTCTGTACTGCAACGTATATAGCCGTTACAGATCACAAGTCACAACAGTACGACTATCCTCACTTACATTTGTTCTCCGTGCCATCCAGGTCGATCATAATCTGGTCAATTTTCTCTTGCTCAACCACAAACACATCCTGAGGAGACAGGCAGAAGACGTTGGGAACGATTCACACTGGCACTACAACAGTGAAGAAAATATCCAAAAACTTCAGCGCACACAGACAGAGTGAGGAATGTCTTCTTACTTGGTCCACAAGTGCAGGTGCAATCGTTGAATTTATGTGTTCTACAGCCTGTGAGACACCTGTGATGGAGAGATGACTGGGATTATTCTCTCACAAACATTATGGGCAAATCCTGTGCAGCCAATAATAAGGACATAGATTTAAAAACCCATGCAACTTTTATTTCTTATGCATATAAAGAAAGGCATGCAATGGTATAACTGTTAAGTATTGGGTTTTCCATTTAGAAACATAATTACTCTTATTTAACATTCCCACACAGTTTTATTTCGATCGGGTCGATCAATCCATCAATACTGGAGTGAGAGCATGCTTTACTGACAATTCACCATGCACGTCATGTCTTGTTGATTGTCAAAAGCTTTCAATCGTCTGTTGTTATGACCATGTAATTAAGCGACAGTGTCATTAATTGTGCCACTGCCAAATGCACAAATCTTAGTTTTTAAATTGGGACAGGCAATGGAAACTCACTAACCCCTTCACATCTGGCAAAAAGGAAGCGAGAGAATGGAGAGTAAAGATGACACAAAGAAAGAAGGAGAAAATGAGTATAGCATGTGGTATTTTTCCTTGACATTCAATTCTGCTTTAAACTGCAAAGGGAATACAGGTTGTGACATGTAGCCAATTCATTACTATTAAAAGGAAGTACAAAAAAAGGGGTGTGCAGACCTTTCCCAAGGTAGCGAGACTTGTCATTGTCCCTGAGCTCTAAGGCTTCATAGATTCCAGTAGATGCACCGCTTGGTACAGCTGCCCTAAACAATCCTGTCAAATGTACACAGGAGGAGGACATAGGAGTAGCCACATGAGAATCACTAAAGATGATGAAATCCATTTTATATTCTATATTCTTATGTTATTGAGGCACACTAGCAGTATTTTGTACATTGTCTAGTAAGTCATACATCGTTGCCTACCTTTGTCAGTGTAAAGGTCAACCTCTACGGTGGGGTTTCCACGAGAATCGAAGATCTCTCGGGCGTGAATCTTGATGATAGACATGCTGTAGGAGCTAGAGAAGAGACAGAGAAGTAGAGCTTGTTATTATCTGGACAAACATGCACTGCAGCAGGTTTGAGACAGAAGAATAATGCAAATAAAAGCTCTACACTATCTAAAAGTCTATTTTCTCGAACTACTGGCAAACCTCTTTTACTCCCTTTCCTCCTTTGGGCTTACACACAAAAATATCCTGACCTAGCTGCAGGCTTAGGCGTGTTCAAAGAGAGTTAGGCGGATTGGACCTTCTCATCTGATTAATCACATGGCAATAAGGATGCAGAAAGTGCTGCATCTGTCAGAGCGAGGTTAAGCTTAAAGCTTAAGTTTTAGCAGTAATAATGTTACCTTGATTACAACACAATTTCTGCCATAGCACAGTCCCTCAGCAATTCACAACATGATATCCTCTTTACTTGCCAGATAAACAAGCAGACTAACGAACCAAAGTATATTTGCATATCTTTCATGTGGGAGAGTAAATTAACGCAATTTTCAATACGTTTCACTATTACATCAGCAAACTGCTGGAACATGCATTTAATTAATTCACTTCACATAGCAGCTAGCTTTCAATGATCACCTTCATTGAACAAAAGGCCCACTCACTAGTGGAGAAAAAACACAGCTAACGTTAGTGGTCAACGAGTTACGATTTTTTATTTGTTATCGCTGTAGCTTATTAAAGCTGCTGTTGTTGATTTGGGATTCCTCTAAATCATTATTGCTTTAAAAAAAAAAAAATTAACATGGCGAAATGTTAGACCACTGTCTAACGAAATAAAGTGGTTAAAACTTTCGACAGTTTATGAACTTTTCCAACTTTTATCAAGACCCCAAAGACACACGTTTCCGGTTACAGCATGACCATTGCGGCCAGTATTAACGTTATCTAGCAGAACATTAACGTCACACGGGAAACGAGAACAAGAGTCTGTTGACAGACTACACCCAAAAGAGAAACAAACAAAGAAACATCCATGTTAACAGTTGTGGAGACAATACAAATATTTGTCTCTACCTTGCTGCCAAACGTTGGAAGGTTGAGGCGTATCAGAAATCGTTGTGGCACAAATGCAAGTCACGACTGAGGCGCATATATCACAACCACGACCCGATTTAGTTGCTGCACAATGTGAGTTGCGCAAGCGTGAGCGCGTCCACCATCTTGGACATCTAACTACGGCAACACCGCTTAAAACACACAGCAGAACTTTGACTAAATTAATTTATTAAGTATAGCTGTTAATAATGATAAGGATTACATTTGCTCATGATTATTTCAGACAACGGTGCGCCACTACATGTTGTAGCATAACTTTTATTTTTCAATTAAATTAAAAGGGCCTTTATTGGCAGGAATGTTTCAAGAAAAGCATTTTGCTGTGTGAAATAGTCATTAGCAAATATAAATCATAACCATAACATAACAAAACAAATTAACGCTTTTACTGCAGTTCTGGTATGGTTTGTCCGAGTGATATCACCGTCTATAGCTCTCTACTTGCGCATGCGCGACTAACATCATGCAGCCAAGACAGTTCAAAATTGGTAGATTGAGTAATTTGCGAAATACTACCTCATCATAACATTGTGCCTTTGAACTTGAGACCCTCTTGCTCATACATCTGGTGCAGTCTGTATATAGTGCGTGTATTAATGTAATAAAGATACATACAAGTCACAGAAAATGTGGTACATATTTAAATGGAACATACAAAATCTTTTCCTAGCATACTAAATAGTATGGTAGTATTCTTTCCACTATTGCCTACCCTGTTTGACATCAAAAGACAAAATGTTTCTCTAAATTCTAAATCCAACGTGTCAAGTTGTCCAGTAGAGGGCAGTGAATTGTTGCTAACGTCCTCCCACATCCAGAGGTAATGAACAAAAGCATTTAGATTGTAAGTCTACTGTCTGATCCACACTCCGGAGCAGAAGGTGGCGGTAATGCACCAATAAGCTTGATGCCAACCACCGTAAAATAAGAAGAAGAAGAAGAAGAAGAAGAAGAAGAAGAAGAAGAAGAAATGAATTGAATTGAATTGAATTGAATTGAATTGAATTGAATGAATGAATGTGCTAGGCTGCTAATTGACTAACTTTTTTTATTCAAGCTGTTTTGTTTAAAGACTACTGAAGGGTATTGTTTTGAGTTATAATGTCGGGGATACCTCCAGACACATGGCAGCCGAAAAAAGTGGCTTTGGAGACGACGTAAGTTGTTTTTTTTAAATCACTGAATGCTAAATGGATGTGTGATGCTAACTCCGCTAACAGTTAGCTATCTCTCAGTAACGTGAAGCAAGTAACGTTAGGTCTATATTAAAAGTCCGCTAGCGTTTAGCTGCTTGGTAATAAGCGTTGGGCTTGCTAGGCTAGGTTAACTTTGGTAAATTTTCTTCTAAGTTACAAACCACTTTATCCTGAATATTTGAACGGAAAACCTTTATTAAAAAGAGCTTGTGATGCTTTTAGACGCTAGATCTAACACTGCCCATGCATTGCAGGATGGGGACGGTTGCGGTTGAGTTGTACTGGAGACATGCACCAAAGACCTGCAAGAACTTTGCAGAGCTGGCCAGAAGAGGCTACTACAACAACACAAAGTTTCACCGAATTATAAAGGACTTCATGGTGCAGGGAGGCGACCCTACTGGAACAGGTGGGTTCCTCACATATACTTTGTCCAGACGGTTGGTGTAAACATGCGTCTATTTTTCATGTGTTGGGCAAGTGGACATTTCCTGGAAAGAACTATGCAATCTGGCACTTCTTATGGGTGAAAAAGTGTTTAGTGAGTACATCACAAATGACTTAATTCTAGATCACTAGTATGATCTCTAGAGTCAGCTCCATAGTGATTCAGCTAAACGTGTGTATTTTGTGGGAATCATGGTTTAATGTATTAATCAGGAGAGGGATGGTGCTTCATTTGAGGCATTCTGCAATTACTCAACAGATTCACCAAACAAAAACAGTTATTGGTTTTAAGCAGTGGACCCTGTGTAGTGAGGATCATACCACCACATGTTTCATTTATTATTATTTTATTTGAATTAGTGAGTTATCTGTATTTCCTTTACATGTGGCATAAGATTTTAATCTGAGCTTGAATGTGATCATTTTCCTTCAATACTTTATTGGCTGCTGTTCAACATCACCTTTGTAAAAATGCTTAATTTGTATTCTACAATTTATGTTGTAGCTCATGTTCATACACTTTTTTGGCACCTATCTCACACAAAACTTGAACCCTTTGGCAAAACAAGTGTGAAATATAGACAAAGTAATATTGAATCAGTGGTGAAACAGCAGCCTCTTCAAATAAAGCATGACATGTTCATTAATTGTACAGTTTCTTGTTTAGTTACTGCACTTGAGAGTTAACCTGTAGCTTACTGACCTACTTTACTACTTTTTTCTGCCTGTAGGCCGCGGTGGTGCCTCCATATTTGGCAAACAGTTTGAAGATGAGCTGAACCCAGAACTGAAATTCACAGGTAAAAATAATGGGAAAGTCCCAATTGAATACAAAGTGTCAGATGTAGAGGAGACAAATGTGGGTTGGTAAATAAAGAAAAGGCTTGTACACACTTTACAGTGAATTTATTAGTGTGTTTCAGAGAGTCCTCCATACTATTTTTCCAAAAATGAAAGTAAGATTTATTGCAGGGCTGTTGTATTAAACTGCATTAGTTTTAGTGAGGTGTACCTAATAAACTGGCAACTAAGTGGATAATCAAATAAATCTATTAAAGCTGATGTATAAATGCTATTCAAATGGAATATTTTGTGGTTTTGCCTGAGAAATGACATGATTTTAAATCAAATGGACCAACTTGGTGTTAGAGATTCCTAACATTTAATACGATGGCATTTATGTGATATTTGACAGACTTCTGACAGCGAAAAAGTCACAAAATTCTAACTGTCTCATTTATGTGTCTGTTAGGTGCTGGTATTGTGGCAATGGCCAATGCAGGACCAGACACAAACGGAAGCCAGTTCTTCCTCAGTCTTGGACCCACTCAGTGGTTGGATGGAAAGCACAGCATTTTTGGAAGAGTATGCGAGGGGATGGGAGTCCTGAACCGGATTGGAATGGTAGAGACCAACAGTCAAGATCGGCCAGTCGATGATATCAAAATTGTCAGAACTAATGTAATCAATTAAGTACTGATTTATTTTTTTTTACACTGATTTTTAAAAAAATAAATTGTTGTTAAATGTTTCAATGTGTGGCATTCGAGTTTCTTTATTGTGAAACATGGATAGCATATGGAAACGATCAATCCGTGGAAGTATTAAAGGTTAAAGGAACAGACAGCTTTTTTTAAAATTCTTTTTTTAATTATTGTTTTATGCTTTTTACTGTTTTTATGGCCTATGTTTATTGACTTTTCTTGTGAAGCACTTTGTGACCTTGCTCTGTGAAAGGTGCTATACTAAATAAACTTTACTTACTTACAGCTATATCACTATAAAGTAGAGCCTCAATGATTTGTCCATTAATTGAGTAGTTGATAAAATAAATCATCAACTGTTTCAATAATCAGTCAATTGATTTCTCAAGCAAAAATGCTAAACATTTATGATTTCCTAAGTTTACAAAAATACATTTGAAGTTACCACATTGGATAGCCATCAGTTGTAGCCCGACTATAAAATAGAATGAAGAGCTTAATATCAATGAATTGTTCATTCTTTTGTATAATTATTGAGGGCTGCTGTGAAAACCTTTGATTGTTAATACACTTAAGTACGCACTTAATACACTAAGATCCATTTCACTTCTAAACGTCCTTAAAATCCTGTCCAAATTCCTGGCAACTTGTTTGGAAAACCATCTCGCATAATTAAAGAGGATTAAAGAGGCTTTATTGAAGGCTGTAGCTCCTGTAATAACATCAGAGATTACTAAATGCGATTCACATTACAGCAAGCAATAGATGGTCTTATGGTCTCTTTAGATGCAAAGAAAGCCTTTGACGGGGTCAAATGGCCCTATCTGTTCCCTGAAGCAGTTTGGTTTTGGCAGTGATTTCATTAAATGGGTGAAGGTTCTTTATAATCGTCTAATGGCTGCAGTCATAACCAATGGGGTCAGATCCGGGATCTTTAAGGTTCAGAATGGAAGCATGCAGGGGTGTCCATTGTCCCCACTGCTTGGGGATTGAGCCTTTAGCTGAGGTGATCAGTTCACCACCTAATGCAAAAATATCACTCAATTTAGTGCATTCAATGGATATAAAATAAACTTTTCCAAATCTGAACTATGCCTCTATAGGTGGACAGCTTCAGGTGCCTGGCTCTCCTCCTTTCCTTTCAGATGGTCCCCCACAGGATTTGTGTATTTGGGAATATTCATTACAATGGATTTCCAAACAGATGTTTAAAGTCAATTTCAGTCCATTATCAATAAAATCAAGCAGGACCTTGAGGGTCAATCTCATCCAATATTCTGTTTCACTTATATACATACTGATATATTTGTTTGTTGTAGTTTGTCTTAGGTCACAGTAAAAAAATACATTGTTAACACCACCAACAATGTTGATGACTGTGGTGATGCCAGGGTCAGGACCTTGAGAGAGCTTCATAGATGGAATCACATGAATGAATTAGTCTGTTAAAATAACATAATTATTGCTCAGGTACTTTCAGTTAGAAAAAACAAGAGAACAAAAGGAAGGAATGTGGAAAACAGTTCCAGAGGCCACACCGCATTGAAAACTTGAACATACACGTAGGTCAAAGACTTGCATTGCTGCAACCCGTTGATAATCTTTCTCAAATACATAATATTTTTGTGAAGTCTGTGTTTCTGTTTGCAATTACTGTGAGCAGGGAACTTAATGTTCTCTCTCTAAATGGAATAGGAAATGTAACTTATTGATAGTTGATTAAAAAAAAACCCACTTTGGCCATCCTGTTTTCTTAATAAATGTATTTTAATAAAGTACTGGCCAGGAAGCAAGACATGGTCATGAGACCGCAAGGCTATATAAGGTGCTGATGGACAGGCCTAAAGGCTACAATAATAAAATTAATTTTGATTACCTCTATAGCTTATACCACTACATATTTCTGTATTATGATGTGGTTAAATATAAGTTTTCACCTACAGATTCAAGGAACTTTTTAATAAAGTAATTATTTTACACATTCATAATAAGTTGATTTTGTTTGTTTTTTTGTCTCTCTTAGTTGGCAATTTGAAAAAAAAACTACAACGTCATGTCCGTATTGCAGTGAACTGTGGGTAATTATATCAGTGAAGTCTGGCTAAGTCTGCACCCCAAGCGAACTCTCTGGAAGTGTGCAGAAAGTTCGCTTGAGGCCCCGTGTGGACTGGATAAAATGTGGATTTGAACAGCCCTCGGCACTTGCAGAATCTGCAAGGGCTGTGAAGTCGGGAAATCCTCCTTCCAACAGTCAAATTATACCCAAGAAAACACAAAAGTTACAAAGGTGGCATGGATGGCTCTTCTGAGCTTCTTATCTTCTGCTCTAAATACCAAAATATGTCAGAACTATAGTTCCAAAACAAGCATATCTAAAAAAAAAAGACACACCCCAAGGTCTAAAAATCTGTAAACTTCATCTGTAAAAAGGTTTTACAATTAGTGTGACATTAATACAATGCAAAAACCAAAGACAGCGGTACAACTGAGAACTGTATCTTACCATAAATCCATCCAATAATCACTGACTGAAAGATTGCCATCAGAAGAAGAGTGGGACCACTGCATACCTAGTGATCAAATATGTGCAGAATGTATGCGCCAGCCTAATATGAAAACAGGAAATAAATCGGACTGGATATCAATCGCTTTTTTTGTGCTAAGGAAACAGCTCCCACTCATATTAGTCCTCGACAAGAGAAAACAAATGGAAAAAGTGATGTAAAAAAGGTTTTAATTGATCAGAATGCATATATCTCTCACATGATGAATTGCTTATGTGGCCACCAATGAATGTACTTCTTACAGCTTACCTCTGACACCAATAACAGGCCGAATGTATAGGAAAAAGCATAGATCAGCATCAAAAGAAGCTCTCTGCGATATCCTTTGCGTATATCGGAAGGGTAGACGTCCGATAGAGAGGTTATAATGCTTTCAAGCGCGACAAAATGGAGAATGATGGAAGACAAGTTATTGTGGGGACAACAAACGAAGAAACATTGCAGGAAATTTTGGGGAAACACAAGAAAGGCTGCAGCTGACTCTATTCCTGACAAGATGATCATGAAAAAGAAGCACACGGACCAGACCTGAGGGCACAGCAGAAGGGTCACAGCTTGTGGGTAGACTATGAGCACAAGGCCAGGGCCTGTAGCGTGAAATCAACAGTGATTAAGTCATTGCTGTGGTCAAAATCCATAAGGCAATATTGAGGGAAAATTTATGAAACAACTTCATTTTCTAACAATGAAAAATCTTTTTAATTGACTCTGTGTAGATTCACATTCGTACCTGACTCAGCGACTGAGTTAATGTCAACACCCTGCTTTTGTGACATGTATCCCAGAACTGTGAAAATGGCAAAGCCAGATATAAAGCTGGTCCCACTGTTCAACAAGCAAAGATATAAGGAGTCTCTGCAAATCAAAACAATCCACTGTGTCATTATTTCTCTCTTGGTAACATGGGACTGTTAGACTTAGCCTACTGTATTATGTAGGAGATAATCAACGACTAGGCAACGCTTCGCATCGGGTGGTTCTTCGCGTCCACATCGTGCCTTGAAACCGTTTAACGCACACCTAGGAGTTGATTATCCCGCTTATACCATGGTCATTTGCCAACAATATA
>JBBPCS010000359.1:5483271-5500246 GCA_037974645.1 Hollardia meadi
AAACACACCGAGCCATCATGATATTAGGGAGTTTATTATTTATTATTAGAGTTATTAGAGAGTCACAAATGGTCGCATGAAAATGACCACTGCGTTGGTCGAAAACTAGTAACAACACTTGCGCTGCGCTGTGCATCACTTTACACAGTGCATAAGATAGAGCACAGGGTCACATTGGATCAACAGCATTCAGTCCCTTTGGTTGATACCAACTGCTCGGTACATTTCTGGGATTGAAGTTCATTGTTGTTATGTTTTGTTATAGGAATGCACTTTACCAGTTTGCTATGCCAAATTTGTCCCTAAAACATAAGAGCATTATCAATCATATTATATCAGTACAGTCATAGTCAAATCTGGTACAGTCAACTTTACAGTTTTTCAGTCTTGACACAGCAAGAAATATCCACATTAACAAGTAAATCAGTTTTGTACTGAGTCTATTTTTCCCTTAAAACAAGTGGAAAAATCTCAGACTGAGAAATTCTGCAGTTGCCCAAATCTCCAAAAAAAAGCACTTTAGAAAAATATTTGTAAGAATACATTCCACTCTGTATTCTTACATTACTGGTACTTTATATTACTTATTCCCTATCATTTAAAACTACCTACTGTACATTTCTATGTTGTAATGAGCTATACCTACATTGGGCTTCAATATATGAGCTTGATTATTCAATGAAACCTAATATAACACAACATATTAATGTTCCAGGGTTTAAGGAATAGAGCTGCCTTTTTCTGTTTAAAACAGCTTCATTGACATCTCTCCTGAAGAAACGCAATGATCTTCCAGTATTATGCTTTTTTTATGTTTGTGTCACAAAATTATGCCTATTAATGTTTTTGCTTTATTAAGTATCTGTAAAGTTAAGATATATATATTAATCTGTAAATTAAATCAGATGTCATGTACATCCACATCCAGCATTTGCATGCATTTTGAAGAAAATGAAACAGCTTAGCCCTGAAAGGGTGACACAGTTCCTTATTGAAATATGGTTTTACCATTGACTGTATATAATAAAGATGCATGATGTGAGAGCTCCCCAAAAGTGAAGCCAAAACATCTCAATCACCCCCTGGTGGTGGGCTGCTGCATAGGTCATAAACCCCTCCCCCTCAATGATATCAGATAGGATGTGGGCTGAGCTAAAAACTCAAAGTACACCTCAAATCAATTTTTCCCAAAGATGCTTTCTGTCATTTTAAGTAGTTCTTATCCTGTTGTTGTATGTTCAAGTGTTCATTTTTCTGATCGGTTTGGTTTACTTAGTAATTTATTGCTATAAAACGGGGGGAAACATCATGATTGACAGCTGAACCCTGAGTCAGGCGGGTGTATGGGCGATGGCGAAGATGGTAGCACTCATATCCAGGATATTTTGGCTTCATTTTTGTACAATGGGAGGATGTGGAGACGTGTCGTCCATCTATATTTATGTCAATGGGTTTTACATATATAATACACTACCACTAGTAGTTTCATAATGCAGCACTGTGTAACACACTGACCTTCAAACAGGGGGCAGAAGTGCCTCCAACAGGTTATGCACCCTTGAGATGTGAACTGTCCCATGGCAGTCTCCAGGAGGAACATAGGGAGACCACAAGCAAGCAGAAACAAGACGTATGGAACCAAAAATGCACCTGAGAGAAAGGTGACAAGAGTGACAAACATGTTTAAATACTGTTCCATCAAGGCAAATTTGATGACTAAGTAAATCACACATGATCAGCACTGAGAACACAATATTCAATATTTGGAGAACAGTTTACAAGATTGTATGAAAAGATTTTTTACTCATGGCTCTTTTGTTTTTGTCTTTTGCATGGCAACATCTGGATATGCTGTCTCATAGTATTCACAGGATAGGCATTTACTTTAAACTTTTAATAGTCCCATAAATTCTAAAGAATTGGCTCAGATTTTGGCCTTAAAATAAGTAAAATACCAATGTAATATGACTGCAGAGTTTAACGGGGCATGGCTTGAATTTCAAACCAATGTCACTTACACTGTTTTTTATGTCAATGCCTAACTTCCAAATAAGGCAAAAATAATGGTCTCCTTTGTCCCTTGAGTTTTATTTCATCACACAAAGAAAAAAAACCCTTGAACAACAAACAGCTTTGTTCTGCGTCTGAGCAACTTCCTCACTTAAATCTATATGAGTCAAGGTTATTACTCCACTACATTACATTGGATTAAATGCAGTTTCTTGACTTTGTGCAGAAGAGTATATTTAAAAGCAAATGCAAACTGTATGTTTTGAATGAGAATCTTTCTTACCTCCCCCATTTTTGTAGCACAAATAGGGGAACCTCCAGAGGTTTCCCAGTCCAACCAGGGTTCCTGCTACAGCCAGCAAGAACTCTATCTTGTTTGCCCACTGGCCGCGGTCCAACAGCTGAGTCTTCTTCACAAGACTGTTATCCTGACTGGCCATGTCAAGGCTGTTTCCTTTGAGGAATTCTCTTGAAATGGTAAGGGACAATTAGCAGATTGATTAAAAGCAATGAAATCTGATCTGATCCTTCCACCTCTTCCACATTTATAGGACAAGGGCTGTCAAACCATTATGTAGAGACAAAACTACTCAGCTGATTATTTGGCACTGTTGATAAGCTTTGTTTATTTACTTGCTGAACTCAAGCAGGGAGGTTATCAAGAATGGAAAGTTTTCACTGACAAGTGTTTATCAGAAAGCTGCACTTATTAGAGCACATGTTTAGAATTAAAGCGATGCATTTAGCAGCCTTGTGTAAAACGAAAACATACTGATGTACTTACCCCTCCATCACAAAGCCCCCTCCCCCAAGAGTTGGTTACAGCAAACTGATCAGTATTCCTCTGTGTTCCGCCGGCTCTCTACACAAAAAACATGTCATGAGCAGTGAGAAACAGTATATGGTTGTCTTTGGTACCACTATGACCTAATTATTGTCGGATTGGTCTGCACACCATTCTGTCTAACTTGAAACACTGTTTGGCTCTGATACAGACCCAAGGTATACCACTTCCCTTCTGTATTTTTCCACTGAGACAAGAGCTGCTTGAGTCATTGAGATTAGCTCAGTTGCTAACAACTAAACCATGTCAGCTGAGCCGCCTCTGTTTTGTCAGTGGCTGTACACAGACTTCAGTTTTCTGCCATTTGGGAACTTGCTGCATTGGGTCATAAACCATTAGAATAACAAGACCAACAGGAATTTTTATATTCAGTCATCTGGTTTAAATAACTGAACGTAGTAAAGTAGCCTCATTTGATTTACTTTACTCATTTACAGTTTCGTGCAAGTACTGCTTTACCATGCACATCTCTTTCCATTATTGATACTACTTTGTATTTTCCTGTTATATTTATTTTTATGATCTCTGACTTTACTTATATTTATTTACTACAAGTGTACTGTACCTTAAACCTAGTGTTCATTATATTTTTAGTTTTTATATTTCACTGACTTCCTTCTTGTAGTTTTTATGATCAGCAACTTTACTGTGCTTCTATGATTATGACACTTGATATTAACCGATGTGGCATCAATAAAGTTTATCTTATCTTTACACTACATTTAGAGGGCTACAGTATATACAGCCCCACATGTGGAGTCTGGATCTGTGTTACTGAAACTAATAACATTACCATCAGATTCAGCTGTACTTTGTGTTTAGAGCTAATTAGCAAATATAATGTCAACATGCTAAATTGTGACCAGGGTAAACATTACCTAGTAAACATCAGTTAACAATGTCACTGTTATCATGCTAACATGCAGATGCATGTTTTTAAGTTAAAAACATGGGTGAGCCTTAGTGCAGCCTTGCAAAGCTGCTAGTTTGGCTGTAAAGTCTTGCGGTCTTCTTCATTGCTGGTTTCACTCAATGGGTTGAATTATGTAATGATATCACATATGTTGCCATTTAATGTCTTACGGTATTCTATTTTAATTTCAGGCTTCCTGGAACATAAATAATCTCCAAGATCCAAATTGGTAGCCTACCAGATGGTCGCAGGCACTTTTAAAAGTGGACCCATGTGAAACTGCTTTCGGATATAGCCTACGTTTTTTTTTTCTTTTACCACTGGGAACAAGTTTTAAGCGCAGTTGTAACACTGATATAAGATTGCCTTCTAGGTTGCTATGGTGACCCTGTTAGCAAACAGTTGCTTATTTACACATCCAGCGGTTATGGGGCAATATTGTCAGTCATGTTTCTTGTTTCTGGCCACATGATGAATCTACTCTGAGTCCAGTAAATACTGTACTTAAGTACAATTTTGTGGTACTTGTACTTTACTTAAGTATCTCCATTTTTTTTATACTTCTACTCCACTGTATTTTTGAGGCAAATATTGTACTTTTAACTCCACTATATTTATTCGATAACTTTATAGTTAGTAGTTACTTTGCATATACAGTATGTTGTATCAGAGCCAAAGTAGCACATTTTTGAATTAATAAGAAAAAAAAACAAATTCTAATAATCAGAGGTGTAAAGAGCTACTAGAATATTATACTCAAGTAAAAGTACTGCTACTTAACGCAAATTTTACTCAAGTACAAGTAAAAGTACTAGACTAAAAATTTACTTAGAAACCGGCAATACACTCCATTTGTTTAGACAGATTTTGCAGCCAGTTCATACCACTGATTATCAACTATAAATATACAACAGCCTTCCTCTGTTTAGCCTCACTACAGTTAACCCGACAAGAGTACAAAACTGAAACCTGAAACATGACCACAAATAAATAAAACCATCTGTGGACACTGCAGTGCAAAAAGCAATATACAGAAATTAAATTAAACTGCCACCATGCCGCAAAGAGCGCTGCACTGTTTTCCACAGCGCATAGCACACCTCATATAATAACCAGTCACTGTCCCACTATAACCAGTCCATTCAGCCTCTCTGTCCCACTATAAACAGTCCATTTAGAGGCTATAGAGGCTTCTATAATTTACTTTTAAATGTAACTGTAATCTTCTGATACTTAAAACATTTATTGCCATATACAATTGTTAAGTACATTTTATATCAGACGCTTTAAGCCCACTATTCATATGGGTGACTTTCACTTTTACCAAAGTAATATTTTAGCATATCTTTACTTTTACTCAAGTAAGACATTTGGGTACTTTGTAATACAATCAATGCTCAAATCAATGCTGCCAGCCAGTCACAACTGTGTGTATCTACTTTTTTGGTACTGAGCAGGTAGTGTAGGTGGGCTTTTAGAGCTTTTTTGGCACAAAACTATGAGAGCTATGAGAGTGGCAAAAGACGACAAATCAATGAGCTGAAACACAAGTTCCGGAAAGCTGAGACAAGCTGTTGAGTCACTGCAGATTCATCATATGAGTGACCCTTTTCACATTTTCACTCAATACACTGTTCATATTAAAACATTGATTATAGTCACTTTAATTAACAAAAACAAAAACAAAAAAATCACCAGTAAGTGTGGATCTAAGAAAAAACAACAACATGCATTTTTAATAATTAATAATGATGCTCTCATTTTAAGATTTATAAGATGCTTCTTTCTTTTTTTTCTCAAACCTCTTAAGAGGTTTGGTCTGGCACCACTCATCTCTGCCTGTTAAACTGTTTGTAGTCAAAACTCAATGGGGAAACTGGAAAATTCACATGATCATATTTCAGGTGCATTTAGGTGCTGAGATAGAAATCCAATCCTCAAATTACTAGTAGAGCGAGTTTCATGACGCCATGTAGGTCTACAGCCATTGTCTACCTGTGTTCTATTTCAACAAAATGAATTATTGAGTGCTATTAGTTAAGTAAAAACCCTCCAGACTTAACATTAGTGACGCCAAGTAGAGTAGAAACAATAAAAGCTCTGCTTTATTTGTGAGGCTCCTCTTTTGATACAATTATTCATAAAACAAGACAGACATAGGAACACAAGACAAGACAGCTGCTATTTAAGGCATATATTTACAGTCTGCTGTAAATATCTAGAGCTAACAGGGACCATGCTCTCTGTACATCATATTATTAAAATTGTTTACACACTGGCAGACACTAAGTACATGCTCAAAATAAGTTAGTATTTAGCTGCAAAAACAATTTTGGAATAAAATCAGGATTTATTTTCTGTTTTAAGCAAAAATGTGAAACACAGTTATGTCCACTTGTTTAATAAATAATATATCTTGGGCAGGTTGTTGAACTTCAGACAGCTGTACATGTCCCAGCTAAAAGGGAATCTACTTTGAATGCCGTTCACACAGTTAAGAATTTCTCTCCTCACAGACATCCATCACACAGTGCAGCTGTTGGGCTGGAGGGTGAATTAGATTAGGTGTTGTATTTCACACATTTGAACAGGTATATTTCATGTTATATCAAAGCAAACAAAGCATTTTGCCTTCACAAGTTATCAGGTTTGATCATCAACCGCCCCAAAAGGTTTGGTCTTCACATAAGCTGTGTTGACATAACTCATTTCTTTCTCTCTCTCTCTCTCTCTCTAAAAAAAAAAAGGAATTATTTTCTTTTCTAATTATTTTTTCTTCAGATCTTGTACTGTTCTGATTGTTGAGCAGCCTATTCTGGTATATTTTATAAAAAATAGTATTCTAGGAATACCTTATAAAAATATCTTGTAAAGGTTGTAATGTTAAAAATACATGTTGTGAGGAACATGACCCTGGAGGGAAAATACTTGGTTTGCTCAAATACACTTATTGATTCTTGAGACATTAAAGGTTTGACTTCAGGAAAAAAAATAGACACTATTTAGTGCACAACAAGATATTTTCATAGCTTCATTTTAATATTAGAATTACATTAACTTTTACATTTTTGACAAAATCCACACTATAATTGGTCAAATTTAGGGTGAAATTCACCAAATGTCAGGCTCACTTTGTTTTTCGGACAGGGAGGGATGAAAAGGGATTTCAGATAACATACAATGCATCTCTGTGTGAAATGGTTCAACAATGGAAATGACCCAAATGTTTATTTTTGTCAGCCTACCAAATGAAACAAATCAAGTTTTTTTTAAATTTTTTTTTAATATTCACCTCTAATGGCAGCATATGATAAGACCATCACTGCATACTCATTTATAAGCCATGGATAGACACGGAAACATACAACAAATATTTGAAGAAACGTTTTCAAAATGAGACAAAAACATAAAGACGTTTTTCCCTCTCAGCAAAAATATTAAGCATGGTTAAACCTCCGGCTGTGCATTCATATCACAAGTAGAGTCAACAATATCAGTGAGTCGCTCAAGCCTCACTCGATGAGTCAGAGAGTACCTGCAGTTCCTTGCAAGTCCCGGGTTTTCTCATGCTCAAGCATATTTGGCACTCATTCGATTCATAAATTGATATAATAGTCACAAAGTCAGGCTAATGCAACCTGTATGTAAATATACAAATCGCTCACAAAAATGTACAGCTCACACCCGTACATGTACATCACCCTCTGGTGGTGATTACACCCTCGCACCAGGCAAACCAGATTTTTTTTGTTTAAAAAAAAAAAAAAGCACAATAATAATAATAATAATAATAAGAGATATTACAGTTTTTCTGATACTTTCAGCTCTGACAGAGATCTATCTCAAAGGATGGAGAGGAAGCTGATGTTTAACAATATGTCACGTAGATTATGAAGTTCTGTGGGAGATATTCTTTTACAGATGATGAATCACTAAAGAGATAATGATGGTGATGATGATGATGATGATGATGTGTAGCACTATGGTGCACACCGTGTTGCTGGCCTTTCTTTTGTGTTCTCATTATATTCTCGTAATCTGACTTAACGCTACACAGAGTGAGCACACGTTGGAAAAGTAAACAAAAAAAAAACAGGAATCTGTGAAAGGAATTTTATTTTCACATTCTTCTGCACTACGAGCAGAAATGGCAGCTGATGAGAAAATCGGATGGAGTGCACCATAGTAACATGACATTGTAATGACAAATACACTGTATCTTTACTTTTAATTAACATTATATGCTACAGAACATACTAGCCATGATTCAACACCTTTCAGTCACATTGAGTTATATCACCGCTTCTGCTCAACCATTGCAACAGATTTTTAAGACTATGTCGCATATACTCTCAACAGATGATCATTCGTTCATTTTTAAATTTCTACAACCCAAAAGAAATCGTTCAACATTTTGATTGATTGATATATATATATATATATATATATATATATATATATATATATATATATATATATATATATATATATATAGATATATATATATATATATATATAAATAAAGAAGTATTTTCTACCAAAAAAAATAAATAAATAAAATAAAATTTCTTTCTCTTCTTTTTTTCTCCTATACCGTTCGATTGATACCACTCTCATTTGGTATCGTCAATCAAATCAAATGAGAATGAAGGAGAATCAGTTATGTGCTGAACTATTTCATGGCTGGATGCAGTGACTGGAATCTGCCTTCACTGGCCTCCCTTTGGAATAAATAAAGGAGATATATTAATTTGTTTGCTTTAAAGGTGATGGTAGGTTGATTTTGAGTCAGGCTAACTATTTACCCCTGATTCCAGTATTTATGCTAAGCTAACCATAGCTTTATATTTAGCATGTAGACATGAGCATGGCATCAATCTTCCAATTGAACTTGGACTAAAGCTAATATTTCCCAAAATGTCGAAATATTCCTTTAAACAGACAATTTTAAAACACAGTGAGGTGTAAAACAATCAGTGTTTGGCACTTTTTTCCCCCAAATACAACTTAGTATGACATATGAAACCATTTTGACTAAAGCCCCTTTCAACTTCACCATCAGTATTAAAACTTCAAACAGGTGGTGATTTATTTATTTTTTACAACAGCATCAATGAAAATGTTTCTCCAGGTTGAATATGAAAGGCACAGTGAGAAATTTCTTTTAAAGGACAGATCGCCCCAAAATCAAAAACACATGAGAAATCTCTACAGCTGATATCTCCAAAGTTGAGTCAATCACACCAAAACAATCTCGATGGATAAACAGCAGTACAAGCCAGAGGAAAAGTATGTATGTTTGATGTTGGGGTGAACTGTCCCTTTAAATGGACTTCAAGATCCGTTCATGTTTGTACAATAAACACAGAGCAAAGCCCTTTTGTTAAACAACCCTTACAATAAATTAAGTTTGGGGAACTTAATAACAGGAGTCGTTATCTCAACTTGTAGCTCCTTGCCCTGCAGATTAAATCAGCAGCACAAAACACACCAATGAGCAGCGCTTAATGATTTCACCGACACCTGTGTGAACTATGCCTTGAGTATTAACGGCGAGAGTTATGAAAATTAAATGCTCGAGATAGCATCAGCCAATCACAATGAGTTATGAGATGGAAGCTGCATGTTCGAAACTCAAGGGCAAACTTGTTTTTGTGCAGAACAATTTGAAAAACTATTTCACACAAGTTTTTTCATTACGTATGCAAACAAAGGAGTGGTAATGGCGTTGTAATCACTGTTAACTGCTTTGGGTGGTGGTGAAGTTCTTGCATTATAACAAATATAGTTAACACAATTCAACATGGATATTCTTTTAAATGACCGTAAAACCACATGTAACAATATTCTGAGAAATTAGATGAAACACTCTGATTACTGTATGAAATATCGCCACTGGTTTGAAAAGTTTATACAATAAAATTTAATTGAAGTACTGGCAATGGTCACTTATTGGTGGCACTGATAACATGAGTTTAAGCAAAACGTTGTCTGACAATCAAGAAAACAGGCTTTTTTTTAAACTTTCAAAGCTACAATCAAACTATGAAGGAAAATAAATAATTGTACCTGAAACAATAAAGACTGCTGATTCACAGAAGAACAGGCGATAAAATACATAAAGCCCACAGCTATATAGACTACTATTTAAATTTCACACATCACACATTGGTCTGATTTAGATAGACAAAACACATGTTATTGCAAAAATGTAAACATCCTTCAATGTATCATGACAATATCTTTGCAAATACAGTCAAAAATGTCAGCTAAAAGTTGACCTTTTTGTTGTAGAAGAGATTTTTTTTAAATGTCATATCAAAGTATGACGATCAAACAAAACACAAACTCTCAACTTTTGGTTTTGTTTTTTTTAAGGCTTTTTTCATCTTAATTTCACATCTACATATTATTACTATCAAACCAGTAGTACTGATTAGTCAATTACTTAATTGCTCACTTATCAAGTAAAACTACCAAATATTTTTTGTTATTCATGAAGATTTTCATGATTTGTTTGGACAGTTGGTCAGACAACTTTGGGGTCAGGTGGGCGTTTTTTCACTATTTCCTGACACCAAACAATTAACCAATTAATCAACACAAAATGCCAGATTAGTTAGATTACCTAGTTTCTGTCTCAAAAAACAGTGAATTAATGTCATGAAATACCTTTTTTTATCACATATCTAAAAATAACACAATAGTAAAGTATGAGTTGATGAGTTTGAATAAACTGGTGGGCATGTTTCACTTTTTTTCTGACATTTTAATTGAACAATTTTGGGCAATCGAAAAATATAAAAGTCATAAGATGCAAATAACTTTTTTATCATATCTAAAAATAATAGTAATAGATTGTGCGAGTTTGGGAACCAGCTAATGCTGAAACGATCTTGATAATAACTGATTCAAGATATTTATAAAACAAAAAAATGCCACATTCACTGTACCTCACTTTTCTCAAACTACTTTCCACTGTTTTATTCTAAGTTCACAACCTGTAATGTAAAATAAATATCTTTATAGCAATTTAAAAACATAACTGTGTTTAGGAACATTGTGATGGGTATTTTGTATTACTTCCTGACATTTTAAAAACTAAACAATGAATTGACTAATCAAAACAAAATAGTCGACAATAAAAAAAAGTGCTATAAGTTATCATTGAAAGGCCCTGAAAACATACTTTTTTGCGATTTCTGTCTGTGCTGTTTTGTGGGCATGTCTCTGTGGAAACTGTTGATCTGAGCACCAATCAGAAACTTAAAGCAGTTTTATCTTTCTGCATTTATGAATTTGAAGAAATTATTTTTTATTTGCATCTCGTGTTACACAGAAGCAAAGAAAAAAACCCACATATCAGAAGTTGAAAATTTGTATTTGCATCTCATATGCATCTCTTGAACGCTCCGTTTAAAAAAAGAAAAGAAGCACAACTTGAGCCACAAAATGCCACAAGACATCTGCATCTGAAGGCCTATACACGTGTAAATCTGACACTTGACCTTCCTCTGTCAGCTGAAAACATCAACTCTATATGAGCACTCAACAAAAAGATGACAGCATCAGCAAACCTGTGCTTCTCTCACCTCTCCCACCAGACAGCTAGTATGTCTAGAAAACAATCTTGATTCGATGAAATACTGGCCAAATGAAACATTCTCTGAAATGGTACATTGTATTTCTACTTAGAAGAACACAACAATGCTACTTCTATTAGCAATTATCAATATGGTAAAAGATCTGACATCACATATGTTCAAACGCATATGTTTTCATTTTGACAAGTAGCTACTGTTAGTATGTACATGTAGCAGCATAAAACCAACCTACCTGTGATTATCAGACCACAAGATTACCATTCTTATATCTCGCTCTGAGATGGCTGTCAATGTGGATGAAGTGGAATGTGCAGTTTATGTTCCTTTTGTTGTTTTTTTTGCCTCTGGACCATTATCGCTTTATGCCTCTCTGTCCTATAGTTTTCTACAAATCCTATTGGCACGTCTGATTCTCTTCATCCGCCAGTTTTCAATTAAGATTTGGCACTTAAAATATAAATACAGTCTTTTTAAAAAATATAATTAAGCACAGTTATAACAGTAATACACCAGTATCCAGTGATAATTTGAGGTGAAGCTTTGGTCTCCGTATTACCAACTGGATTACAAAACGCTGCTCATCACAAAAGAAAATGTATTCATTTTTTTATTTTAAAAGAAAGAATAAATAAATAAATAAATAAATATCTGATATTTTTTTTAAACTGAGTGACTTGATTTACCCTTTAACACAGATCATTCACACCTGATAACTAACAAATTAAAGATTCAGCACATTTTATGTGAGGTTACAGCTTAATGCCGCTATTTGAGGTTGTTGATTTCTCCATTAAAACATGTAAATAAATTCTATCTACAATGCTGACGAAGAATTAAATATTTGGCCCCCTGCTTTTGGTAAAGGGACATGGTCGAACCTATGGCCACAGTGGAGTAGGAGCAGGGGCAAAGAGCGCTTCAGGGGCCCAGGCTCAAAGTGCAATGTCACAAGCGTAAACCACGTGAACCTCCTGCAGGTCTGGGATGATATGCAGGAGGTGTGGTCAAAGATGGTATGCTACTTTTTTAATTTGCTGCATGTGGACAGGAGTGAGCCAAAAGCTTGTTTTCATCCATGTGTGCTACTTTTACCATCATTCAGTTTAGTTTTAATTCTCTAAATATCACCATCTCTTCTGTTCATTTAATTCTGTTTTCTTTCTTGGAATGGACGACACCATTCCTAAAATATGATTAAAAGAAAAAAAACAATTCCATAGGATTGTGTGCAAAATGCTCTGTAGGCATATAATAATAAATAATGGTCTCTTCTGCTAGCCACAATATTCGACTTATATGCTTGCAATGAGGTATGAACATTGGCCAGTATCTTGGAGGAACCATTAACCTTCCTTCATGCCAACAACTACTCTACGTTTTCTGTAACGAGAATCACAAAGAAGAAAAACACATGGTTGTAGGATAAGCAAATGATAGGAACAATAATATGAGTGGAGATGGGTTTATGAATTAAAACTTGCAGATTTCTCATTTCCCTCCTATATGCACAGATAGGTTTCAGTTAAGTTTCTAATTAGGTACCTGTACTGTATTAGTCAGCCCGACAGTTGAATGGATGGATGACAGTGAAGGGTCCAGTGTGCTAAAATGAGGATAAGCCTTCATCTGTCTTCATCATTCCTCTTCAGTTCAAACACTGTTTACAGAGGCAGGTCTGTGCTGTTGTGGCGAGTCTTTCTGGAAGTCCCATCATCCCTGGGCAGAGCTTTCTGCAGGTTGGACATGGCAGCAGTCTTCTTTAGGTCAATGACTGCGTAGCATTCACTGCGCCGGGGAGCCGGTGGGCCACATTTTTTGGGTGGTAGGCGCTGGTGCTGTGGCTGGGTCTGGGCACCCCCACTGCTGAGGGCTTGGCAAGCTGGTTCTCCCTCTAGGTCCACCTGGATGTAATTCAGCTGCCGCGATGAAGGTATGTGGCCATGCTCACAGCCTCCAACAACAGACCTTGATCGTCTGCGTAAATCAAAGCTAAATATTCGCCCCCCTCTATCTGGCTGACATGGCCTTGGGTGCGGGGGGCAGGCGTGTCGTAGCCGGGGTGGCTGCACCTGCTCTGTGTTGACATAGTTCTGCAGGGCATCTCTGTGGATGCCCCGACCATCCGGGTGGTACCCGTTGGGTGTCCCAGAGCCTTCTGAGAACTCGTAATCATCAAAGTCTTCTTCTTCTTCCTCGTATTCCTCCTCATCCTGCTCATCGTCTTCCTCTTCCTGTTCGTCCTCCCGCTGCAGAGCGCTGTACTCCCATACCGGTGGCAGAGAGGGCAGGTTCTCGTAGTTAAGCAGAGCTGTCCGACGATGACCCCCGCCCATGCCTCTCTCACAGGCGTAGCCCTGCAGGGGTAGAGACGACGGGCCATGGGCATGCGGGTGCAGAAGGGAATGGGAGTGACTATCCCCAGTGCTGCTACTGCTGCTGGAACCCACAGACTGTGACACACTACTGGGACTCAGCCGCTGCTTCCGGCCGCTCCTCAGACCGTTGATGTTCTCATAGGTGAGTTCGCCGCTCTGGCAGCTGTCCGGGTGCTCAAGGCCCGGGTGCCGGTGTGTGTGGTGATGGAAATGGTGATAGGAGTGAGAGTTGCACATGTGCATGGAGGGCTCGTCTCCTTCCGTCTCTGAGCCCGTTGCACCCTCTACTGGCTGAAGGTTGTGAGGATTGTGCCCATGCCTCTCCCTCTCTCTCTCCAGCAGATGGCGCTGTGCTGGAGTGGGGCCCAGCATGAATTTGACCTCCTGCGAGGACGGCTGTAAGAACACCTGAGGATCATTATGCTCCTCCAGGGGACAGCACCGCAGGTTGGATTGCAGATTTCCTTGGCCCCCAACAGGCATGGCTCCATGTGTTGTTTCAGGGAAAGTGCTGGGCCGCACTTCGGGCAGGGAGTGCACACAGTGACGCATAGAGAGATCCCCCTCCATACTAACAGTATTTACATAGGTGTGGGTCTGTCAGGGGAAATTAAAACAGGTTAAAAGTTTGAACTAGCACAGACAGAATGAACTATGGGGAACATGGATAGTTCTTACCTGGTCTTCCAAGCCCATGAGGCTATGCCCATGATCGTCGGCAAGAGAGGGCTGGGAGGAATCCCCTCTGATTGGATAACCAGGGTATCCATTGGGAAAAGCCTGGATAGGGAATGCTGGAGCTGCAAACACATTTATGTGACAATATTAAGACACAGACAATGAAATGCAAGGTGGCATTTGTGATCAAGAGGAGTGATTCAGTGAGCTTGACACATCCAAACATGCTAAACCCAGAGAAAATAATGTGTTACTATCAAGCTTTAAATGGAGCATCGAAAAGTTACAGTAAATACATGCTGTCTTCTAATCAGTGTATTTTGACTTTAACAGCCCAATTATTTAGTTTTGCTGCCTGCCAACATGGATACGAGCTGTCAAACGTAGCCCTAACAACTATACTGACTTACCATTTCCCGTTATATTTTGCTTGAAAGATACAAAAACTGCTTTAGCCAGGAGGATGCAATACCAAGGTACAATTTCTCAAGTTTAATTACATAAAAATAGCTTAATAGTGAAATATGTTGCTCATTTATTGAGTTCTTGTAACAAAACACAATGTCCTAGTGTTATTTATCGTAATTGTATTTATTTAGTCCAGCTACATTTTTGGGATAATATAATTATAATCATTACCACACCATTATCTCAACAGAAATATGCTACAATAGCCATGAAACCTTAAATTCATGCTTTCATCAAAATAGTCATTTTGAGGTTCAGCGTATTGCTCAAGCCGCAATAAAAATTGAACTTGCTGTTCATTTAAACAGGTGGGTTATGACCCACAATATCTCATATGAGCATTTTGTCACAATAAAATCTTAGAGACATAATAGTCACTTTTCACCCAGCTCTAACTGTCCATATAAAGTCAAAGTCTGTGGCTGCAGGCCATGTCTCTACTCCACCTGGTGTTACTTGGTTAACTTTGTACCTCTGACTCATTACATTCAATTTAACATGTGTCTATTAATAACTTACAAATTCTGCTAATTTTACTGCTGTATTGCTACATCCAAGTTTTACAATTAATCTTAAGTGTATAATTAATAGGACTCCTACTTTCCTGTGTTTGCGCGTGTGTATGTGTATGTGTGTGTGTGTGGTGTGACTCACTGTTGGGAGTCTGTGGTGTGCGAGACATTTCCATCTCTGGTGTGTGACCACTGCGACTCATCATCATAGACTCTTCCACCACGTTGATGCTGTTACATTGCATCAGCTCCTGAAGCAGATTGAAGATCTCTTCTGCCCGGGAACACTTGAATGCAAAGATTCCTAATCAAACAACCAAGACAGCAACACTGTTAGGCAACAATTAGTCGCCACTAACACAATGAAAAGACAAAGAGCTCCATGGCTGAGAGATAGGTGGATGACTGAACTTATATTTCTTTCAACATCACATCACATCACATCACACAACACATGGTGACACAGTGTGACAGTGAGCCAGCATTCACAGTACCAGGTAAGGTTGTCAAAAGTATCCAAGTATTGATACATTCTCGATACCACATGTTTAAATCAATAGAAGCAGAATTTTATAGTATTGAAAGTATAGAATTGAACGTTTTATTTTAAAACCCCAATTCCAATAAAGTTAAGAAGCTCTGTAATACATTAATAAAACTTTAAAAAAAAAATTCTGACATTCAATTCAAATGACAACACTAAAAAGACAATATATTTAATGTTGTATCTCATCAACTTCATTGATTTTTGTAAATATATGCTTACTCTGAATTTTATGCCAGCAACACATTTCAAACAAGTTGGGACAGGAGCAACAAAAGACTGGGAAAGTTGTGGAAAGCTCAAAAACACCTGTTTGGAACATTCCACAGGTAAACAGGTTCATTGGTAACAGGTGATAGTATCATGATTGAGTATGAAAGGGGCATCCTCGAAAGGCTCAGTCCTTCACAAGCAAGGATGGGGAGAGGTTCACCACTTTGTTAAAACCTGTGTGGGCAAATAGTCCAACAGTTTAAGAATGTTTTAATATCAAAAGATTCAGAGAATCTGGAGAAATCTCTGCACGTAAGGTGCAAGGACAAAAAAACCAACATTGAATACTCGTGACCTTCGATCCCTCAGACGGCACTGCATTAAAAACCGACATGATTCTATGAAGGATATCACTACATGGGCTCAGGAAAACCATTGTCAGTAAACACAGTTCGTCGCTGCATCTACAAAAGCAAGTTAAGACTGTACATGCGAAGTGCAAGCCATATATCAACAACACCCAGAAATGCTGCTGGCTTCTCTGGGCCCGAGCCCATCTGAGATGGACTGACACAAAGTGGAAAAGTGTCCTTTGGTCTGATGAGTCCACATATCAACGTCGTGTCCTTCGGGCTTAAGAGGAAAAGGATCATCCAGGTTGTTACCAGCACAAAGTTCAAAAGCCAGCATCTGTGATGGTATGGGGGTGTGTTAGTGCCCATGACATGGGTCACTTCCACATCTGTGACGGCACCATTAATGCTGAAAGGTACATACAGGTTTTGGAACAACATATGCTGCCATCCAGACGACG
>JBBPCS010000359.1:5506129-5529463 GCA_037974645.1 Hollardia meadi
GTTCCCTTTACAGCCTGGGCATAAAAATTATAACAATACTGTTATTAATTATATCAGCTCCCTCAGGCCCATTAAACTGGCTCCCCCAGTTTTCATTTAATACATTTTCAAATGTAAAATACTATTCTATGGCCTGGCTGAATACTTGATGGTTTACTCAGAGATTTGCATTTACATTTCCAGTATATGCTCAGCTGATTAACATTTTGAATTCAGTAGGCTATTTAATCAATATTCAATGTCAATCAACTGCTTTCCATCTTGCCAGAGGTAATTAAAACGTTGACTGTGAGACTATGTAATCATCTGTGCCTATGGAGTGCCATCATGCCCTCATATTGGTTTCACATAGTTTCATCTCGTGCTCGCAAATATGAATGCATGTTCACGCGCAACGCAACTATCTTTTCTCGTGCCCAGAAGGATAGTTCCGCTTCATCCTGTCATCTAAGTTGTCAACATTACACTGGCTTTGACATGAGGGGGAGGTGGGGCCTTGCTTAATTTGCGGGGCCCTGTGCAACGTGCTTAGTGAGATAGGGCCCCCCCCCCAGCTCTGCACTATACAATAATTGACTAGAACTTGAGACCTGAACTGTCTTAATTCGGGGTGTAATAGGAAGAATATGGCGATACAATACATATCATGATACAGGGGTTATAATGTAATACATTGCAATGTGTTGCGATACTGTAAGCAAGATGATATATTGTTTCATTGGCATGTGTTTCTTCTTACGCATGTAGAGTATAAATTGAAAATCAAAAGTGTTTTTAAGAAACAATACAGTATCACAAACATAATGTTGCGATACTCATGTGTATTGGTATTTTCTGACAACCCTAGTCCTAACAGCTCTCTCAAATATAGCCTGACCAATACTGGGGAATCATGTAACATGTGCTGTGCTCTTATCTCAGAACATGTGGTTACCCATGCTTGGAATGACCGCCCTGCCACACCTCGGAGGGTTCTATGGTGGTTACATCACACGCAATGAGGTGAAGAACTGGTACCCAAACCTGCAGAAACCATCATGGCGCCCACCAAATGCGGCCTTCGGCATAGTGTGGGGCTGTCTATATACAGGCATGGGGTAAGCATAATCTTGATGTTTTTTTGCAGTTATACTCTGTAATGCAATCTCCTTATTTAAATGATCTTGTTTTCAATTGTGTTATGCAGGTATGGCTCCTACCTGGTGTGGAAGGAGCTGGGAGGCTTTACTGAGGATGCACTGGTTCCAATGGGACTCTATGGGCTGCAGCTAGCTCTGAACTGGGCCTGGACTCCTATCTTCTTTGGTGCACACAAACTGAAATGGGTACGTTTAACAAAAAAAATGTCATTATTTGTTTTAATTGTAAGACCAAACATGAAGATTATGGGTTTTGTAGCAAGTGTGACAGTTCAGTATCCTTCATGTGTCCATTTAACACCCTGTCTCTGCTCAACTTAGGCACTCATTGAGATTATGTTTCTCACTGGGACAGTTGGAGCCACCATGGTGTCTTGGTATCCCATCAGCCGCACTGCAACTCTGCTGATGGCACCCTACCTGGCCTGGCTGTGCCTCGCCACCTCTCTCAACTACTGCATATGGAGAGACAACCCTGAGAAAAAAGAAGAGTAGGAAACAGGTCCGTTGTCCTTTGAAACAAACTGCTTAAAAATGTAATCAATCAGCAAAGCCTCATCAAAGACCAATCACTGTCTGCAAATATACTGACGAATGTGCACAAAAATTCAAATTATTTACTCGCGCGTTACTCTGATCGGGATAAGTTGAATGTTTGACTGTAGAGCAACCTGCCACTGATCTTTTTCACTGTTTTGAAACCATATTGAATATCTCGCTGATTAAAACATCATTCGAAGATTTGCCAGTATATAATTTTTAAGTCTGAAACCATGTTTGTTAGCACAAATGCTACATGTGCTTTTATGAAGTGTTGTATTGTAGTTACTGCTATAAATCAATTAAAATAAAGATTTCTATCCAATTTGTCCGTGAATTTATTTGTTCGGTAACAGTGGGCCACCAACTCACGCAGCGTACCTTGCATTAAAACGATTCCACCAAGTTAAGTGCAGTGAGGTCTAAAAAAGAGAACTTTGCTCTCGGATCAGTAGTCAGTATCAGCAAATTGCCTGAGTTACGGTATCAGAACTGCTTTTGGGGTAGAGAACAATGGATCGGTGCATCTGTAGAATTTGTATAATATAGGTCATAGGCTGAGAGAGCGTCACCTGAGGAAAATGTATGTCTGGTCAGACACAGGAGTAAGTTCAGCACGAGACTGGCCCTTGGACTTCTTCACCTCTGTCAGCACATATTATCTATATCTCATTTATAATTTATCTTAAGCCCTGCACTACTGACAACTAATTTTCTCTCCAATAATTCCATGGTGCAATGACATTTATTTACACTGTTGTATATACTGTATCATACATATTTTCTTATTTTACATATTCTGATTCTGATTGTCCAAATAAAGTGTTTGTCACTGTACAGATTACAATGAAATTAGGAGGGAAAAATGATAAATTGAAGGTTTTGCCTGGAATGATTTAATCACATATGCAATCTTTTGGAAAAAGCTGTACTAGGTGGAGTATATTGTGACAGCAGTATGTAAAGAAAATCACAACTTGAACTAGAAACACTCAGCAGCTCCAACCACTGCAAAGGTTAAGAAATGTTTAATGTGGGTCAGGATCTGAATCAATTGACAGTGATGGACAAATATAGTCACTATGCCAGGTTTTTTCATTTGAGTCACTTCTTTAGTTCAAGAGAAAACATATGAAAACATTCAGGAACATCCTATTATGCTTAGAAATACTTTGAAAAAGGACTATTAACTAAAACCACTTTGTCCTTGGCCCACGACTTAACGAAATTTCCTTAAAATCTGTTAACACACTTAAGACAACCCAACTAAAAATGGAGGTAAATGTCTTGCAATTAAAATGTGTCTATTTAAATTATTTTTTATTCATGTTTGTGGCGGGAATTCCTCTCTTATAACACTTCTTTATATTTTGTGTTTTAGTTCCAATAACATACAGGCTACACAATTAACATCTGCAGTTAAAATTATTTGTAAAGTCTGTTACACCATAAAAATAACATAACAGTCCATAAAGATCCCAACAATAAACTTTATTTCTGTACATGCAATGAGAAAAGAAGATAAAACAGTTATTTTTCAGGAGCTTTCTCTGGAACGTCTTCTGGTGATTTGGAGAATCTCTCCATTAATGTCTTCCACAAACCCTTTTTTTCTTCATCCTTCTGTTGCAGACTCTCTGTACAATGAAAAAAAATGTTAACCGTAACAAAAAGTGTGATCCATAAATGGTCATAAACGTAGATGTAATGGACTGTGGGTCCATACCTGACAAAATCACTTTACACTCTTCCGCTGTAAATCCAGTAAAGCTTGTGTCTCTTACACGAGGGAACTGTGAACAGTCAAAATGACATGTTAGCATTAAATATGTTGAAAGTTACACACTCATAAAATAGTTGTGTAAATACACTGTAAAGGGAAACTTTACCAATTTAAACCAGCTTTGTGTCATTAAAAATGTGGGTAGTATGTGCAAATGAACAATGTTTGACTTCCCTCTGTGTTGCCTGCACTCAGAGCTCCATGCTCATTGGCCGGTGAAACACTTCATCCGGTGACTTTTGCTGGTCCTAGGGCTGTTCAAACTACAGATCGTATTTAAGTGATAAGTGAATATACTTACGCGTTGTCTGTATACGTTGCTGTTAATACGGGCCAAACTTTCATACATCTGGTCGCACTTCTCTGGATCTGAGATCTGACGGGGAAAAATTTATTGATTGTGTCAAATGCTGGGAATTTCTCATTGAGAACAATTTTAATGCTAGAATTAGCTAACAGATTGCATAAAAAACTTCATATATTTTACTACCACTGACATTTAATAAGAATAATGCAGAAGATTATTTAATGCAGAAGATAAATATACCAAAAACCCACATTTCATAATGTAAATTTAATCATATTTTATTATACAAATATGTAATATTGGCCTGCCAACACATTGGAAGGTAGGTTTATGTGAACCCCCCACCCCAATTATCGATATCAGTTCAGACAGGAGTAAAAATATCAAGTTTACAGTAGCTTAAAATGAAACTATTAAAGTTCAACTACCTCAAAACTGTACTTGTACCACTTATGAAACACTGGATGATTAACAAATCGGTAACTGCCTTTCTGGCGGATTGGTTAAGATAATTTATGTGATAAGGTACAAATTGATAGATTAACATTGGCATTGTTTGGCATTAGCACCCCTGAAACTGCATTTATAATGTTCACAAAAAAACAAACTTCATAGGTACAACTTCACTAGGGCAGAAATGGTCGATGGCTGTTAGCACCCTTATTACAATCTGTTATCCACTTAGCTAGCTTAGCTCGGTGTTACGTATGTAACTTAGCACAGGGAGAGCTGTGTATTGTATCTATTCAGCTGCAGTACCTGTGTGTTTTCACCCTCACGGAAGGTTGAAGCTACTCTTTGCCGCAGAAATGTTCCCAAATCACGACCTTTCTTGTACTCGTCCCGCGGCCATTCCTCACACAGCTTCAAGAACCGACGGTACCTGGTTGCAGACATCTTTGGATATATATTGCTAATCGAGTTGGGTAAGGACGTCTGAAGTTTGACCTTTATCGCACACCACACTTGTGTTACATCTAAATTCTTCCTCTGGCTCCCTCGTTTCTGCTTCTGTCCTGTCATATGGTCATTACCCCGCACGTTAGCAAGATGAGCGGATCAAACGGCAAAAAGGGCTCATCCGGTGTGATGGAGTGGATCGGTTCAGCTTGTCGCTTTGCAACAGACAGAAACGACTTCAGAAGGTGAGCTTACATGGATAAAATAATGCGAAAGATGTTTTAACTGTATTGTCGTTAGCCTTGTAGCTAACGTTAGCTCATACTGCGTCAGTGCAATTTGCCCTTGCCTCATCCAATCTCCCTCGAATTTCTGGACAAGTTAAACCCTTTTGTCACTATCAGTTTTATTACCTGGGTCTTGGGGCCCTGTGTTGAAGTCTAGTTTCTGAACATAACGTTAATAATTTAAGTTTTGTGATAATAGGGTCCACAATACAGCAACATCGAGAAATTGAATTGACTGATATGAAGGTTGACAAAAGGTATACAAGTAGTGATACTTTTTCGATACTACATGTCTAAAACAGTAGGGTATCTACATTTGGTAGTATCGAAAATATCGAAGCTATCAGATTTTCAACCCAAGGCTGCACAGATATTAACATTACTACAAATGTGTTTCTATTAGAGGTTGGCTGATAGTGGATTTTCAAAGGCCGATATAATAATACTATGGAGGAGGCCAAAGCCGATAGCTGATTAATCGGCCAACATCATCTCCCCAGCCCCATGAAAAAAGTCAACTCCAAATTAACAATCTCTTGACAAAATACAGATGGAACAATTATAAATTTTTTTGAGCTATAATTTTCCCTCAAAGTCAGTAATTTCAGTTGAGTAGTGGATTGGTGTGGCCAAGTTCCACCAATACCGATAATTTGTAAAACCACCTATCGGTGCTATCTAGTAGCGGGTAGTATCATATTGAAGTTTAAAATTCTGGTATTGTGACAACCTTAGCCGATATATCGGTTAATACAGGCCTGTTGCTGATATATAGTTAAAGGTGCACATATCAGTTGGGAAGTAACAAGAAACTGCAGTACAGAAGTGCCAAAATATGTATGGGGTACTTTGCAGAGAGAATTTTTCAACAGCCAAAGGTTTTTGTTCAGCACATATCTTGGTTACATTAATAAATATTTCATGGATCCTCATCTTTCCATGTAATACCTCTTTATGTCACAGTGCACAGACAGTGGAAGAACCTGGGGTTAATGGGGGCCCAGCAGATCATTTTATTTTTGCCCAATAGGAGGTTAATCTGGCCATAAACTCTGTGTAGTGTCGTAAAAGAATAAATCATTCTTTGTTACTCATGTCAAATTGTGTTATTTTATTTTTTTAGGAATCTTCTGGTCAACCTAGGCTTGTTTGCAGCTGGTGTATGGGTTGCAAGAAATCTCTCAGATTTTGACCTGATGTCTCCTCAGCCTGTGACATAACCTGGTCAAAATACAAAACCAGGATGATGGTGAGTGTATCTTCTTTCCGAGAACCAGAGGGAAGTGCTGTCCATTGACATCCAACTTACATTAATATTGGCCAAACTAATGTGTGTTGTCGTAACAACCTTATTTCTCATGAATATATACAGTATATAATCTACAAATCATTAATAATTGACATTCAATTTTTTTTTGTTCCTCTTTAGGTGTCTTGGACCAACAAAGAAGAAACGGAGGACACAAATAAATGATTGGGAAGCTTTTTGTGACTAGTTACGCTTTAAAGACGAATCATCCTGTTGACCTGAATAGCTTCACTTTTCTACTAAATAACTTGTTTCTTGTCATTGTACAGTAGGAGAGAAATAATTACATTGAATCAGTGACTCTGTCCTTATTGACCCATATAATAGCTTTAATTTAATTTTTAAATCATCAAAAACTGTCTGATCACGAAAGTGTATTATTTGTCCATTTAAATGGTGTGTCATGTGATTTCTGCAGCTATGTCCACCGAGGAGCTCTTTGTTGCTGCAGCTCGTAAATGTCTGTCTGCTGGTAGAAAATCTCTTTCTGTCCCTCAGAGTCTGGACTTGGCCGCTCAGGTCTTGGCTGTCGATTTGGGATTGAAACCAGCGTTACTGTATGATAGCAACAGTGCCCGTGCAGATCAGGTGCAGCAGTATTTGAGCTCTTTGCAGTCTTCCAGGCTTGTGTCTAAATCACTCCTCACACTGGATTTAAATGGAAACGCTGTTATTGTTAATCCAGTTGCAGTCAGGTCAAATGTAGAGCAGCTGTTTCATGATAGCAACGTGGCTGTGATTGATGTGTGCCACTCGCTGGAGGAGCCTGCTATCACTGACCCTCTCAGGGGAGAGCTGAAGAGCATGACACGCGATTTACTGCTTCTCCTCAGAGGGCTCGAACAACTGAAGGAGGATGAGAAACCTCATTATGTTGGAGAGAAATCAGAGGGATGGAACCTGTGCACAGTGTTTGGTCTTTTATTGGGTTACCCCATCACTTACTGGTTTGATCAGACCAAAAGCTTTGAAAACTGTCTGGCTATGACTCCCCTGGTGGTGACTACAGCTTCAGCAACATGGCAGGCAGGACCCGCAAGTCACAGATGTTGTCTGTATTCCTTCAGCATCCCCGCTGTTCTTCTTCAAGAGATGCAGCCCAGCCTGGAAAGCTGGAGGATTTGTTTACAAGAAAGATTTCAGCAGCAAAATGTCCTAAAGGATCTTACAGTTTGTCAAACCACAGTCACTCTCCCCTCAGTCTGTTTGTGATGCTAGCATGCATTTGTCTTTACAATAAACAGTTATAGAATATGTGGGTTTACTTTATTACTCCATTAAACTGTCAAAACATGTTTATTTCTGAATGTGCAGAGTTATTCTAACCATGGCTGAGACACTGCACACACACAACCTACTTTATGATAAAAGTAACTAAAGTGAAAAACTACATTTCAAAAACTTAAAAAGACAAGTGTTGGTTTTGTCAGGTCGTGATTAATATCAGGGGAGAACAATGAATTCAGCCATTTTCAAAGACTACGAAGTTAAGTGTTTATATTCTAGTATGTAAAATCTATTTAAAGTAAGAAACTGAGGAGAAACCTGATCGTACACTTAGATCTGATGCGTGTAAATTAGATTTTGTTTAATCAGAAAACAAAACTCTGATTTGAACTTTATTTGGAACCCAGTCTGAATAAATACAATTAAACACTGTAAGCTTCACAAAATCAAAATCAATTTATCCATCATCCAGATGAGTAGAGTACAGATAACATGTCCATGACAAAATCAATAATAGACCTTTTTTTCATGGCATAGCAGGAAGAGTGCAGGTGTAGTTAACATTACTAATGCCTGCTTTACATTTGGTTCTTCCAGGGCAAAATTACTGCTGTGTTCTGTCCAACAATACAAGGCCCAGAGGAAATGAACCTGCTCTGTATCCCGTATTTAAAAGTTAGGTGGGGTTTTTTTTTATTACCCTAAAGACGACTGTCATGTCAAAACAGAACAATTTAACAATTTATGAAAATAATTTTGGCATTGTGGCTACGAGTGCGACTATATTTTTGTCTATATATGGACTGCTACCATACCTCTAAAACATTGTGAGTTCCTCCATTCTCTCCTCTAAACATGTAAAACACAAAAACAAACATGTTTTTGTCATGACATTTTAACATTTGCATCAATTTTAGGTAAAACACGATCCAGTGCAGAAAACACAGTTTGTAGTCTCAAGATTCTTACTTGTGTTGTTACACATTTTTTGTACAAAATGTACAACAACCCTAGCACCATTATATAAAAACATTAGATGAATCCTTTCCAGGATAACACACAAGACACCCTTGAAAAAACAGCTGATTGTAATATATTTTGTGTAATCTTTTGATTTAGTTTCTAAAACTTCACCTCTCTATTGTTAATTACCTGCACATCATTTCTACCACAATGCAACAGCTTGCACTTCAAACATCTTGCAGTCTTGTTTCACAAACAAGAATATCACTTAACCAATATAATCGATACACCAGTATCCCTCGTAGCTCATTTAATTTAAATAAAAACACAGTTCACCCACATTAAAACCACCTGCCAAACATTATGTAGGTCCCCCTCGTGTCACCAAAACAGCTCGAGTCTTTCTGTTTCTCCTGGCAGAGTAGATGTTTCTGTCGTACCAAGATATTGATCCCTTGACACCTGTTGTGTGCACAGAAGCTGAATTTGCAAGAAAGGCACACTTTTATTTCTGTGTAGAACAATTAACCATTTTAACATTCAGTTTTCTACTTTAAAAGAGTACATATGTCAGCTTTTGTTCCACTTTGATAACAGCAGAGAAGCATAGATGCTCCTGGCACCTTTCATGTTACACACAAAAAAAACTAAAACAGTCAGTTTTGTTTACCTGTTTAGATCTGAGGTAGTTTTGACATGCTTTTGACCAGGTTAAAGGTGCAATTTGTAAAATTTGAGGACCAGAATTTGAGAGTAGCTCCAAAATATAGGAGGCAGCATATCACCAGAGTAACTGCCAACTGCTGTCACTATACTGTCTTCTGTAGTTAGCTACCGTTGGCTCAGTTAGCTAGTGGCCCTATAGCTGACTGGATTGTACCTGGACTGCAAACTTGGGGGAATCACTGCGGGCAGCTATGCACAGCTTTCTCCCGGTGAACACGGCTGAAAACCAGATTGAGACTGGTGGAGGCCAGTTTGATGACAGGGAATACAGTACGGAGGTGGTCCGACAAAGACTATGACCTCTGGGAACACAGGACACAGCAAGCAGGGACAGGAGAGAGGTGAAGTTGGCGAATGTGACTAAATATAACATGTATAAAACTTTCATTACATTACTTCTTCTGTGGGTCTGTGGACATTTCTGCCTGAGTCACGTCAGGTAGCAACTTCCATGACCCGACGCTACTTGCATCTTTTGTTTTTGACTGAGAGCACCCTTGCAGCAAAAATCACATACTGTGCGTTTAAACTAAGCGGTGCTATCGGACTGTCGCCTCTAGAGGTACAAAGTGGTATTACGAGACAGGACGGGCCAGGGCTAGCTGGTTAGCAATGCTAATTTCAGTAGATATCTCTGCAACACAATACATAGACGTCTTTGATATAACGTCAACACTGTTCTGTCTTCGCATTCTGTTGATAATGTTGGTTCATTGTTTGAATGTCTTTTCTGAAATACTGCCCATACCTTACAAATTGCACCTTTAATATAGAGTATCCACACTGCATGTCCATGACAGTCATAGAGGTTGAATGACTGACAGCACCTCTCCACAGCGACCGCTCACTTTCAGCTCAGCCAAGTGGTCTGCCCTTGTGGGCCCAATGTTCAGGATGGCGACTGGCATTTTCCTGTCACTCGCTGCCAGTAAAAACCTGTATCCTGAATATACCTTTGGAACAACAGAGAGAGACACAATTAAATACAAAAATACAGAGGAATTACGCATAGAGATTCATAGATTTTCATAAAGCATACCTGTAACGATGACCCCACGACAAGCACTGCATCCGACTCCGCCAGTCTGTCGTGCACAAAATGTACTGTTGCTTTGTTCACAGCGTCTCCAAAAAACGTGACCTCAGGCTTCAGTATCCCTCCACAGTCCTCACAGGAGGGAACTCTGAAATGGAGGACCTGCTCGTCCTCCAGGAGGACATCACCGTCCGGAGCCACAGCGCCTGCCTGCGCACTCCAGTCTGGGTTTAGTGCCACAAATCGCGTCTGGAGCTCCTCCCTTGCTGAGATGGCACCACAGCCGAGACACATCACCCTGAGGACATATATATAAATATATATATGAATGCTAATATTTCATCTTTAAACAGATTTTAGAAGATTGGCATTTGGATGTCAGTTCACCCAAATTACAAAACACATGTTCTCTTACCCCTGGTGGTGGTGTCGATAGTTGCAGATAGTAGTTTTATTTTCCCAGGTTTTTGATAAACAATGAAGGTGAAAGGAATTTCATTAGTGATGATGTTACTACTGAACTTTTAAATCAAATTTTAAAATCTTGTGGGCCCTCCAAATGACATTTCATTCACCTCTATTGTATTTTTTTTACGTGGCAGCATAAATGGCAAAGGCTGACATCTGGGCAAATAAAAACCAAACTATCTGCCTGGCTAGACACCACTAAGGGTGAAAATATGTTTTGTCATTTGGGTGAACCAATCCTTTAAATAGGCTATTATGCTATTATTTTACTGATAATTAATTCCTGCTGGCACAGTGCATCATTTTTATCAAAACAAATCTAATGTCTTATCTTGTCTTATCTATTAATGTGTCAGGTGGTTTTCACACCTGTGGGCACAGCCATGGAGCTCAGTCAGCCCTTTCTGTCCCGCCTTTGAATGGAGGGCATCTACATTCTGTGTAACCAGCCAGTGGAGCTTGCCTCTCTCCTCCCACCGCTGCAGGGCCTTGTGTGCAGAATTCGGCTGATGGGAAGAGAACTGTGGCCACCCGACAAAGTTTCTGGCCCAGTAGCGCTGACGGGACTTTGCGCTGCGGACAAACTCTGCGTGCTGCATGGGTCGCCTGTCCGTGCGAGCATAGAGCCCGACACCCTCTGAGCGGTAGTCGGGTATCCCGGACTCTGTGGAGAGTCCTGCTCCGGTGATAACAAATAGACGTCTGGCTCGGGACAAAAAGTCCTGCAGCAGCTCCAGGGAGTGGGCATCAGTGGTGCTGCAGGCGGGGACAAACGTCGACACACCTGCAGGGACTGAGGATGCTCTCCTTACAGGTGGTGCTGTGTGTAGTGTGAGGATCCGCCGCGGCAACCGCATCTATGGAAAGACAGACGCAGTAGTGATGATTATGAATCACAACTGTCCTTTAAACCGTCTCTGGTGGTGGTGCGTTCAAGTCGCTGAAAAAGTGAATGCTAATCAGGTGTTGCTAACTACAAGCTATGACACTCGGTTCAAACAACCTTAATTACATTGTGTTATGAGCTTTAATGCCTTAAATATTGACTATATAGAACGAAGATGTCAATTTATAGCAAGAAATACTTGAAACAGCCGGTAAAAACTAACTATTGACATAGTTATTTATATACAGGCAGTGAAACTAACAGCTTGCTAACGTGACAGTTACAATAGCAGCTCGCTAGCTAACGGTTAGCTAGGTAAGCCGGCTACTTTACCTTTTTTTGTGAGTTAAAGCTGCAGCTAAAAGTTTAACGTTAATGTGTTAGGAGCTACAGTCAATGTGAGAAAACAAACACGCTGATATAACACGGGAACCTTTATTACAGTGACAGCAACAGGAAATACCAGGTTTTACGTAACACCAAACACCAAGATGCATTGTAGTCTGGGAGTTGTAGTCAAAGATTTTAAGATTACGCTTGCGATCGTGTTCAGTTTTATGTAGGCCTATTTGCCAAAAATTTCATGTTTTTTTTCTGATGAAATTGAAATTTTACAAATGTGTTTTAACATCACTGTATAATTTACTGATAGCGTGCAGCCATATGCAATCCATCGTATTTATAATGACACATTGTAGCCCAAAGGAATCAATATTTTTTAAATAATTTACAAGAGTGATTATCCAAACAGAAAACACAAATAGAATAATGTGATACACAGATACATACATTTGTTCTTTTGAAATTAGCTCTCAACTCAGCATATTTTCACTGGTTTCAAGGAGATCATAAATGTAATGCCCTTGTAATGAACCTTTAGTAAAGAAAGGTGTCATTTACTTCGATGCAGATAATCCAGGTAATATAAAAACAGATGGCTGAATTACTTTACACACAACTTAACAAAAAAACAACAACTAGATAATGCACATGCAGTAGTCCTAGCTGTAATGAGCTGTCTTCTTTTGGTCAACAAAGACTTTGTATTGAAACCAATCCTTCAGTCAGTTTAGACTAGATTAGACTATAATTTCTGCTGTGAATAGGATGACACTAGTGATGGCTTGCAGTCGTCAGATCTGGACGGAACAAGTTTGTGGATGAAGGGTTAGAAGCACTGAGTATCACGGGGAAAGGTAACATTTCCTTCTGTGTGTCCATTAAAATATGCTGCACACGTCCTGATTACAAAACTCCAAGATTTCTGTTGTAAAAGAAAAACAGATGTAAACATTATTAGCATGTGTGAGGGGTAGTTTATTTGTTTTTACGATCACACAAATGTTTTTGATTATAGTTTTACCAGAGTGTGTGCAGTTGAAGACAGCTTCTGCGCGACTGTAAAACTCGTCTCCGAGGATGGAGCGGTAGTCCATGTGGCTTGTGTGGACCAAACACTGAGTTGCGTCTTTGAACAGCAGGTCACTTTCTCCATATTGTTGAGACTCGAAGAGCTTGAACTCTGCATTTGGATTGGCTGCCAAAGTTTCCTATAAGATGTTTAAAACATTTAAAAGAAAAAAATATCCATTTAAAAGAAAAAATAACCGGCTCTTTGGCAAAGGTTTCTGGGGGAAATGTGGTTGTGACTGGACCTCAATAATATTTTTTTTGCTACCAATCGAAATGTTTCCATAATGCAGTATAACTAAAAGGAGTCTGGCCAGATTTGCACTCTTATGTCCAGATAATTATTTGGATTTAAAACTAAATGTAGCTAATCTTAGGCTATTTTATTCAGGAAAACATCTTGTCAGCCTCCACGTTGTCATTTCATTGCTTGTCCCAAGCTGCAGCTTTGAGTGGTAGAGGTGCTGCTGAGATATAGATTGAGAAACATGCACAATTCTTAATGCATTCGAGAGGCAGCTAACTCTCATGTCTTGTGGACTGTGAATACACACACACACAAGGTCTTTTAAAAGAATTTGGTCACATAAGCTGACCTGTGACTTCATGAGGAAGTCGTACACTCGTGCTGTGAGAACAGGCCGCGTCATGATGGTGTTTGGTGGGATGACCCCGAGGTTGCAGCTCTCCCACTCTGACAGCGGGGCTCGACGACCATCCCCACACAGCAGTTCAAAGTCTGCAGACACCAACCCCTCTGCCCAACCGGTGGAACTTAAACCTGAAGTCCAACATGACAAAGGCTTAATAATAAACATACAGTACATATTTGCATCAGTGTGTGTGTGTGTGTGTCTTGAATATCTCACTGAGGATGTTGGCCTGAAGGCTGTGTTGCTCAAGGAAGGCCACGTCGCCGTAGCTTTTACCACTGGGATCTCCAACCAGACACCTGTGAATAAAGAGTTAAGGATTAAAGGGTCAGTCCAGCCAAATTACATAAAAACATTTTCTCTCTTAGCCCTAGTGGCATCTAGCCACAAAGTTTAAGATATTGGTGAAAATGCAATGGAGTTATAGGCAGAACAATTTTCATTAGAAAAGTCCCTATAACAACTTTTGACAGTGAATTTAGCAGATTATCCACGTGGACACTATTTCTGACACTGCCGACATCTTTCAGCTCATCTTTTGGTTTAAGGCCCACAACTTTACTCTTTTGGTTCACTCTCACCAGTGTCGTTTTCCAGTCGCGGTACGTACTAGACATACTCGTGCAGCAGTAAAAAGCTAAAGAGCTTGATATTTTACGCAGGAGTTGGTGGAGAACAAAACAGACATAAGACATAAAAGCAGAGTGGATATTTATGCTAATGTTTTTTCACATCTGCTGGATGCGTAAATAGGCAACTGGTTGCGAACAATTTCACAATATCAACTTAAAAGGTTGATAATATGTCAGTGTTGTGTTTACAACTGCCCCCAGGTGACCAAAATAAATCGGTTAATTCAGGCTTTTACAGTATATAATATATAAAATGTTGTAAACTAATGAAAACTAGTGAGAAAATATGCTTTTTGTTCATTTAAATGCTCACACCAGCAATCACAGGTGAGCAGAAAGCTCTCTTTCACTGTGCATACCTTAATGCCCCCATGTTGCCATAGTAACGCTCATTGTGGTTGTCAGCACAGCGTCTGGTGGCAGCCTCTCCGGTGCCTCCCATACACACTTTACACAGATTCCCCTGAGAGCCGGGTAGACAGCCTTTCCAAAACACCTCATTGTACACTAAGAACACATAAAGTGGCAAACTTCAGCTGTGCAGTGTGTCAGCACACAGAGAAGAGATGCAACATGATATTCTCTTAACAAGAGGACTGGCAGTGTAGATGTAAAGTTGAATGAGGGATTCAGAACAGTACCTTGGTTTGGGTCACAGGAGGAGCTGCTGTTATGCTCCAGGCTTAGCGTGTGTCTGTAGGGCAGCAACCAGCCTGCTGGGCTGTACATGTGGCCATGACAGGAGCGACGGCCTTGGAGGTTCCCAACGAATGTGTTTTTGCTGGAGCGCTTTGCCACTGCCACACCGACCACTGAGGGCAACACTGAGGACGGAGACAGCGGCGGTTTCAGTGTAAAGACACTAATCACACCAGCTACAAGTGTGTCATTTACTGCAGTGTCATCATTTACCATCTGATTCTAAGTGAGCCGATCCTTTAGCGGGCACACACTCTCTTCCTGTGAGTCAAAGAGGAAAACAGTGGAAACAGATCAATATTTGTCGAATTAATGACCCAGCACTACAGCCAATGTGATGATTAATGAGATGATTATTTTTACATTTAATTATTTCAGAAAAATGTTAACTGCAGTGTTAAATACCAACTTATGATTTGCATTTGAAATGCTATTACAAGAAAGTGGCTTAATCCAGAAATACTGTCAACTAATGACTGGATTTACTTCAATTAAAATATTATAATGATGAAATGAATAAAAAAAACTTTTCTCCACAAGTTTGAAAAAAAAGTTGGTTTTTTGCTTTTTTTTTGTGTAAACTGAAAATTATCAAGCTACACTTTAAGGTTCTGGCTCTACTTACTTAAGATTTTCTTTTTCATTGTGTATTATTAATTTTTGTTCATGTATTTTTGGTATTTTTATTATTATTTTTCTTTTAATTTCTATGTACTTGTATCATCATTTATTATTATTATTATTATGGGCATTCACGACTTCTACTTTTTGTTACAGTGACTATTTTATTTGTACATTACCTTATTTTACAAAGCTAATTTAATTTACACTGATAAAAAGCATCAAATCTTCAAATGTTGGATTTTTTTGCTTCATAAATGACTTAAAAGTAGCAGAAAAACTCTTATGGGATAATAATAGATGAGACTATTAATGAAGATTATCAGTCAATAAAGAAGTATAGAGTAGAAAGTTTGATTTTGGAGAGGCCTCTTGCTGTGTCAATGTGTAATTTGAGAACAGACCTTTGCTGAAAAAGAATTCAACCAGACTCTCACCATAATATTCTGTGACGACAGGAACAAGACCACACTTTCCTGCGATGAAAGAGTGGGTCGCATCCAGCGAGACCGCGTCCACCTCGTCCCTCTGTAGCGTCAGTGTCAGTGAGTGGGAGAGAATACCATCGTTGTTATTCAAGTGTGATAAAACTTTAATATCCAGACATCCTGTGATTTAATTTACTTGAATGACTTACCTTAATTTTCTCGATGCAGTCGCGGATTGAGACCGCTCTAACACACACCAGCGGGTCTGACTTAATATTGAGAGCCCACTGCTCACATTTCTTCTGCTCTGCATGGCTAATACAGCACCACCGCACAACACTGTCCTCCAGTGAACTTCCTGCACAAAAAAATAGGTCCAGTGAGCTTATAAAATCACAGCCAGTCTGTTTTGAATGTAACAATTACCAAACACACACCAATGTGGGTCAGCACCTTCATGCCCGAGGCCTTTGAGCAGTGCCACATAATCCAGCCCCAGAACCAGACTGACATCTATGTCATCTGGCAAAACAGCCAGTTTATCTGTCGCATCTTTGAAGAGAAGGTCGTTTTCCCCAAAAAAAGAGGAGTTGAATAGTTGAAAGCGCTGCCTATCTCGTCCTCGTTGGCCAAACAGCGTCTAAACAACAACAGACAATGCTTTAAGAATCTTTTACAGGGGTAAGAGGACATCATCCAGCGAGGAAACAAAGTGTGATCTTTAGTTAGTTAAAAAATGTACCTGCGCCGTTAATAGAAACTTGCGAGCCACCTTGCGGAAGTTAAATCTGGTGACCGTGCCACCTCCTGGACCACGTCCCAGATTACAACTTCTGTAGTGGCTGAGAGGAGCTTGTGTTCCATCTGTACAGAGTAACCTGAACTCGTCTCTGTCTGAGAGAACAAACAGAATAAGAAAAGCAGATGTTGTAATCCTCTAAAAAAGAAGAAGGAGATTTTCATTTTGATTCTGTATATCTTCATCTTCCATCAACACCACTGGTTGTGCACCAAGTGTGTTGTACTGAATAATATATTGAATATGTATTGAATCTATTTATTATATCTATTGAATATGGGTTTTTTGGGTTTTTTTTAATAATAATAATTTCCACCTTTTCAAATTACCTGAGCAACTCCACAATCTTTCTTAGTGCCCCCTGGTACCCCCAGTGGTACATGTATACCACTGATTGTAGTTAACTGTATTTTTTTGTGGCATTTCTGCCTTCATTAAATGGACAGACACTAGAGAGGTGACAGGAAATGAAAATACAGAGATATGGGGGATGATTTGCAACAAAAAAAAAATCCTCAAACTGTACACGTTGCAATAACAAAGTCAGCATCTTAAAGCCCAGCAACCAGGACGCCTCAGAGAGGTTTCCTAACTGTAACAGAATAAATGAACAGCAAGATATTATAGAAGTTCATTAGAAGATAGTTTACCTTCAATGCTTTCAAGAGCTAAATGGTCAACAAATGCAACATCTGCTGCTCCACTCCTGAGACATCTGTGACAGAACAAAGAAATCCATGTCTCTGCTGTTGAGGGTCTACATGTTTGAAATACAGCAAATGTGCATTGTGAGTTGAGAGGTCGTCTGTTTAGGCTTACCTGAGGGCCCCTTGGCTGTTGTAGAAGGGCTCACTGTGGGACGTTTCGCAGTGGTAATTCTTCTGGCGAATGTAGGACTTCTGGCCTTGGCACAGAGCGCAGAGTGGTGGTGCCAGGGCAGCGGCTCCAGGAATGCAGCTGGCACTGAAAAAGGTACTGACGTCTGCTCGAGAGGAGAAAAACAAGTGAGGGGACTGGAGGACCACAAATGACAAAATAGGAAATAGAAAGACTTACAGACCGTACAGCTGATTATAATCTCATTACCGTGATTCAGCGGCTGATCCTTGGACCAGCTCAGGTAGTTGCGGGACAGCAGGAAGCCAAGTGGTAGACTCCATCCAGTGGTCCATCGAACCCCACTGTGACAGCTCCTGAGGCCCCGCAGGGACCGTATGTCCAAACTGCTGTTTTTCACCACAGCCACAGACAGAATGCAGCCTCCTGCAGGACATCCACAAACAGTTATACTCAAACCCACAGAGAGATGTTTCAGTAATGTGTGAGGTAAACCTACCGTCACTGTATATCTCCTTGGCAATCACAACAAGGCCAAACTGCTTCACAGCAGAATAAACTTCTCCTGCATCTAATGTCACGATGTCAGCACGGTTCGCCTGAAACGAAGAGTTAACACAGCGAGTCTCATCACAGAGGAGACCTTATTATAGTGGTGCCCAAGAGAGATTATATGTGGATGTCAATAATGAATCGAGAAAGCATTCAAAGCTTTGGTGGTGTAATATAATTAAATATAATTAAAATATAATAATACCATTAAAAATATAATTATTATAGATGTTTTAATTATAATCTAATTAAAAAATGTATATTTCACTGAGACATTATACAACACATTTGCAAAAGGCTTTAGCTCTCCGTGGTTTAAATATTTTCTCCCATACTGGCACTATAAACAGGTCATCATCAAGTGTAGAGCTAAACTGATAAATCTGCTGGGTATCACCGTACACATACGGTGGCTGATAAGTGACAAGAACATGTAGTACAATAAAAAGCCAAAGAGCACTAAAAAGTTGATTTTTTAAATTATTTTAAAACATCTTTAGTGGCTGCATACCTTGGTCACAATCCTAATCAAAACATTTTTGTTAAAAATTTATATTGGCAGTTATTTAAATTCTCAAATACTGGTATCAGCCTCATAAACCTGTTATTGGTCGAGCATTAAAAAAAAACTGTTTTCTTTTATTTATTGTTAAGTAATCTGTAAGACTTTACATGACAAATTAAAAACACTGACAAGTAGAAATCCACTTGAGTATTTGATTAAAAACATTTCAACATTTGTCTGCTTTCTATATGTCTGTTATCTTAACTGAGGTTTTATTTTCAATTAATTCCTGAGAATATGTTAAGAAGAAATCTAGCTTGACATTAAGGTTTTTTTTGTGTGTATCTGTCAAGAAAATTCTTTATTTTACAAATTTAATACACATGTAAAACCACACACAAACACTACGTTCATAAGGCTATTTCCTACAGTGTACTACCTTTGTCCTTTGCACACCTTTTCGCTAAAGTCATGACATTTAAGGGGAACAATGGCTCACCCTGATCCTGTCGATGCAGTCAGTCGTGCTGGACGCTCGAATGCATGAGAGTCTGGCAAAAGCTGCCACAGCAGCTGGCGGCAGCACTGTCACCAGAGCTTTAGCTAGTTCTGCACACTTCCTCTGCTCAGGATCTGACACTGTGCACCACCGCATCTTCTTAGCTAACATACAAGAGATTGTTCATCAGAGGATAATATACATTTTGTAAAGGATTTATCTGGCCATTCATTAATTCATAAAATCTAAAGCCAACTTTGCATGTTTGTAAACTGTGAAATGATTTCACAATGATTCGTTTAAATCAGTTTTAATAATGTGCACAAAAAGCTCCAAAAAGAGGGAAACAATCTTGCCATCAACAACCAAAAAGCAAACAGAATAAAGACTTCCGAGAACACAAGGAGACTGAATATAAAGATAATAAGTTAATAATGAAATATCAAAACTAATACAGTAACAAAACTTACCCCTGATGCAGCTGACAAAGATGAAAGAGAGTAAAATGGCATAAATTCCTCTCATTCTGGCCTGTTGTGGCTCAGATCTGTATTAAATAGTCTGCAGAGCACAGAGGCACAGCTGTCCGGTCTGCCAGACTCAAATACCGGATACTCCTGCATGGATTTTTCACAGTACTAGAGGCACTCACGGATAAATAGAAAAACTATTGCGTAAGGGCAGCTCCTCTGAGAACAGTAAAATCACTTTTTTTTTCCTTTTTTTTCTTTTTACACATATGGAAAATATTTAGCACCATCTGTCACAAGGATGACCCCTAGCCAACATTTCTGTAGATTTTAAGGGTAGATGAAGCAGTGAAAGGAACTTGGCTTTCATGTTTTTTTTGGATATGTTCAGTCAATGTTAAGACAGTTTGCATCATATTTAAAAATAAATAGCAACACATGGACGTTTTTTCATGAATGAAGCAAGTTTATAGCTAAATGTCAGCTGGTTTCATCACTTCTGGAGTGCGTGAGCACAGCTACTGTACTGCTTGATACACGGAGAGGTCTGTGAGGACAGTCTGTAAATGCTGGATCCTCTCTGCGTGTAGCAGCATCGTTGGTTTTCTTTTTGCCAGTTCAGTGGACAGTTTGTCGATGCGCTCCTCCAGCTGTCAACAGCGAAATACAACGACAATCAACATGTGACACAGGCAGAATAACTTTAAGGAGCCAGTGATTTCCAGTGGTGAAAGAAGTGTGCAGATCACTTACGCAAGTTAAAGTATTAATACCACCACCAAGTAAAAATCTTGCATTCAAAACAAAAAAAAAGTATGTGAGTATTATCAGCAGAATGTACCTAAAGTATCAAAAGTAAAAATACTCATTGTGCAGTAAAATGCTTTTCTTATTATATCTGATGTTTTTGGATTAATATCACTGCTGCATTAATGTTAAATTCAATTAAAGTTGTATTTTACTGCCGTTGATGTTTAAGCTCATTTTAACTACTTTTATATACTGTTGGCCAGTTTAATCATGTTTGGAGCGTGGCTGTCCTGTGAGAACCACATATCTCTAAAACGTCTATTCTTTCATGAGCTCAGAAAAAAAGCCGTTTTCAGCTTTTGTGCAGGGTTTCAAATAGTTTATTTAGGTTTCCACTGGATAGGTAGGCTATGAAAATGGTTATGTGAAAAGTAACTAGTGTCAGTAAAGCTGTCAGACAAATGTGGAGGAGCAAAAAGTACAATATGTCCCTCTGAGATTCAGTGGAGTAGAAGTATACATTTGTATAAACTGGACATACTTAAGTAGAGCACAAGTACCTCAAGTGTGTTACTTGAGTAAATGTATTTAGTTACATTCCACCACTGGTGACTTACATACAGTTTCCCCTCATGTGACCTCTGATTGCTGCTTTTTGTCACAGTCAATGATTTACTGTCTTCAGAAGAATGCATGCATAATTTAATCCATCAGTGGACGTAATTTAGGGAAGTTACCTTGAAATAACTTTCCGTCAGCACCTCACAATCCCCGTCTCTTTCCATGGTCAAAGAAACTCTGACAGGAAGCATTTCCACTGATCAAACAGCAGAACTGCATACATTCTGGCCAAGGTATGAACCTCTCTGTTTTCACCCTGGTCAACTTGTGTGGATGCAACATATATTTTTGTCTTTATTTTTAATTTGTTAGTTAGTTAGTTTTAAAATATAACACTGTAAACCAAGTACGGATGGTTTAGATAAGAATTACAAGAAGTACTTTTTTTTCCTTTTTTTTATTTGAGTAAAATCAAAATGTACTTAATTAATGTTCAATACTGACTCCTTTTGAGTTTTAAAACATCAACAATGAAATGTGAGATGTGGGACGTAAAAACAGTATCAGCTCTAAAGTGTAATTAATTGCCATGCAAGTGCTCACAATGGTGCCATTGTGCAGTTGCCCTGTTTTTTTTTTTCTTGTTTAACTTATAACAATGACAAAATTATCTTCTTACCTCCTTCAACTCTTGACAAACAGCATTTTTCTCCATTTGGTCATCTTTTCCGCTGGTCCGCAGACAAGTTCTTAAAACCTCTCTCAGCTTTTGCCAAGCCCTGAGTGAACACACACACACACACACACACACACACACACACACATTCCTCAGGCTCCTTCTGGCACCCAATTATCACCTGGGCTATTTCAATGCTTTTGTTAGCTGCACACACATGAAAGCAGCTGCCTGTCTCAGCTAACATCTACAGTACCAACACCTCGGTGTGGTATGAGTATGCTCATGTGCCAGGCATGCCCTCCACACACCTCCCTGCCCTTCCATGTGCCTACATGGAAAGCCTGAGTCAGGGAGCTAAACAGCAAATACCCCCAGGTACACAACAGAGCAGGCATCAATAACAACAGAAATGACATTAAGGCAAGGCAAGGCAGGTTTATTTGTATAGCACATTTCAACAACAAGGCAATTCAAAGTGCTTTACATAAAGCATAGAAGGCATCGAGACACAATGTAAAAGCAACACAAGACAAGAAAGCATTTAGATAGAAATTAAAGGGGACATATTATGAAAAACTCACTTTTTCAGTGTTTTTGCACATACATTTGGGTAGTCCCTACCGACCCACAAACTGTGAAATAAGACAACCCAGTCTGTTTTTTGTGAGCTGCCTGAGTCAGAAAACATGGGACCAAATACCCCGTTCAGATTTTGCCCTCCTTCTTACATCAAATTGAGGGACATTTTTGATGGAAACGTCCCGACTACAGTCGGCAAAAAGCTGTAGAGCTACGTGTACGCTAACGCTAACCACTTTATGTCTGACTGCTTTTCCAACCTGGGTCAGTACAATGCAGGACTGGCCACGAAACTGCTCCTAAAAGAGGGATCAATACCAACTGTCTGTGGCAAAACTGCAGATGAGAGAAATGTAAGTATTAACGATATAATTATGTTGTGTTTATTTGGATGTTTAGTACAAGGCAAAGTATTATATGTAAAGTTGTCGGCAGTATTTGCTACATCATCCACGTTAACTTTGTTAATCTTGTTGAATGTTTGTAAGATTAACTTCATCCAACGCATTTAAACAACATGAGAGTAAAATGAGAGAACAAGAAGTCTCTGATTTTTCTTGAATCACTGAGGCCATTTGTCCCCCGCTCCCTGACCCACATGTAGCTGGTCTGCAGTCAAAGTTATGGTTGTGTTGTTGCACTCAGGTAGTTGGGTTAGCATGTTGTGCTAGGGGGAAATGCTTTACGTCCATCTGCACTAGGGCGAATGGGTACGCTTTGCATTGTGTACTGATGCAACTGTGTGTTCATGCTAGAATGAGCAGAGGCCTGACCTCAGAGCTAATGGAGTGTAACATAATGTTAGCTAACTCAGACCTCAGAGCTAATGGAGCGTAACATTCTAACATGCTATCACTACTGTACCGTATTTAGGACTTGGAGGCACATCTCGTTTGTTGTAAGTCACCGCCTGTTAAACTGTAAACTACATGCAGGCTTATGCTTTAAACCTATGCAGATTAGCATAAGGTGACCAGATTTCTGAAATGAAAACCAGGGACATTTCCAGTTTGGCGGTCAATATATCATTAAAATATCCAATGTTTTTATCTATGAAATAAAAAAGGGGGACAGTTCCGGTGTCATGTA
>JBBPCS010000359.1:5542521-5558735 GCA_037974645.1 Hollardia meadi
TCTACTGACCAAAATCCGAAGTATTTCCAAACGGGGCTTTTTAGATTGCTCGGACTGGAAATCTCTCTCTCTGCGGCAGAGTTGGGTTGTGAACCCGAACGTCCTTGTGAACTCTCTGCCATCTTTAGCCTACCACGCTTGTTTCAGCTTGACACATCAATGACAGTGACGTTGAGTGACTTCTGACCGTCATGCAGTGCAGCAATCTTTGGATTGTCTGTCTGTTCGTACATCTGTACGTCAGTCCCATTGTGAATGCGATATCCCAGGAAGGCCTGAAGAGCATTTCTTTAAATGTGGTACAAACGTCCCTTTGGCTTAGGGATGATCTGATAAGAATTTGGTGGTCAAAGGTTTTTAGTTATTGCTCGGACTTGAGACATTTCACACAAATGTCTAACAGGATAAAGCGATGAAGTAATGACATTTTATATCCAAAGGGTCAAAGGTCAATGTCACTGACATCCTGTTGTGCTAAAACACTTTTCTGGACATTATTCAACACCATAACTCAGGAACAGAAGAAGGGAGATTGTGACCACATTTCATATTTGGTCAGATACTGAATTATTGACACTAACCTTGGCTGCCCAACAAGACTGGAATTTCTTAATTTTAGGGGCAGGGCTACTGGTCCTGCAGCGGGGAAATTTTTTGAGGGCACAAAGGGCGCGTGTCAGGGTATCAAGGCCATAAGTGGGAAAAAAAAACGGTTTTGATATCAGTTAATTAAATGAATCAATTTCTAAAGACATGAATACCTTTTTTTTTTGTAAACAAAGTAACACTTCTAGAGAAATAAAAACTTTTTTTTTTTAAATATGGATAATTTATTTGCACTTCATATTTAGAATAGCTTTAGGATCCCATACAATCAGTACAATCATTGAAGTCTCAATCAAGGCACTAAAATGTGTTACAACTTGGTATACTAGAAGGACTGCAGCCACACTAAAGTGAGATGACTCACACTTTACTTCCATCATTATCACTGGAATAAATGATGTGTTTATTCAAATTATTAATACTTTTAAAACCAGTTTTAACATCTTGTGGGTGCAGTTTGATTCTAAGACAGACATATACACTGTATGTAGTTTTTTTGTAATGTATGGAATTGTTCCCTATGGATAAATGGTGATTAACATTAATCACACTAAATCAATAACCAGTGTCGGAGCTAGTTCAAAGTTTAGTTCAGCAGTTCATTTTAAAAAATGGAAGACATGCAGTGTTTCCTACAGATTCAATGTACCTGTGGCTGGGCCCCCAGGGTTGAGACTATTTTGATAAATTATTTCTTGTTTCAATATTTAAATGGATTATCCACCTTATTTCAACTTTTATTCACAAACTAATCTGCTCACCTTGGTTTTCCCTTCAGTGACCGATGGGCACACAATTCAGAGGGGCATCAAGGCCAGATAAAGGGGCATCGATGGCCATGGCTGTCGTGGCCGCCAGTGAAATTCCTGCCCTGGTGCCCACCTTAAAACTGCTGATTATATAGATCTTCTGTGCTGCCGAGTTAAAAATGTGCGTGAAAAAACTCGTCAGTCACTACATATATTATGAGTTTGGACAGATATGGATGTAAACTACAACTTGACCGGTGCACATATAGGCATATAACAGCGAGGTGTTAAATTTTGTTTACTAAAAATTCTTAAGGATTATAGAAAATATTTTACTACATATTGGCATACATCAATGTACTTACTGTATGCACCAAAACCAGATAAGAGAAATTGTTTGGCATTTGATGGTTATGTTTGGCTGATGTGCTTGTGATCCCCCAGGCTGCAGCGTACAAATCGCTCCCCTGGTCCAGGCCCTCAGCCTGCTGGAAGAAACTCTCCAGGCAATGCTGTCACCAGCATGGTGAGCATAAACATCATTCTCCCAGCTGTTCTGAGTGGTCTTGTTGGGTTAGACTTTTTGTACTGAAATTTCTACACCTATTTTTATTGCTAATATTGTTTGTTTGTTTTTGGTGTTTTTTTAAACTTCAGTTGTCCCCATCATTTACACCCACATCTGTGATCCGCAAAATGTATGCAACAAAAGATAAAAGCAGAGATGAACCATCAAGTCGTTCAGACGCCAAGGAGGAGGCATCAGCGCACACTCAAGATGGTACAGAGCATTAAATTGGCCACAGCTTCATGATTTTAAGTTTTGCTTAAGTACTACAGCACTGTAACATAGGGATTTGGGGTTATTTGATTACAGACAGCAGCTCCCCAAATCTATACTTGGAAGTGATGGATGGGAATGCTGCCCAGTCTGGGGGAGTAAAGGCCGGCTCGCAGACTTTGCCAAACAAGGACCAGGAACGTCTCAGGCCTGGCTCTGCTGGACACCATACACCCGCCATGGCACCTCCAGGGCCCTCCTCATCTTTTCCTCGTCCAGTCTATCCAGTACCGCTGCTATCTCATGTACCTGTGGTGCGCCCTTCTCCCCAGCTGCACCCTAATGTGGTTCAGCGAATGCTGGCGCAGGGTATCCCGCCCCAGCAACTTGGACCTGCTCTTGTGCAAGCAGGTTAGTTTTGGCTTTCTTTTTTTCTCCATGTGCTTATCTTTTGAAAAAATACTTTAACTGTAATGGCTTTTTGTAAAATTGACCTGATCAACATCTCACGTTGATGACCTGATGGAAGTCTTTAATTTTACACACCAGGTATATTTCCACCGCATGTTGACCTTGCACAACTTCAAGGCTTGCCTCCTGCCCTGCTTGGACAACCACTGTACCCTCTCAGTGCAACAGGGCATCCACTTCTACCTCCCAGAGCCAATACCCAGATGCAGTTAGCAGTAATGCAGCAGCAACTTCAGCAACAGAGACCAAGTGAGTGGAAGTAATGTCAAATTAACCGGGCTCGAGTGTGCAAATTCAAGTGGCTAGAGCCAATTAGAAAAGAATGTTGTTCTGTCTTAAACTACAATCATCTAGCATTACATGGTATATGTGACATACAGATTAACCTAAAAATTAGGGATGCACAATATTTATCAGTCTTATTAGAACTATGGAATATTATGCCATCCAAGCTATTAAGTTCTTTTTAAAATACAACAATGTAAAATTATCTGTTATGGTTATCGGCCGTGAGAAGAGGGTAATTAGCGGTTATATCAGCTGAAAAAATGCATATTGTGCATCCCTACTAAAAACAAAGGTCTGGGAAAAAGTAAGTATCAATAATTTATCGGAGTAAGAACTTCCCATTTTAAGTCCTGTAGTTTTTTGAAAGGGGGGAGGCTCTTATTTTCTCAGCTCTTAGATTAAACTGTTTTTTTTGTCTCATTGCAGTACATCCAAATGTCCAAGGCCCTCACCGGACAAATGGCTCCCAGAGACACGGGGGCAGCCCCCCTCTAGGTCTTGCCAAGTGGTTTGGATCAGATGTGCTAGAACAGCCACTCCCCTCCATGCCGGCCAAGGTCATAAGCGTAGATGAGTTGGAGTTCCGGCCATAAGAAAATAAACGCTGTGTTGGATAGAAAGATTTTCTTTTTCTTTTTGCCCATCTCCACCCCCTCCTACCATAAAAATGTGAACTTTAATTTGAAAGGCAATGCACAGACCTGGACAGCCTAACCATGCCATGTTTTGTCTTCAACTTCAAAGTCACTACTTTTGAAGAAGCTTATCAGCAGAAATGGAAGACCAAGTGATGGTAACTAGTTCTGCCAACTGAGTGAATTTTTTTCCTTTTTTTGTTTTTGTATTTGGCTCTGCGCAGTAAATAATGTATAGGCCCAATTGTACAGACCATGGGAAAGAATCTTATTCTCCCTGTATATAGCTTTTTTTTTTTCTTGGTATGGGGGAAGGTGAAGCCATCTTGCAGTTCAGCTGAAAACTGCAATAGATGAAGTCACTGAGAGCTGGTAGCATTCCTTTGTCCCGTCAAACTATAATTTCCCCCCTGAAGTTCACAGAAAGGGCTACAGCAGGTGAAAAATGTTGAATTGATGAGTAACTTAAGTGTATACCTTCCTTTGTGGCATTGCTAGTGGCCCTTTTCTATAGATGTTACTGGCTGGAGCAAGATGACTTCAGGGGATGAAGCTAATGCTGGTTGTGCCTTTTTTTTCCTTTCTTTTTTTTTTTCGTTTTTTAAACTGTATCCTCTCCCATCCAACCTGTCACTAGGGGGGGCTGCACTGCTCACATTGTCAATTTTGAAGGTGGTTGGGATTCAATTTTTGTGCTATTAAGTTATAAAAAGCACAAAAAGAAATAAATAAAATGTTCAGTGAAACACAATTTGCATAATTGTTTGAAATGGTTTTGTATTTTGTATCTATTTATATCTATCCCCAGCTATCTCTCCTTCCTTAAGCCATTGAGTGTAAATCTGAACTCTGAACAAGAGGTCTCTGAGGTTTTTTTTTTTTTTTTAACTCAATGTTGCCTGTATTTGCCAGGTGAAATACTGAAGGCTTTTTGGAATCAAGTCCAAAATGTTGGTGAAAATACAACCACTAAATGCATACATGTAAGAATAAAAAGCACTTACCGGTAAGTTTGTGCTGCTTTTGAGACATTGAGTTACCTACTGATGTGGTATAAGTTTACAGTCCAATGAAGAGCTGGACTGATTAATTAGATGGGATCTTTTTTCTTTTCTTTTTTTTTATTAAAAGGGTAAGATGCAAACATTCAGGTAAACAATTGCAGCACATACAATTTAAATATAGATAATTGCTTGTTCCTTAAATGTCATGTTTGAGGTGTTTAAGAAATATGGTCTACCATTTACAACTTTTAAATGCACATTTTGGTCAAAACATACAAACCCTTTGATCAGGCTGTAGACCAATTCAATAGGCTTCAATAAATCCTTTCGTGCTGAAGCTTGTAATGTTCAGAATTTGTAGACACTGCTGGAGGTTTTTATTTCCACCGCAGTGGTGGAATGAATTGTATTAAACATTTTAATTTCTGTCCCTTTGTGGTCTATAGGAGTAGACAAAATAAGTGGTAACGCGATACAACTGCCTTTAAGGTTAAAATGAAATTTGTCACCCTGTTTAAAAATGTCAAACACCGTTATCCATACTCTCCAACCATTAAATTATTTCTATTGATGTGGTTTGATATTTTTCTGTGGTGTGATATTTTATGTAATACTAGGTCATACGCGTGCCTGTAAAAATGGGTACCTATTTTATTCTGTTTAATTCGAGCCAGAACTTGCCTCAGGTGATTTATACAGTATAATGTTTTTATGTCTTGAATGGGCGCACAGACTGCGCTCATACATAGGAAAAGGGGCTTTACGTGTTTGTGGTTGGTTGGGGGAGGGGTTTTTCAAACAGGCTAGGCAGGAAGAGAAACCTGCGCGTTAACATTTTGGTATAAAGAGGATGTTGAAGACCCCTGCGGTGTTTGGGCTCTACTCGTAAGTGTTGTCATTACGTGACGGAATCATTAAAAAATTACACATTCTGTATTAAACCATAGTGAGACGTTCTTCACAAAACAAGAGCGACCCCCATCCCTCAAGAAAGCAGGGTCAAAGTTCACAGGAAGCTGGGGGGCTGCCATTTTTTCCCTACTGCTGCTACTGCTAACGTTTAACGTTAGATGCTAAAACGACGGGGAGTGGCGGTTGGTGTAGGATTGTGTAGCTAGCTGGAATCAACGGCTCGAAATCGTTACACAAAACACGCAATTTCTCCCACCGTTGTTGCTTACAACCTGTTATTGGATGAATTCGGCATGGAGAAGGTAGCGGAGCCGTCTTGGACTTCTTCATACACCTACCAGGTGAGCAAGCACAGTGCGGAGATGCTACACAACCTCAACATTCAGAGGAAAGATGGAGGCAGGTTCTGCGATGTGATCTTGCGCGTTGGCGAGGAGAGCTTCCCTGCTCACAAAGCTGTTTTGGCCGCGTGCAGCGAGTATTTCGAGTCGGTCTTCAGCCGCCAGACGGAGGGTGACATCGAATCTAAGGAGCTTGAGATGCACACCATCAGCCCGAAAGTTTTTAAAGACGTTTTGGACTTCGCTTACACCTCCAGGATTGTGGTGCGACTGGAGTGCTTCCCGGAGTTGATGACAGCTGCCAAGTTTCTGCTGATGCGGTCCGTCATCGAGATATGTCAGGAGGTTATCAAACAGTCCAACGTACAAATCCTCGTCCCGTCTTCACGCGGAGCAGACGCCAGCCTTTTCCAGGCCACGGCGGCCACGGAGCTGGGTTTCCCGGTGGCACAGCAGGATCTGGTAAACGGAACGGGAATGCTGGTGAACGGCCAAAGCTTTGCTAACAATGCACAGATGCATGTGGACGGGAGTGAAGACACAGCCGCGGTGTTATCTGAGGACAGCGGCGAGTTGTCGATGCCAATGTTGGAGCCTGTCGAAGGACTGTCCGCTTCCCCATCAACGGAAATACCGGGGAACGCGTTTCAACACGGCGCTGGCTCCCCGGGGTCCAAAAGGAATAGGGGGAGACCAAAGAAAGCTGGTGGGGTAATGGAGGCTATACACTTTAATCACAGCACCCAGAAAGACAATGGGCTGTTTCCTTGCGGGACTTGCGGCAAAGCGTTTACAGAGGCTTCCCGCTTGAAGAACCACGAAGCGCAACACGGAGCCCACACCGGTGGTGTAAACAACGTCGGTGACAGCCTGTCAATAGCGGGTGGCATGTCTTTAATGGCTCCGCCTGCTCTGGTGGAAAACGGCGTACAGTTACACGGAGGGCTGACGCTGGATAACGGCCGCAAACGGGAAAGGACCAGGCGGCATGTCGGTTGTGACATTTGCGGTAAAGTTTTCCGCGACGTTTACCACCTTAACCGACACAAGCTCTCCCACTCTGGGGAAAAGCCGTACGCATGCCATGTGTGCGGGCTCCGGTTCAAACGCAAGGACAGGATGTCATACCATGTGCGGTCCCATGATGGGTCTGTCGGCAAACCTTATGTGTGCCAAAGCTGTGGTAAAGGTTTTTCAAGGTGAGTTGACCCACAGTGTGTCCTTTGTTTTGCAGTTGGACAAAATCAATGCTGTGTTTGCATGTATCTCACGACCTGGGATTTCCTAATCATGCATGGCACCCTGCACAGTTTGCAGTGTTATTTATTACTATGATTATTGGTGCAAATCTTTGTATCTGCAAATATGATATAACACCCGAAGGACGACAAATGCAGGCAGAGTCAGGGAGTACTCACAATCACAAAACTGTCTACCCACAGTTTTTCAACAAAGCAGGAAATGGAGACAATGTCAGCCGTTCTGTTTCTGTTAATCTGTTCTGTCTAATCAAATGTAGAGACCACAGACATAAACACATAATGTAGTCAGGTACTTTACTACCACCAGCCTGAAGTCTGGATCTAGTCTAAAAACAAAGCCAGAAAAGTCCTTTTTGTGAGTTGAATTAACAAAGACAGGGCAAAGTTCAAACCCTATATAATCATCCTATATTATTATCAATAATTGTAAGAAGGCCACTTTATGCAGAATCTGACACACTGTAAATTGTTAGCACATCCAGCCTGTCTGTTTCTGTTAGAAAAATGCAGAACCATTAGTGAGTGACTTGTCATCCACACAAACCAGCTTCTCAGGCTTTTTTCTCAGGCCCTGTTGCAAACTCTGTCACCACCTACTGCTTTGGAGGTTAATATACATACAGGAAAAAAAAAATCTGTTAACTGCTTCAAAAAATGAAAAAACATGATGAGGGGCAGAGAGTAATTTGTGACAGAGCCATCACCAAATTTGTGGTGAAAAGATGCACTGGCTGAGTCCCTTCAGGTTTGATACATTCCAGAAAAAATGAAACTTGTGGAATAGATAATAGAAATTAGTCATAGATCAACTTTTTCCTTTTTTTTCCCTTTCCAGACCTGACCACCTGAATGGGCATATCAAACAGGTTCACACAACGGAGAGACCCCACAAGTGCCAGGTAACATTTTAAGATCTATATTTCAAAGTTAATATAGTATGAAAATCCATAGCTAATGATGGGTTTAAAACATGCCAGAAAGGTGTTAACATGTTGATTTCCATATTTCAGATTTGTAATGCCTCTTTTGCTACAAGAGATCGCCTCCGGTCACACCTTGCGTGCCATGAGGACAAAATCCCCTGCAAAGTTTGTGGCAAGTTTCTGCGAGCTGCCTACATGACGGACCACCTCAAGAAACACAGTGAAGGAACGCACAACTACTGTGGCATTTGCAACAAAGGTTTGTTTAAAATACCTCAGCATGCACCGCGCTGTTACAAGCTCATCTGAAACAGCCATGTTCAGAAAAATATTCAGTTGGCACCGAAGTCATGGACATCCAGAGGATAAAAGCATGCCACAACCCGGATTTCGTATTCGGCTGGCTCTGCTGTGTGTTCTTAGAAAAATAAGAGAGGTCATTGAAATGAATAAGGGGCCTGTCTTGTTTTGTTTTTAACATGGTGCTAATGTCCATCCATACATGACATTAGTGTCCTACTGCAGCTTTTGTTCTTCAATTTATAAAATGGGTGGTAAAGTATCTTCAACAAACACTGAAAACATGTTTGATTTAAATTTTGTTTGATTTTCTGCCTGGACACAGGAGGAGGGGTGTGTGGTCCCTTTTGACTGTCTTTTGCTTCCTGGTTTGATGGTGATGCTCAAACGTAACTTTTGTTAACTCAAAAACTTAAATGAGTGCCTCATTTGTTATGATAGTAAATACTACATTTTGATTCAAATCAAGTCTCCTTGTCTGGGACAGATTGCATAATACTTTTTATTATTTATTACTTTTTTTGTGCCCATAGAGCACAAACTCTCGTCTCTGACACAAACTCGTCTGTCTCTGGTCGAACTGGTAATGATCATACATCTTTTGTTAATTTTACTTCTATCTACACAGGATGTTTCCGATGAAAGTTTTGTATTCTGTTTTACACGAGTGTGCTTTGTACGCAAGATGATAAGAGCAGTGTTGCATTTAAAAAAAATTATTTTCTTTTTTTCAAGTACAAACAAGATAAGAAACATGAAATATACAAAGCTGTAGCTGAAATACTGGGTAAAGTGGATTAAAGGTGACAGATTAAAAATGCAGCAAACCAGCAATCACAAATTCAAGATGGAGAAAAGCTGAGTAAAAACAAAATGCATCAGTGGAGGCATTTTTTTCATAGAAAACTTCTACCATTCTCCTTCTTGAGGCAAAATAAGTGGCAAGCAGATATATAGTGATCTTTGTATCTGCAGATGCATTAGTTTTTAATCAAAGAGTGAAACGAGAATAAAAGTACTGTGATTAAGATTAAAGAACATCTCTTCACATTGGGCATCGCACTTTGTTTGCTCTGGATGGGAATTTAGATTTTTATCTCTTGCCCGTAATATAGTGATGCTCTTCACTGTTGAGAGATTAAATTCATAGAGATGGATATTAATTTAACTTCTCTTGAATTAATCATCAAGGATCCAGAGTTATTCTGTTCAAAGCAATCATGGCATCTATTGTTTCATCGACATCCAATACCCTGTCGTTGTGTAACAGGACGCCCTCTTCATAGTCAAGGCCCTGAGTGTGTCAAACAAATGCCTTGTTCTTTGTTCCTTTGGTCCCAGGTTTCTCCACCTCGTCCTACCTTAAGGTGCATATAAAGACACACCATGGCTCTCCACTGCCCCCCTCTGCCACAATGCACACCTTCCCTGAGCCAAGGGGGGAACTGCAGATGCACAACGGCAACCCTTACCACATGGGACGCCAGTGCTCAGTGGAAGGCAAGCAGCCGCCCGCCCCATCCCAGACTTTTATGTTTCTGGCTTTTCATTTGCTCTGCTGCTTTTTGGAGAAACATACTGCTGCATCTTTGTGTATGTTTGAAACGCGAGCATACATCAACCTCTGCTGCCAAGCTTTTCGCACAGTGTTTGCAGAACATTTCTAGTAATTAGGTAGAGGGGAAACAGCTGGAACTATTGCACACCTCTTTGAGGATAATTTCACATTTTTTGCATTTTAAAAAGAAGTTCATAACCTGTAGTTTATGCACACCCGAGGGTAATAAAGGCTAAGACGTAGTTAGCAAAGATGGATGATTTAATATTCCATAGCTCTAATAAGATTTGTTACGTTAAACCTTATAGAATTTTTCCGTCCTCTTAGAATCCTTGCAGAACATTTACTGATCATACACATGCTGCATTTGTTACGTCAATGATAGCAATTTGGCTCTGTATACTTTCATTATAGCTGATGATATAAATTTACCAATTATCAGACCCTGTGGTATATATTGTGCACCCCTAATTTTAAGTCAAAAGTACCATATAAATAGCTGGAGAAGTGTTAAAAATGCCTGTGTGTTCTCAGAAGTTTCACTGACTCATGTCAAAGGTCTGAGTTGAAGAAACAGCTGGAGGGAACACTTTTATGTTGTACTATAGAATAAATGCAAGTTTACTATAGAATAAATAGAAGGCAGACGACTCACTTGCATACTTTCTACAGAATTGAAATTGGAGTGGAAAATTTAATCATGACCGTTTCTGTAGGTTGACAAATAAAAATGCTTGATACTGTGCACCTATGCTATTAAACCATTGTTACTTATAGTAAAGATGTAGCTCTTTATTAGGCTGTAAAATGGGAATATAATGTAGATATCTGAACGTGTAGAAGTCATCTGGACGTCATCGTTGATGGGTCTTACTCATGATGACCATGTAACAATTTGGAGTAATGAGTCACTTTTGCTTTTATTGTATGTGTGTGTCTGTCCAGCATGGCCATGGCATCATATTGTTAACAGTGTCTGTTTTCTGCTTGGCTGATCCATCAGCAGTTGTTCAACAACAAACGGTGTTGCATGATCCGACCTATTGTGTACTCCATTTGCTTTGGATTCATTGAAAGCTTTGTAGTTATGCCATTCTTGTGGGAGATGCAGTAGTGTGGAGACAGTGCACGGTTAACTGGTGGCACAACCACAATTGTCAAAAAATAATTTGGAAGACCATGTATATGTCTGATTGTACTTGATGATGACTTTCTGCAATTATTCAATGAATAATCAGAGACATTTGAAAAAAAATATGCCATTTAGCTAATTACCAAACTAAGGTTGGCTATCAAAATTATTAATTACAATGAGAGCTGCTTTTGCTTCCAGAGCTGATATAAAGTGAAACTATTAGCTGCCTAGTAAATCATTAAAACTGATAATGCCCTGTCACTTTACCATCTTCTAAATTGCATCACAGTAGACATTTTGCTGAAGATGCTATTAGTACATGTAATCCTTGATAGATATTTGCCATTATCCTTTTGTGAGCCTAGAGTATTTTGTGAAATGACATAAACCTCTTTTTAACCAGTTATATTATCTGTGTCAGTAACACAAATAGGAGTCCATTAGTACATTATTGACCTTATAATCTCTGGCCAGCGAGCTGTAGAAGTTTGTAGCTGGGGAAAAGCTTCCTGTTTTGGCAAGTGGAGACTTAACAAGAGGAAGTTAGCGGGTTTCTTTGAGGTGGATCTTAAAATCAGTTTTGTTTTTGCCAGCCAGTTGTGACAAGAACAGCATCTCGGTATGCAATGACTCACATTTATGTAAAAAACAAAAAGAGAAATGAGAAGTTGTGTCCTTTGGGTAGCATTATTGTTTTTATTTGCCAGCTCAGATTATGCTCTTATGCAAGTGTCTTTTTCTGCTTATTTCCAAGATGGATTAATTTAAGAATATCGTTGGTGAAGTTGAGGATCAGAAGAAAATTAGATAAGTGGTCATGGAGTCATCCTGCAGTGTCACTAAATGAACAGAATTCTTGTGACACCAAATGTGTTTTCCTCCAACGCTGTCAACGTCATGTGGTAATAGTGCATGTTGACTGTCACGTGTTAGATGTCGTCTAAGCATTTACCAAAGTGGTGCTGAGCATGACTCTGTACTACAAAGCTAATTACTAAAACAGAAAGAGACTGGAGTTTTTCCTTATCCGAACTGAGGGCGAAGGGTAGACAGTGTCGTATACAGTGCAGATTGTTTGATATTGGGCTATATAAATAAACTTGCCTTGACTTGGTTGACTGTGAGTAAAATTTGAGTAAATACTAATTAACATTTGGTAAGCTGAGAACTCTTTGGCAATTATTTGGTTTTAATGATTTAATTATTGGTGACAAAGCTCATCAGATACATGAGTATCAAAAACAGCTGAAAATATTATTTATCCTTGGAAATTACCATGACCATACGTGTGTACTGTCACTAAAGTTATTGCAGTTCACAGTTTTCACTAAGTGTCATGCCATTTGTGAGATGAACATTGTGAACACACGGTTCACAGCAGTACGGGCTTTTCTCACAGGCACATGACATGTTGACGTGTTACAACAGGATGCACAGGTGTAACAAATAACATTAATGATGGTTGGCTCCGTTCAGGCCAGCATGCACACAAGCAGGGTCATGGCATTGTATTAAAAGTTGTATCAAAAGGGGTCATTTTTAATGTTTTTTTTACTTCCACCTGTGTTTAACAAGTCAAAATGTCGACTACAAGAAAGGTCTGTACTCAAATGGCACACAATTTATGGAATTTTATCTGACCAAAGTAGCACGCATATCTAACTTAAGTCAATTATTTCAATAATCATTTGTATCACAAGTGACTTAGTTAGCAATTTGGTATTTGTTGGAGGGGAAAAGGGGAATAAATTCACCACACAGCATGGATTCATTCAAACTAGTGAACCTGTCTAGCTTGCTTTGTTTACAGACAGCTTTTCAAATACTAGTTATAAAATGAAGGTAATTCTGTGCGTATGGTTTTCGCTGCCCCCCCCCCCCCCCACCCCTTCCTTTCTCCCTGGCCGGGTGTTGTGTAGAGCTGTGTGCCAGTCGCCAGCTGCTTCTCACCTCGTCTGAGGCAGAGGGTCGCTTTCATGGGCTCTCTGGACACCCAGTTCTTCCCCAGCCTGGCCCTCCCGCCTTGAGCCTGCAGCCTGAGCTGCTCATGGGGAAGGCAGGTGGTGCTCCATATTTCTGGGAGTGTCGCTCTGGCGGGTTGCCTGGCTTCCCTGTCCACGGGCCTGTCGCAGGTCAGTACAGTCCAGCAGGAGGGTGGGTGGGGGCATGGTCGTAGCACTGCCCACTGGTTGGACGAGCACAGCAGAATTGTCAGTGGACACTGGGCAAATGCACGGAGATAGATAATTGTATAGATAATTCTTTAGCCACATTTTGAAGGAAATGTGTCTGTTTTTTGGGTTTGTTTTTTTTTAAACTATATTTAGTGATTGAGCTTTACACTTAATCGTCACAATTTATTCTACTTGTGTTTGGTGCCATCTCACTAAGTATTTGCAGGTGCTAACCAGCCACTGGATTTAAGTTTTTTTTTTTTGTCAAAACCTGTTTTAGAATCTATTTGTCCTAATTCATGCCTCCCTTTTCTCCCATTTCCATTTTTTTTCTCTCTCTGTCTTACTCCCCGCCTTCCTATCCATACTGTGTTTACTACAGACGGGCAGGAAAACACTGGGAAATGTCCTCACCTGGAATCAGAAGAATCAGATCCTTCATTTGGGGAGCTGTCCAACGGTGATGAGCTTAAGTCCCCACACAAATCGGATGAGCCGGAGCTCGAGATGCCCTCTTTAGCCTGCAACGGAGCCTCTGTGGGAGCGTTGGGGTCTCCAGAGGGATCTAAGCCCAAGACAGACCCTGAGAAGAAATTCACCTGTGGCATCTGCGGTCAGGCCTTCCGCACCAAGTCCTACCTCAACAAGCACCAGCACAGAGTTCACAAAGCCCAGAAGGCCCAGGGGGCTTCAGGGTCGGGCTTAAATGAGCTGGCCCCCTCCCTGACCTCTCCCTTCTCCCCTCAACAAAACATGTCTCTGCTTGAGTCATTTGGCTTTCAGATAGTCCAGTCTGCATTTGCCTCGTCACTGGTGGATGCTGAGGCAGGTCAAAGTGGACTCGACTTTGGAGGGAAGTGACATATTTGCTAAAATTTTTTGCAAAGCCTCTCACTCTTAGGACAAAGCCGGGTTGCCCACAGAAAATAACTTTGCCTCAAGACTTTTTTCCGTTTGTGACATTGCTTATGTGTATCCAATAATTTTGTCACAGACTGCCATACGATTCCTAATTTTTCTACTTTTTCAGAGTATGAAAAGTGTGTGTACGGTGTTTAAATATTCTTTATAAAGAAACGACATGAAGGTTTTATGCCCTTTGTCTGATGTGGCTCTCTTGAAGTTATGTTTGGTATGCTTTCATTTGTGTTTGGCTTGTGTGTTATTGAGCTTTCTTAGTTGCACAAATGTTTCTTGACATGAGATTAATTATTTACTGCAACCTTAAAAACGTAATTACTCGTCTGTTAGTGAATTCTGTATTTATGTTGTTTCTCTGAGTATTTTTAAGAAGATTTATTTTTCTTCAGGACAGATTTGAATTGGCATCAATTTTGATAGCAGGTTTTCTTTGAATCTGTTAATTATTCCAAGAAGCATTCCTAACAGGCCTGAGGCATATTTACAGTGTCAGTTTGCTGGCCACTGAGGAGCATAGATAGCCATCAAGGACATAATGAGTTACTATTGACAGGATTAGAGTTATGAAGCACTTTTAAAAATGTGTATTGATAAAACTTTAAAATTAAATTGTTACAGCATCCACACAAAGCCTATCGAGCACTGCAAAAATGTCATTTTGGCCCAAAAAAAAAAAAAAAATTAATCCAGGTCACACAAGAAAATGACACCATAACGTTTACTGTGTTGTAAGCAGGGTCCAATCTTGAGCTAACTTCATTAGATTTAAAGAAATTTAGAAGCTAGCCCACAGAATGTGCGTAGGAAAATGTCTTTAAAGCTCCAAAAGCATCAGAGCTTTCTTATTTCTTTCTTATTTTGTTTTTAGATCCAGATCTTTAAAAATAAACGTGTCTCGTCCTGCTGGTAGAGATGCCCTTTTTTTCATTATTTGAACAAAAACCTTTGAGGAGTGATGCCGTTAACCTGAGCGGGTGTAAATTGTAACCAGAGAGCAGAGTTGGTGCACTGATGTGATAGCTGGAGGAATGTGCTCTAAATTAAGTGAATCTGCTGGCAGTTTATTTGGACCTTGTAAAATGAATTATTCATATGAAATCTTGCAGAACTAAGGAAAAGAAATCCATGCTTACTTTAATCTCTATACTGTGTACAGGAATACATTTTTGAAAACAAATTTACCCAGAACAAACTGTTCTAACCTGTGTCTGATGTGTCTGAAAACATGCCTTGAGCTGGTTAGGAATGACTTTTGTACCCCCTTACAATAACAAAGTTTTCAAGTCTTGTTTGTTGGGTATTAAATCAGTTGTGTACATTAAACGGGGACCAAGATCAGGTATATTTTCGGTATATATTTTGAGAAATGTAGATTATATTTTATTAACTTATTCATCCCCTTGGTTTTGTGTACAGTTTTTTTTTTTGTTTAATTATCAAATGAAAATCTTGTGATTTGCTCATTTAAAAAAAATAATTTTTCCACTCTAAATTAAGTTAAATGGAGATGTGTGATTATGTGTGTGTGGTAGTCGAAGGAGTTGCACCCTGATCCACAAGCCTCTGGACCAACCAAATGTAATACTCTCTAACTTTTCTCTCTCCTCTTGTTGTGTTGCTCACTCACCTGCTGTCAGTTTGGCTTGTGCTGTTAATAGATGACACGTCTTGTGTTTGCACTAATGGTCACTAGGTTAAGGCACAAGCCATCCATCTGGGTGTCTTACAGTGAAAATGTATTGAATCCAAGACATTCCTGTGATGAGAACAAACTCCATTGAACGGTTCCTCAATTCAATATGCAATGGGAGCCTTTGCTTTGTTTGATTTGAAATCTCTCCATGTCCATTATAGAAACGATGCCCAATTGGCTTTGCATCTTAAAAGAAAACTGACAGGATGATATTAAATTGAAGAAATTGTGTGTAAAGATCATTTCCCTGTTAGGAAAATTGTAATTTGGTTTTGGATCAGTAAGTAAGGAGTTACAAAAAAAGGCATCAAAACACTGTTGGCACTAAAAGAAGTATCAAAAGACTTCTCATACAAGTCACATATCAGTTGATTGAAGAAAATCTGTATCCATGATGTGAATCAAACGCAGTCCAACAGTGAAGGGGCTTAGCTGGGGGGGGGGGGGGGGGGGGGGGGGGG
>JBBPCS010000359.1:5577001-5616058 GCA_037974645.1 Hollardia meadi
TGTGGGTCTCATGGCAGACTGTATGTCCAGGGTTATTCTGATCTGTTAGGTATCGAGTATCCAACTAGTATCATTTCTGTCTCAAGTATCGTTTTGGTATCGGGTATCAAAGTCAAAATTTTGGTGTCTTGACAACATTACTGTTAAGTATAATGGCGGTCCAGCCATATACTAGGTTTCACCTAGTCTTGTTTTTAGTTAAGTCATCAGTATTCCCCAACAAATGTTTGCATTTCTTTGAGGGATAAATCTGCTAAACTGCACAGAACATAGACACAAGTTTATATTTGAAGTTTAGATAAAAATAAAAGAAAAAAAATGAGTCTGTCATTTGGTGTGTGGTGTAAAGTACATCTTGAATGAATAATCACATAGACTAAATATTAAAATTCTTAATGTGATTTATAGCGAGAATATTTACAAAAATACATAAAACAAGTTTGTGGTCAAGGCTGGAGGAGAAAACAAATTCCTGCATAAATAGCTTCACAATTAAGACATGTCACAAAAGATACTAAAATAAAAATTCAATCATGGCTCCATAAAAAAACAACACACAATGCTCACAAAAAACATGAAGCAAACGCAGTTAAAAATACATACAAATGCAATTATATTCAGAATTCATAAAACATACCTCCTCATGCCCGGGAAAAGCAATCTAATTGTAATGATTATCAAGCACACAAACACACATCTAACTTCAACAAAGCACACAATAATATGAACCATCCGACAGTCACTACTTCCTTCCCTTTTGTCTGCCCTCCATTAGAAACCTGTTAGAAAGTTAACTGACATTATTGTGCTATTGTGCTTAAAAGTGCATCTCATCTTTTAATATGGTTAATGTAGCCACACCATCTATCACTTCCATCTCTCTTTTCTCAGCTGACCAGCGGTGAACTCACTCCAGACTTAGGAAACCATGTGAGTAAGAAACTGAGTGAGCAGCAGACTTTCTGAGAGACTGTCACATAACTCTTGATATAATCATTGTTTACTGATGCTGATTAGCATTTGCAAACTAAACATGCTGTGATACTGTGTGCCTGTGATTGAGTTCTTTAAGCTGTAACAGATTTATAATTTTACTGACAGTTGGTCCATGTTGATATGAAAATTTGTCTCTGATAATAACTCAACCAGGTGCATCAACACTTTATTGTGTAAGGTAGAGAGGTAGCTGGACAAGCCTCGGAGGCCACAGTGTCTCGGTGTGGGACTTACCTCACAGGTTTCGAGAGCTCTCCTGCCTTTGAGGAGCTGATGTTGGATGATGGTTTCTTGTCACCTTCATCAACCTGCACAGACAAGAACATCTCAATCATGAGGTGACACAAGGGGAGATTGTACCTTTGAGTTCATCTTCAATCTATGACATTTTGATATTCAGCATACTGTACATTTTTTTATTTTCTTCTTGGTTTGCCAAATGATAAAAGGATTATCTTCATTACTTTTATACTAACCTCTTGAAAGTCAACACTGCAGATCTAAACTTTGCATTTGACAGGTTTCCCAATAATAATTCTCTTGCACACAAAAAAGTGAGGTGCTTGTTTTTGCGTATTATATGAGGATATTACAGTATATTACTTTTCAGGATTCGTATTGTTTGTACCCCCAGTGATATGCGATGTAAGGCATTACGGGACAAACATTTGTGCAAGGCCTTTTCTCTGTCATTAAGGTTAAGGTTTGCATGTAATGATTTTAGGTATCTTTTTTTTTTATATAACTTCTTGACTGGCAATCATTTAGGCCTACATAAGTGAATAGAAGACACAAATAAACAATGCCTTTAGGATCAAGAAGTCAGATACGTTCATGTTCTCCTTTTCTCTTTGTGAAACATGCAGTGTGAGCCGCATGTTCCTCATTTTGGTTCCTTGTATCATTTTGTTCTTCTTGCAAAAAAACACTTGAACCAAAACCAATATGCAACAGATGGGAAGTACAACATACAACACAGAAGTACAGTGCAAAACAACACTGAATTGCCCAACAATAACCACCCAAGTCTGCACAATGTTTAGAAACTTCACAACGGTTATAACCTGTAAGCTAATTGAAATGTAGTGCAGCTAGCTGTTCATCAGCTTAAATATAACGTCAAACAATCATAATTGAACTTCCCACTAGAAATTGTTTGATTGTTAAAAAAAAAAAAAAAGAAGAAAAATAAACTACATAAAAATCTGATAATTTGCTGCTTACCTCTGATATTTTGTCCAGGCCCAAAGATTCTTCCTCAGTTGTCTCGATGGCGCTTTCGTCTACGATACTGTTGACATTGCTCCCATTTTGTGTATCAGCTATTCTCTCCCCTCTTGCGGTTTGGTTTTTATTTCTTTGGTGTCCCTCTGACTTCCGGTGCGATCCCAGCTTTCTTCTTCTCCCACCAGCTGCTGTTTCTGACATTACATCATGTTTGGGAGAAGTGGATGGTCTTTCAGGGAAATTACTGGGAGAGAGTTGATGCTCTGTTCCTACTATTTGGCCATGAGTAACAGGATGTTCTTCAAATGTCTGGTGAGAACGAGGTTTTAAGTGAGACTCACCAGTTTGGCTGTACTCCACTGTTTCAAACACTATTTCTTTTCTTTGTTCAGAGTCATTATCTTTGGCTTTGAGAGTCTCAGTCTTTATATTTCTAACATTTGCTGCGACGTCTGTTGCTTCATTATCCACCCCCTGCTTGTCTTCCTCTTTTCTTTGTGATCCGAGATTCCTGCGGGTGGAGCCCATCTTTCTTCTCCTGTTTGCCGAATTTAAATTGGAACTTGCATTCTTCATCTCGAGATTTTTATTGTGAACTCCTTCATTCACATTGTTTGGCTCTTGTATATTAGCCTGGGGATCTTTGTGCTCCTCTCCAACTCCTCCTCTGAGTTCAGATTTCACCATTTCCATATCTGCAGCCACAATTGATTCTTCTGCTGATTTCAAAGCTTGGTCCTGTATTACGTTTACACTCTCTAACCTTTCCTCATCATTTTGTGTACTCTGTGTGGTCTCACAAAATGACTCAAAGTTCCCTCCTGTGATACCAGTGTTTGTAGCGTCTTCAGTATTTGAAGACAGCAACGGATTTATTGAGCTGCTGTTTCTTCTAGCATGCACAGAGGTTATATGCACCTCAGCACCTGTAAAATCATCTAGCTGTGATGGCTCCATGCCAACATCTACATTCCTCTCACTATCCTCTATATCAACAGCCTGAACAAGTGTAACAGGATTGACAACTTCTTCACTGTGGGAGATGGACTGCCTAGAAAGAAGAGTCGTGAAGTCATCTATGTCTGATATCATATTGCTCTGTATACTCTGCAGGTCAGACGTACTGCTTTGTAGCTTTTGCCCCTTGTCGTGAAGAGTGCTGGTTTCATTAGTTTCCTGTTGTTCAAGAGGATTCAGGGATGGTTCTGCATTTTCATTCTGTGATACCTCAGCAGTTACATTTATTGGTGACTCCACCACCACTTCAAAATTTTTCACGTCAGCTTGCACGTTAAAGTTGCTTTCTTTCGTTTCATCTTTGTTGTCCATTCCTTCCTCTGGTTTCCTATTAAGATGAGTCCGACGAGTAGAGCCCATCTTTCTCCTCTTCTGTTGGGATTTTTCTTGCAAATTTTCACTGTTATCTAAATGAGTTTTTTCTTGTCTCCCTTGTTGGTTGTCACATGCTCCCACTGCTGTAGAATTTCCAGTTTCCCCAGGCACATCCACAGCTGGCCCTGCTCTGAAGTTTTCCTGGAGACCAAATGGAGCAGAATTGTCAATTTTGTTGTGTGCAGCCAAAAACAGTTCAGCATGTGTGATCTCCTGTGAAGCTTTCATTTCTTTGGCTTTCTTTGTAGGATCTTCAGAATTTTCTTCAACTTCATCCTGTCCAGACACTTGCACATCCATTGACCTCCCCAATTCTGTATCTTTCACAATCTCTATTGCATCATTTGTCTGTTGCATATTAATGTTTTGTCCCAGTGAGTCTTTGTCATGAGATAAAGCTTCCTTCTTTTTGACCTGACAGACATCTTCTTGCTTAAGAACGTCCAAAGTGAGTGACCTCGTGGCGACATTATCACCATGATATGAGATATTCTGTGTGTCTGAATCATCTTCTGTTGATTGTATTGAATCCATTTTAACTGAGTCATATCCTGTAAGATGACTTAAATTCTCAGGCTCGTTTACGGGATTCTTTTCCTCCTCACTGTCCCTATTGGATTTGACAGAGTCTTCTTCGCCTGGACATGAGGTAATGTCTGTTGTCACAATTTTAATGTTGGCCATTACGTTCTGTGACAAAACCGTGTCTTCCTCCGGCATCTTTTCTGTGTTTTCCTCGTCATTTACAGTTGATCTTATCTCCTGAGCTTGTCTGAGGTCTAGGTCGGTTTGCTTTTTTAATTCTTTCTGTGCTGTTATCGTCATTGCTAATGACATTTTTGTTGTTTCCAGGGCTTCTTCACCCCTTGTTTTTTCTACAAATTCTTCTTTGAGTTCATCAGTAACTGAGTCTGTGACATGCTGTCGTCCTTTATTTCTTCGGCTAGACCCCAGTTTTCTTCTGTTCCCAATAAGGTTGAAGACTGTGTGGGTTTGCTCCTCTATTCTCAGAGAATTGTCCTGAGGTTGACAGTCCAAAGGACAATCAATTTCTGATTGCAGGGTTTGTAAAGAGGATTCACTCTTCCTGATTGAGGAGTAATCAATCGGATGCATTTCTTGCATTTGTGTTGGCTTATCCGCCTCTTCATGCACCTCACTGACAACATCAACTGAATGCAGAGATCCTCTGCCTTGAGATAAGTTTACATGGTCTTTATATTCCTTGTCTGAAGACAACTCCTCTTTTGATAATGAAAATGCTGCTTGCTCAATCCCGCATTGAATGTCAGTATGTTTTCCAGGGCTGCTTTTTTCTGTGATTATCTCTGATATAATAGAATACTCTTTATCTTTTGACTTCACATGTGACTCACTCACCAAATAGTTGTGCTGTAAATGTCCATCCTGCCTAAACATTTCAGTGTCCTCGTCTCTTTCCTTGCTTTCTGTTACAGAACACATATTGGGAAGTTCTTGTGGCACCTCAGTGGAATTTGACTGGTCGATTAACTGTTGATCTAATGTTGAACTTGAATGTAAACCTGAAGCACTAAGTTTGGAGATGTCAACAAGTGTACCATCATGTGCATTTTCTGTGACTTGATCACTAACTTCAGTCTCTATTGTTAATGGCAATTCTGTTGTTTCAAGGGGTTCATTATCGCTGGTTTTTCCAACGTCATCTTCTGTAGGTCTGTGGTATAAATCAGCAACAGAGTCCTTGGCATGCTGTCTTCCTTTATTTCTACGGCTAGACCCCAGTTTTCTTCTGCTCCCAATGGGGTTGAAGTTTGAGTCGTTTTGCTGAGGTTGGGAGTCCACATTAGCATGTATTTCTGACTGCTGGGTTTGTGAAGAAGAGTTGCTCTCCAATTCAGAGAAGAGTACTTCCTTCTCCTGATGAACTGTTTGCTCAGCACTGGGTTTTATATCATCTTCTACTTGACCTTCAGTCTCATATACCTGCCCTGGTGCAGTGTCTTCTCTTTCAATGCCACTGATCTGTAGGTTCTTTGTATCATGTGCATAATAATCCTCATTTGTGTGGTCTAAAGCCTCAAAGTTTTTTTCCTTTGTAGCACACACATCCTGTTTGTCATCAGTATTTGAATCTTCCTGCTTGGTAGCAAAACCATCAGTGCTTTTCACAGTGCTCAACTCAGATTGGTATGCGTCAGTGATTTCAGCTTGGTCTATCAGATTTCCAGATATCATTTCAGAATTTTGTGTTGCATCATGTGTCACACTTTCAGAAGAGTGATTGCTATAATGCATTTGTGTTGGCTTAATCTCCTGTTCATTAACGTTCTTTGCAGCATTCTCTGAATGATGAGAACCTCTGACTTCTTGAAGACTGCCAGATTGGTCCATTTCTTCCAGTGCGGCTCCCACTAATTTATCAGACACCTCCACTTTAAAGTCAGCCTCTCTTTCATCATGATCTTGAAGATTTTCACTTTTAGGAATGAAACTTTCCAGGTCAGCCTCTGGATAGTTAGTTTTAGTGGGGTTCTGGACCTCAGAAGAATAACCAGCCATGGCTGCATACAAAAGGCTGTCATGTGTTGCAGGCATGTCAATATCATGCTCACACTTTTGATCTTCTTCCTGAATTGTTCTCTCTATTTCCACCAATTGTGTTGTTTCGAGGGCATCGTTAGCCCTGGTACTTTTCGCAACTACTTCTTTGTGTTCATGGTATGATTCAGCAGTAGATTCCTTAACTTCCTGTAGTCCTTTATTTCTTTGGCTAGACTCGACTTTTATTCTGTTCCCAGTAGGATTAAAGTTTGTGTGGGTTTCCTCCTCTATTGTCATAGAATTGTCCTGAGGTTGACAGTCTAAAGGAGCATTAATTTCAGATTGCATGGTTTGTAAAGAGGACTCACTCTCCTTAATTGAGGAGAAATCAATTTGATGCATTTCATGCATATGTTTTGGCTCAACATCATGTGCATAAACATTTACAACATCCTCTAAATGATGAGCCCCTTTGACTTCAGATAAGTTGAAAGTCTTATTTTGTTTTGTTGTAGGCAAATCCTCTTTTGGTGATGAAATTGCTTGCTCAACGCTGCATTCAGATTCTGTAGGATCTCTTGATATCTCCAGTGTGATTGAAGAAATATCCACTGATTTTAAATGTGACTCACTCGCAATATAGTTGTGCTGTGAATTTACATTCTGCCCGAACAAATCAGTGTCCTTGTTTTCTTCTTTGGTGTCTTTTTCTGTTTCAGAATGCACATTGGGAAGTTCTTCTTCTGGCATCTCCGTGGAATTTGATTGGTCAATTAGCTGTTGATCTACTGTTAAATGTAAAGCAGTAAGCTCAGAGATGCCAACAAGTGCACCGAAGTGTGCGTTTTCTTTGACTTGACCACTAACTTCTTCAGTCTGAGCAGTGTAAAATGTATCCCTTCCTTCCTGCATGGTTTCCATTGATTTTTCCTGCACAGCTGTCTCTATTGTTAATGACTGTTTTGTTGTTTCAAGGGGTTTATTATCCCTGCTACTTCCAACGTCATCTTCTGTAGGTCTGTGGTATAAATCAGCAACAGAGTCCTTGGCATGCTGTCTTCCTTTATTTCTACGGCTAGACCCCAGTTTTCTTCTGCTCCCAATGGGGTTGAAGTTTGAGTCGTTTTGCTGAGGTTGGGAGTCCACATTAGCATGTATTTCTGACTGCTGGGTTTGTGAAGAAGAGTTGCTCTCCAATTCAGAGAAGAGTACTTCCTTCTCCTGATGAACTGTTTGCTCAGCACTGGGTTTTATATCATCTTCTACTTGACCTTCAGTCTCATATACCTGACCTGGTGCAGTGTCTACTCTTTCAATGCCACTGATCTGTAGGCTCTTTGTATCATGTGCATAATAATCCTCATTTGTGTGGTCTAAAGCCTCCAAATTCTTTTCTTTTGTAGGATCCACATCCTGTTTGTCATCAGGATTTGAATCCTCCTGCTTGGTAGCAGAGTTATCAGTACTTTTCCCAATCAACTCAGATTGGTACATGTCACTGACTTCATCTTGGTCTATCAGGTTTCCAGAAACTCTATTTATAGCATCCTTCGAATGCTGAGCACCTTTGGCTTGAAAGTTTAAATGCTTATTTTGTTCCTCATCTTCAGGCAACTCCTCCTTTGGTGAGGAGAATATTGCTTGCTTAGCACTGTATTCAAGTTCAGTATTTACTCTGGGGCTGCTTTTATCTGTGGTTATCCCTGGTGTCGTATTAAACAGTAAATTTACCCCCTCACCCTGTAAATTTTCATTCTGCCTTAACAACTCTGTGTCACAGTCTCTTTCTTTGCTTTCTTTTTCTGTTACAGAACAGACCTTAGGAAGCTCTTCTTCTGGCATGTCTGTGGAATTTGATTTGTCAGTTAGCTGTGGATCTACTGTGGGACATGAAAGTACACTTGAGCTAGTTAACTCAGAGAGGCCAACAAGATGCATATTTTCTTCGAGTTCCTCACTCTGAAGAAGGTCAGATTTCTCAGTTCTTCCCATTATGGTTTCCACTAAGTTACAAGAATCAGGTTTATGGTCTGTGTAATTTTCATCTCGGCCTGCTGGCCAATTCTCACTTTTGAGATTCAAGCTTTCCATGTCAGCCTCTGGACAGTTTGTTGATGCAGAGTTCTGAACCTCAAAAGAATAACCAGGTGTACTGGACGAATACAAAGAGCTGTCGTGTCTCACAGACATGATTTCATGCTCGCAGCCTTGACTTAATTCTTCCTGCCTCTGAGGTTGTATTGCCAGTGACATTTGTGTTGTTGTGGAGGTTTCATAACCCCTGGTCTCTTCAACATCCTTTCTAGATTTCTGGTATGATTCTGTTGCAAAGTCTTTGACATGCAGTCCTCCTTTATTTTTTCGACGAGACCCAAGTTTTCTTCTGCTCCCTGAGAGTTCTGGTAAATGTGGATTTTGTATTTCAGATTGTGAACTGTCAGGATTACCCAATACATTTAATTCTTCAGTATTTTCTTCTGGTAAGCAGTGCTGTGCTACAGACGTTACAGGGAACTCATTAGCCTCAGATGTTTTATTTTGGTTTGCTATCTGGCGACGTGAACCCATTCTTTTTTTCTTTGCATTTTGAGCCGACATGACTCCTAATCTTCTCTCCTAAAGCATGAGACATTCAGTTATACAATGAGCCATCAAGTAACAATTGAATCTCAAGAAATATGTAGATACATACTAGCAATTTCTGTCTCCATTAAATAATGGGAAACAAAACAATTAAGTTGAAGTGAAAACTGTCATTTCTTTTTAAAAGGATAAATTGCACCAATTATTTTCATCAGTGATAAAAATGGGTTTGAGAAACAAATTTCAGGCCTCCTACATAGTTACAAAACTACATGTACTTACCACCCTAATCTGGCACCTATGTCCTCTCACATGAGCTGCTTTGCAATGTCATCAGCCTATGCTTGAACGGTAGTTACATTTCACACGAGGGGGTTGTTCCTCTACTGCAACTATGACTGATAGCTTCCTGTGTGGGTTACACTTGGAGCCTTTGTAAGTCAACACCAACAACATGCATTACTTCCTCAATCAAGCAAATTTTCCAGTTACTTTGCATTTGATTATTGTACACGGTGAGTTTTTGTACATACGTTTTTGCATAAATCTAATGGGTTTATGGAACTATTCAAACACAAAAAAGCAGAAGATAACATCACCTTGGAAAAACATTTATTGATCAAGTTGTTGAACTGCATCAGCACACATTGTCAGATCTCAAAGAATCAAGCAAAGCTGAATATAGTAAATGCCTTCTTTTGAAAAAAGTGACATAAGTAAAATACAGAATTACAGATGTTTAAGGCTTCAAGATAATGAAGCCTGCTAATAACAGCACCAGTATATACAACATTTGTTGCCGGTCTGCTTTCTGTCACTGGTATAAAGTATGCCTGGTGATGCAGCTCAGTAACCCACCGCCAGTAATTTAAGAGTCAACCAAGAAATAAAACAAACAAAAAACAAATAAAAACAATGAATGAACTTTAATTCAACAGTTAAAAAAACAAAACAAAAAAAAACAGGATGGTAATGTAAAACTAAAATCAGTATTACATTTCCAAACATGCAGGGTAAGAGGATTTGTTTTATGCTTTACAGAGTAAATTCAAAGAGAAAAAAACCCTTAAGGTCCTTTGTTGTTAATTCAACAGATTGCTATTACACAATATGTAACAAAGCCAACCATAAGCTGTCAAAAAACAATCTAAAAAGGAAAACATGACTATAAAAATTTCACAACCATAGCAGGATCCTGTAGATGAACCATTGTTTAAGGTCTTCATTTCCTGTCAGATGGGGAACGACTGTAAAATAAACAAAGTAGTGGGTAAGCACAAAATGATTTAAAAAAAAAGATCAATAAGATCAATTCTTAGAGTACAGTACATAATAATCAATGATACTTACCTCCTTGACCGTGAGAAGGATCTTGAGCGCTTATGATTCTTGTCTCTGGATAGAGACCTATACTTGCGTCTGTCTCTTGACACAGACCTAGTGACCGAAAGAACCCCAAATTACATGATTTTTATAATTAATTTTCGACAAATGCAGTTTAAATAAGAACACTTGTTTAGCTTACCTGCTGCGACTGCGGCTGAGGCTCCTCCTCTTTGGTGATCTATAGCGTAGATGATATTGAAAAAATGAAACAAAACATTAGGAGGGCGAACTTAACCCACTTCTCTCATTAATGCAACCTTCGGTATTCGTGATCCTTAGAGAGACAGGGTTACTCGTGGAAACGTGGTTACACGTAGTTCCAAGATTAACTCATTAAAAGGAAACTGTCCAATGAGCACCAATCATGGAGCCAGATTTCAGAATATAGAACAAAATCAGGGCTCGACATTAAGGGTTGCCTATGACAAACACCAAGTTCAAATATGCTATAACTTAAGTGGGCAAAACATTTTTAGATCATCTGTCCACTGCAATGCGGCTATAAAATTATTAAGTAACACTGGAAGCACACAGCCCGTGCATAATGATCTATGCAAAGTTTCTGCTACAAGTAAATTGGTCTATACTGTGGACCTGATCAGAAAAAGAAACCTGGATGTACAACATATTGTGAACCAATGACTGTCTTGTGACTGAAACATTTAAACCATTTGTGAACTACATGTGTTGGCTCTAAATATTGTTGCAAAACAACCTTAATAACATTGACATTTGAAATGTGATTTTTAATTTGGAAACTGGTGCACTTGAGGTGAAAGGATATTTTCATGGAAAGGAGTGACAGTAACAAAACATAAGAAAAAATGGGGTGCAACGGATCACGGAACTCACGGTTCAGATCGTATCACCGTTTTTGAGTCATGGATTGGATCAGCAAAAAGGAAAAAAAGGGTTAAATTTATTTTAAAATGTGCTACTTTGTGCTCCGTCTGTACTCGCCACCATAGATGTATTATAAGTATTCTAATTTATTTTAAGAAATAAGTATTGTAATATAAGCTCTTTTAATACATCTATGGTCACCACTCTAGTCTCACTTAATGCCCTGTCACATGTCACGAGTAATAGCCTATCAACACTGAAGGCTGCTGTGCTTGACAGGCAAAGAGAAACTGGATCTGCTGTGGTGAGACTGGAGCTGGGAGTCAAAGGTGATGCTTCATGATGTTGTAATGAATATCACAATCTCATGATTTCCCAGTTACACCACTGAAAATGTCCGAAGTCATAGCCAATCGGATTTCACTAGAAGGTGAAAGTGAAGGCTTTTAAATAAATTGCTCATCACGCTTCAGAGTCAAACACGGCAGGCGACTGTCTTTTTGATCTTTTCACTGTCACATAAAGCAATAGAGTTTTTAAAACTGTATTTCACACTATGATGGTGAAATTTTGCAATTAATCTGCGGAGCACATGCATGCCGAATTGTGGGGGTCGACCCGTACGGATCATGGATCAACAACGTTCCGTTACACCCCTAAAAACAAAGTACACTTTTTTTCCCCAGTCTATATCACTCAAGATGGCTTAATGTCGAGCCATGAAAATGCACTCAGCAGTACGATTACAATGTGACCATCCAATCATTTTTTGCAAATGAAAATCAAAAAGTGACCGCAAAGTTCCTTGACCACAACTTTTGATTTTTACATTTTTGCACCTCTGCACTGAAATTGTCAGCTAAAACTGTCAAGCAGCTTTGAAAGCTAGATTAAGAATAAAAACTACAAAGAGCAGGATAAAAGCAACTTACTATTTTGGGGGATTTGGACATTTGGAAGATAGAAATGACGCAAGGAAGCCAGACTGATGGTGAGGGAGGTCGAATTGTAGACAGGATTTGCCACATGATGCAAATGTTGGAGATATGAAGTTGCTTGGTGGCTGGTTGGAAGGGGTAGTTGTAGATTTTCCCTGCCTTTTTTGGGGGGGAAGGATGGGAAGGGATGTAAGCCAAGGGCTGTTCCCGTTGACACAGTAGTTGTGTGGAGAATAGAAAGAGTAAATAGGCTGATTGGTTGATAAGTGGACCGCTGTTGATTGGGTTAAGGTTGGAGGAAGAAGAGGAGGATGCTGGGAACTGCATGCTCAGGAACCAAAAGGTTGGTGGAACCTGACGACTGGCGGTGCGCCTTGGTCATGTGACAACACCAGTCAAGCTGATTGGGGCTCGCTGATCAGCAGTCACATGATGCTGAAAGAGGACTAGTTGACTGACTCAGATGGTGAGAAGCGTGGTGGTGACTCTGCAACGGGGTTCAGTTTTATTAATAGATGGCAACTGAACTCAGAAAGAAACAAAGTTTACACCTGCAGAAAGTAATTCTAGAAAGTACTTATAAAATGTTTGATGGATGATGGAGTACTAACTGTGCCTCTTAAGATGTCTCCGTAAAACAATATCACTCTGGAAGAGCTTGGTCGTTTTACAGGTATACTGTTATAACAGATCATAAATAGTCAAGTGCTGACATAATGGCTGTCAAAATTAGCAAAATTGGCACAGATAAAAAAATTAACTTGAAATGATCATACGTTTGTTCAAAAAGCATCACTCCAATAAATGTAGGATTAGGTTTTTAGACACACTGAGGAAATGAAATGACATCAATATATCACATTCTGAAGCAGCCAGATTCACAGATTATCTATTGATTGACTCATTTTGTATGTGTGCTCATTTTACTAACATAATCTACAGCAGTAGAAATGCTAACAATTACATTTAGGCCATAGCGATGACCAATAAGAAACTTTACCTCCTACTTGGCTTTAGTTTAAAGTTTTAAAAAGCATTAATGGGTCTGAGATATACAGATGTAAGAGATATTTTACTATAGGAGGTTGTTAGATTTAAACAGCTTTCCCATACTAACCAATATTTGGCAGGAGTAAAAAATAATACCTACAGTGTGTGGCGAGTGTAAATATGCTTTGTCATCGTTTCTTTAAAAAAAAACAAAAAACACACACAGCAAGTGAGACTGTAAATAAAACAGTAAAATCAATCTTAGGAAAAGAGGAAATACATACTTGCGTCTGACTGGAGGACTACGTCGCCTAAAATCTTCACGAGGGCGTCTACTCCAGGATGGAGGAGGACCACGGCTCCTTGAGCGCTTTTCCCCGGTGGATAACTCAACACGCACTCGACAGCCACACATGGTTCTGAACAAGATATCACAGGTGGGAAAGTGCCAAAAATAAAACAAACAAACAAAACACTACAAAAAGAACAAACTACTGAAACGTGCTGAAAGATTTACCTTCCGTCCAGTTCTCTCACAGCATCAGACGCATCTCTGGGATCTTCAAACTCTACAAAAGCAAAGCCTGGGGGATTCCTGGCAACCCAAACACTTCTTAATGGACCATAGTACCCAAATGCTCTTTCTAACTCTGTCTTGTTTCCATTGTTTCCTAGATTCCCAACGTAAACCTTGCAGTCAAGGGGACAGTCTCTCTGAAGAGCAGGGTCTGAAAAAGACAAACACAATCAGAACTTCTTATGTATCATCCAGGAAAGACTTTTAAGCTGAATGTACACAGACTGTGTATCCCTCAACATTTTTGGTTAAGAAGTCCAGTATCCTAAATGCCCAACGTTTACCTTCCCTCAAATTTCTACTGTTTGGTGTTAAGAACATGGTTCAAATGAACTAAGAATTGTTTTGCCCAATTTAGTACAAATATGTCTCTTGATTAGGGTTGAATGTTGAGAAAAAAATTTTAATACTGAAAATATTCGAAAAAAAATCCATTAATTATTCTATTCCTACAAGTTGTTTCTTATTTCAGCATTTAAATTCTACTTAATTCTCCATCTCGTTTTCGTTTTTACTCAAAAACTATTTTAAATTGCTCACATTGCTTTTCCCTTTAGTTCTCATCCCCATTTAAACTATGGTTATATTACTATATTTATAATATGAGATTCTAGTGCAGCTCCGAGCAATACTCCTCACAGATGGCAGTATTGATGCAGCCACTAATCTAATTACTGTCTGAAAATAATTGAATGCAATAGAGGAAGCCCATCTGACATGGCACAGCATTTATTGCAGTAGTGTTTTAGTCTAGTTAGTTATCTTAGTTATAATGCTCCAGAACCTGCTATAGACCCATCCTAAGTAAAAAGAAAAACACTGATATTACAAAAAATTACCATTTGCCAGGATTTAAAATGCTACCACACCCAATGACGGCAACAACAGAACTCTCCTATTAACACTTGCAGGATACTAGTCTTGAATTTCTTGCATGATTTGTGTTGATAGCTGTAATATTGCAAGGAGAATATTAGCTGTCACCAATTCTTTACCTATATGTTAATCCAAGTCACCACCAGCTAGGCATGCAGTAATTATACTAATGCTTCAAATACTATGGATTCTATCAGTACAGGTTTCCCCAGTGTTTTCGAGCAGACGTTAGACACCTCACATTAAAAAAAACCTACCTCCACTATCACACAAAATATACCATGCTACTTTGACATGTAAAATTAACCTTATTAAGTCCTGACTTGAATGAACCTAAACAAGTCAATCGGGGCTAATGCAGTTCCATAAGGGCCAATTCAAGCTCACACAATCAAACTAATTCGGGGCAAAATATGGCAGCAAGGCAGGGAGTCAGTGGTAAAATCATCATCTCTTTTCTGTCAGGTTAGTGTTACAGGAACTGAGGCTGACAATTGGCCTGCTGCAGACCAGGCTAGTTTCCCAGGGCAATTGAGCTTGGTCTATGTTTAACTGGCTTTATGAAACTGAATCAACTGGAAAATGAGTCAGACTAACAGCAATAAGCCTGGCTTATTTGGTAAACTCACTTTAAGGAAGAAATAAATAAGTCATCAAAACTTACCTCCCATTTCACCAGCGTCAAATATCTTCTCTTCTTCTTTCAATCAGATGTGGCTGAAAGAAAAGAAAGACATAATTTCAACAATTTTAACTATTTAATGTTATCTGATTTCCATATAGGGAACCCTGGTATAAATGTTTAGTTATGCATCGTTAGCGTGACTCTGTGGCTTCAACATTGTCCTCGACTCAGCAGAGCTTCTTCAAACCAGAGTATCTGTTCATGTTCATAACTAGCGTGGCTGGTTTAGCTGCCATTAAAGATGACTAAGGGTTGGCAAACAGTGTCATGGCTACATATCATTCTACTGTTAACGTTAAAATGGGCGGACAACCAAGCTTCCGCAAGCTAACGTGAGTCACCGACAGAACAGGATTTGTTAGCTTGTTCGCAACAGCGACCCAGGTAACGTCATCCTCTTTGCTAGTTTAAGGTGCAAATGAGCTGAATTGCACAATAAGTACACAAACAAAGTAACATTTGTGTCCAACTTAGCTACAAAATATTTATGCTGTCAAGATCCCTAGACCTGCACACATGCAAACGTTAACGCCAAATTAGCTATAAGTGTGGTAGATAGCAAATTTAGCATCCATCACGACGAAACGGAAAGAATGGTAACTTCTGAGTCACTAGCATGCTACACAACATTACATGATACAAAGCGGGTGGAGGGAATCAGGACAATATGTTCAAGAAATGTTGCTCACCTTTTTGTAGCTACAGTTTGACAAATATATTGGCAGCAGATTTCACGCCGCCGCCAGTTTTAACTGCTAGCTTGACTTGTTGTTCGAGCCAGTAGCGATATTTTCCCCCAGGATGGCTAAGTTACGACCCTTCAGTCAATGGTTACGACCCGCCTTACTCTACCTCTGATTGGCCTACCGTGATAACCCAGTGCCGTGCTCTAACCAATCATAATCCTCATGCTTAAACTTAACCAACCCAAACAAACGAAGACAAAGAGTACTAGCCAATCAAAGGCAGAAGTGGGCGGGTCATGACTTCGCCATCCTAAGAAAAAATGGCGCAGCGGTAGCACTTTCCAATGTTAAACGCACACACTGCCACCTATTGGACCGGAGTGGACAGTCTGTCACAATACACTAAATACAGTGTATCATAATAGTCTTCCTGTCAAACTTTGTGAAAGCAAAATATTTAACCAAGGCATTCTTGGAAAAAGTTACACAGAGAGCTCCTCTCAAAACCAGCATGATGTTTTCCTCCAGTACATTCAACTAAATATATATATAAATGTATCCAGTGTGTATGAATTCTATAAGAAGTAAATCTAGGTAGCTATATCTGGACCAATTCTACTAACAATCTTTCTAAATCATAGGCTACTCAGCATTTATTTACAGACAAATTGTTAAGTACTCCTGAAAAACAGGGACACTACATTGTCATTTGTTGAAGTTTTAACACAAATAAAGATAAGCTTGGTTATTTTACACACTGTAGAGTAGGCCTTTAGTCTTTACAGTCATGCATGGGCTGTAATAATCATTCACCCAACACCATGCCTGTCCCCCTCAAGGTGATCCTCTTAAATTGTCCAGCTGCAACCCCCCACATCACCATCTCCGTCCACTATACTCTGTTGATCGAGTGGTAGATAGATAAGGTCCAGTGTTACATAAATCACAAAAAAGAAGACATGAAAACAAAATACAAGTAAGCCACGAATAATAAACAACTAAGTAGAGTAAAAATAAAGTTTTGGACAGAAGCAGAACTAAAAGCTAAGACTACTCAAACTGCATGTGTCTAATGATTGTTTATTGTGCAATGATAGTGCTACACTAACTTACTTTCACTGATTCAGCAGCATTCACACTATTGTTATTCGGTTCTTTATAAGTGTGAATGCTGATTCAGCTGTAACATTTCAGGAAAGAAAAGTAAATGTCATTATCCAGAGCTCCTAGGCCATAACCTTTCATTCCATTTTCTATGAATTTTTGGGACATGTCATTATTTCTCTGTAATATCAGTTTGAGATCGATAACAGGTTATAGTTGTAGATAAATGATTTCATAAACCTTTAGCATGTTTGCTTAACAGTACACTGGAGTGAGTAATGAATTGTTTTCTGGACACAGATGCTCAGTTTAAGGTTTGGCTTACAGCTTTTCTAACAATGTATTACAGCTCTTAAGTTCATTAGGTAATGCAGTTCAGCTTCCTTCTGCCATTTACACTTTTCAGCTTCAGGTTTTTCATGAGTACAATGCAAAGTATTTTAGCTTCATGGTTTTTCTGGCAATTCATTTCTGCATTTCCAGCAATGCTTGAAAAATCAATTCAGGTTTCAGCATTCACACTGCATTTTTCACCTGAAAATGCACTTTTTAGGGACCAGGCAGCAGAGCTGCCAGGGCCCTCTTGGTTTTCCTTATCTTCTTCTTCTTCTTCTTCTTTCTCCCGGGAAATCTGCCTTCTTGTGCATAAAAATGTACCAAATGTTGCACACAGGTCCAGTCCTAAGCCAAGCTTTGTGTTGGATAGAAGCAGAACTAAATAGTTGTCCTGATGGTGGTGCTACGGCAAATGTCTAAAGTTTAAAACTTTGAAAATTCATAACAAATCAAATCCCGTGTGAAGCCACCTGTTTTCTCACTCTGCAGGTTGCTCATCTGGACTTGCCCTTAGTGTCTAAGATTGTGAGTTCAAATCTTGGGTGATGCAGTATGGACATCTTGTGCTTTAGATTTTCCCCTGCTCCAACACACCTGATTTAAATGATCATTAAACTATTCATTTGAATCAGAGCGTGTGTCAGAGCAGAGAAACATCTAACACATGCAGGGCGTCCCCAGGACCAGGACTGAGAAACACTGGATGAGAGATACATGATTTCAAAGAACTTTGTCATTTATTAAATTTTAAATTATTATGGTCTGGGCTCTTGTGCTGACAGGCCATCATGTATTTGTCATGTGTGAAGCCACTTCGTAATTCTCATTCTCATAATCTTAAACATGGAGTTGTATACAGTATATGGACCTGGTAAGCTGCAAATGAATTTCCCTTCTTGGGATCAATAAACTTGTCTGAATCTAATTCCTGCCATGTCAGAGCTCCTCTCTGTGTAGCTCAACATGGTCACAATGCGCCCTTGGTCTCTAAGGTCGTGAGTTCAAGTGATGCAGAATGAAAATCAGGCATTGTGCTGTGTGAATTAGACTTGACTACATGACTGCAGGGTTTAGTCTATTTAGTCTTAGACAGTTCTGCTGATGGATCCTCCTGTATTTCTCATTTGTATCTATCCTCTTCCTTTGATCATCCTTCCCATCTTCCTGCTCAAAATGCTTGGTCCCGACCCACTGCTGCAGAGCAGCTATAATTCTAGTTCTTATTTTTATTTTATATGTATATAGATTTTTTAAAAAAATTATTTCACCTGCAGTATTAATAAAGTTATTTATCACATCATTTACAAGTGGCTGATTTTAGGTAAATTTAGTTGGAGGACAAGCTTTAGGATTTTAAATGCAGGACTTTTATTTTGATGGAGTATATTTACTTTGGGATCTGAGGACTTCCACCACTGCTAAGAGGAATTATAAAATGACTTGTTTTAATTATTGACAGTTGACTGCAAATATCCAGTCATGATTATTAAGTACAAGAAACAATCCATTACCTAAACAGTGAGACTGAGAAAAGCACTGCCAAATTTTTCATCACGTCGACGGGTAATACAAAAATGTCTTCATGCAGTATGAACTTAAATACAGATAGCAGTTACTGCCTGTCATTTAGTTATTACTGGGCAGGGAACTAAATCAACAGAGCAGAAGGGTTATTGCTCAAGAAGAAAGAAAGAAAACACCACAAATGGCCCCTTGTAACTGCTCAGGTGGGCGGTTAGATAATGTTCACTTCCTGCATGGAGACGCATTCAAAGGGTAGTGTTGAACAGGGGAAGATGTGTGAGTAACAGAAGTCTTTGTACCTCTTTGACCCTGAATCTAACCTCTCACTCCTGTCATTGTAAAATGAAACACAAGACAAGCAAAAAATAAATACTTATCTAATCTGTTTTTATGCTGAAAGTGGAACTCTGCACATGGGACTTGTGTGTTTTACCTGTTAATTACCATGTTAATAATAATATTATATTATTATTAATAGGCCTATAATTAATTACCATGTTACCACACTAGTCCTGAATATAGGCTTTAATCCAATGCATTTTGGAGTCAGGTTTTTGATTTGAAGCATCCTCTTTTATTTCAGCATGAACCAACACCACACACCACAGCATTTGTAGCTGAACCTAATTTGCAATGCCAGACTGTCACATCACGTGTCTTGTTTGTAGTAATTGTTTAGTGATGTCGCTCTCTAACATGTTTGGGTAGAGCTCTAACTGCCAGTTAGTTATCAAGTAATCAAGCATTTACTCACATTGCTTTGACTGATGACTGCCTGACAAGACAGATTAAATTGATATGCATGAAACTTCCTTGCAAGCAATGCCAGATAATTTAATGAAGAATAATAACCCCCATCAGCAGAAGTTTTCTGGAAAGGCTACCTCAATAAAGAAGAGTGTTCTTTCAATTTCAACCTTGTGTTTCTTTGACGGTGACTTTACTTCCTCATTTTTGTGATCCAGCTGCATGTGTAAATCTAATAACTTCAAAATGAATTTTCTTCCTTTATAATTATATATATGTTTTCTGGCTTCATTAAAACCCATTATGTGGATTATTACATTATCTCCCTTGGTCACAAACTGTGTTTACACATTGGATGAAGGTGATTAAATCACCATAAAGCATTTTGATTACACCAAGATTTGTCATGTTTTATGAGTTATATGAGTTAAGCATGAACACATACACTTAACTAATGCAGTCTAATCCAACAATCTTGGAATAATTACTTCCTCATCACCTTTCACAGTTCATCCCAAAATCAAAAATACAAAACTAGATGGCACTTTGCTTGTGCTCAGCCAAGGAGGCGCCATTGAAGTTTACATCCCCTTCAAACGTGAGTGTCTTGTCCATGAAAAGATGCACGTGTCCTCCTGTGCGGTGATATGGTGTAGTTCGGTAGAAAGAAAATATTTGATTTATACATAAACTCACAACAACCGTGGATGTTGATCAACTGGGTCATGATTTCTGGAAATAGATTGCTGTTAAGTTTTGTGGCCGAAGTGACATGTAGTTCCATTATAAGAGAAGCTGATATCTCCAAAACTCAGCAACCCACACTAAAACAATCTAGATGGATGTATAGCACTACAGGTAGCAGGAAAATTCTTTTGTAGTTTTGATTTTAGGGTGAACTGTCCCTTTAAGTTTTAAGAGTGGTGTTGATTCAACTAAATGGTCATCTTGGAGGATGTAGTTTGTGGTGCTTGTTGAATTGTATTAGATTATACTGATCATTATTTTGTCCACCTCATTTATATCACTGTAGGAAACAGTTCTTTGTAGAAATCCTTTAGACTCACAGACCCCAAACAGAAATAATCCATCATTTTCTGTAGCAGAATTCTGAAATATGTCAACACTTTAATACAAGCTTGTCTGGTAAAATTAGGAAAAGTCATGAAATATCAGTGTGAGAAAAGATTGTTGTGAAGGTTTCCAAACAGAACATTAGGGCTACAAGTCTTTGTCTTTTTGTTTATAAAAAAGCAGTTAAATTAAATAATGTTTCTTTTAGGGCCAGAATATAAACTGACAAAACGTCAGAGACAAAACAAAAGGAGCCACACAGTTGGAGGTCTTGCTCTCTTTTACTGTGTGTGTACCCATCATGCATGTGAGTAATCCAGTGCTGCGGCAACAAACTAACTCCCACAAAAGTGAGGGGGAAGAAGTCACAGAAAAGCACCCAAAGATACGAATTATATTTTAAAACGAATGCAGACATTTTATGTAAAATAAGAAAGCGGTCGGCCAACCTTTAGTTTTCCAAATAAATGCATAAATGTGTGGTTCGACCACAGTCCGTGGTGGAATGTAACCCAGTGGTACATCTACCTACAATTTTAAGGCAGAGTACTCAAGTTTTCTGCCACCTCATACTTCTACTTTACTACATTTTAATTGTGCGTTTTACCTCATTGTATTCATCTGAAAACTTAAAAAAAACAGATGGTTAACTTACAGTATTAGATATCATGCATTGTTAAAGATTCAAAGTTTAAAATTAGCTCCACATCAACAAGCTACACCATTAAAATACCTCTTACACTTAAAACCAATAACCAATAAAATACTGCAACCGACAAGCGCCATTCTGCTAGCATAATGAACATTTTTACTTTACTTTGACTACATTTTATACTACTTTGAGTACATAATATGTCTGTTCTTTCTCTTTGAAATGTTTATTATTTGACTTTTACTTGTAGTATTTTACACTGTTGTACTCTGAATTTAACTTTTGCAAACTATCTTCACAACTTTATTGGTAAACTCCAACATTTTATATGACTATTATGATATTATTTCATAGACAACAAATGTCACATGACAAAAGTCACCTGTTGTTGTCGTTTCTTGCATTTCTAAAACTCGGACGGCGTTAAATCACACGCGAAAAGCAAAAATGCGGGAAATGACCTTAAAAGTGATGTGCTATTTATACGCAATTGATTATCTGAGGAAATAAAATAGGAATAAACATAAAACAGGCAAATCAAGTTTATGCAGAAATGAAAAAAAAAAGATTGCTCCCTGTTTGTCAATGTTTTACTGTGTTTGTATTCATTGTGAGCAGAGAGGAACCATTTATTTAGGGTCCTTGGCAGACACAGCTGTAAAGAACTCTTGCTTCAGAGGGCAAAAGTTCAGGAATAAAAGGGATCGCTCAGGAGATTACCATCATGTACGTAACACGGATGCCTAGAACATAAACAAAGAGCATTATGTTGCTCAGCTTTATTTTAGTCACAGTGTGCACGTTTGTGTGAGAGCGAGTGTTTCTCTAACCTTATCCTCACCACTCGTATTTTATATCACCACACGAAGAGTTAAGCTGAGTTTGTTTTCTTTGCACATACCCCCCCCCCCCCCCCCCCCTCTGCTACCATAGGATTCTCATTTTAGCTGTTTAATGAAACATCTTTTCTTTTTTTCTTGAGCCTCCACTCAGGGCAGTGTTTTTCAATCAGATTAGTACAGCACATTCTGTTCTGTTTCACTTCCTGATGACTGTGCAGCCTGTATCCCTGAATGAACTCACCCGCGTGCTTCTGGTTACACCAAGACACTCATTCAAAAAGATGTATCCTGGCAAACATTTGTAAGACTTAAGTACTTCATATGATATTTAGTAATTGTGTTAACCAATTATCAAGAAGCCCTACTGTTTATTGGTTTATTTTAACAAAGAGTAAAGGGCTTTTATTGACAGTGATCTAATCTTTCCTACTCAGAGCAGTAACAGGCTCTAAAGCTAAAAAAATATGTGCAATAAAATCTATGTTTATTACATTTACTGTATATCAAACAGCTACAAACATTCACTTTTAACCGTCTAATTTTCCTGTTTTCTACCACGTTGTGACTTTCACCAGCGCAGAAACAAGATGTTTCGTGATGTTTCAGGAAGGAAGACGACAGGTCATGTGTCAATATAGAAATCTATTCATGCATTTCGGTTCAGCTCAGGTCAGTTGAGTTCTTTCTTGGCCTCCACTTCAGCAGACAAGCCAAGGGCGAAGTGCCAACCAAGCTACCAGGACACCGCAGTTTATACGAGGGCTTGGGAAATCAAACAGATCTCTGCCTGAGCCAACTGCCTTGATGCGTTTAAAAAAAAAAAAAAAGATCTATGTATTCATTGTTAATCGCTTCAGGTGGGGGGTTTTGTTATTAGAACACAAGGCCACAGCTCTGTTTCTGCACCATTTGTTGCTCTTAGCGTGAATAAAATGTCCTTATTTGACAGTGTGTGAAACCTACTTTCTTTATAGACCAGAAGATTACTCAGGCAGTTGACAACATCCCTGTGGGTTTACAGAATCGGGTTCACTTCTGTTATGTCACCTTTATAATTAACAGGATCATCATGTTCCCTTCAATAGCTGCCTGGCTGTCTGCCAGCACTGTGGTCAGACAGTGTCCTCGCCACCTCTGACTGTGAGATTCACCCACAACCTGCAATAAAGCTTTAACTGTCTGAGTACTGCCCGTCAAGGAATACGTTATAGATTTTCAACTCTTTCACGTGAACAAATTGTCTTGGCTCAATTATTGTCAAAGATATACTCACACCACAAACTAATTCCATGTTAGAAAGGTTTTTTTAAAAAGGCTTTTTAATGCAAAAAAAAAGCAATAACACATGCTGTATTTTACATATCCTGTATGGACATAATGACATAACAGTGTCCTCAAAGCCCACAAAAGCAGAAAAGCAAAGCCATAAAAATCTTTTATGACTTTTATGGGAATTTCAGCTGCTCTCGTGCCCATTCACAAAATGCTTGCTATTTAAACACAAGCAGATAAAAAAAATTCACATTTTTAGCCTAATACTGTATCTGTACCGAAAACAAGATTTCATTTGCATTTGGCCCACATGGGAAAGTTTAATGTCTTCTTCCTAGCTATCCAAAGTCTGTCTCGGGAATCATTTATTTATCACAAAATGGTCAAAATCATATTTGAACATTTCCCCACATCTAACCATGCAGGCGTGTGGATATTTAGGCATTCAACCAATGGTCACATATACCGATCACAACCAGCAGCAGTTGTTGTCTGCTGAATCCCCTGCAGGTCTCTTCAAACTGTTGAGACAATATCTAGACTATATCAAGACTCTTTCTGTTCCACACACCCTCCCGTGACTTTCTCTACATCTCTCCTTTATCTTTTTAAATTCCTTACTCACTGTGTTAACTGGCACGTGTTGGCAATGTGCCAGTGTAGATAAACAGATTATATTTATGCAGATGCAAAGAAGGAGACATAACCCTGAGAACATAATAGGTGATTTGTAGGCAATCAAACTTCGATAGAATACAGGTTTAAGAAAACCTTATATGACTGGTCACATGGAAAAACATGTTAAGCAATTAAAGATATGTATTCAGGTGCTCTGTTTAATTAGCCTCTACAGTTTTGAGATAATGGAATATTTCCATTACATTTCAGATGAAATTATTGTATGCTACACTGCATTGTAGTTCGCTGATAACTGTACTGTAAGAGCTCATAAAATATGATGTATTACACTTCCTGAAATTACAAGAAGCAATTGCAACACCTGGACCTGGTTTCTAAGTTGTCATTTGACACACTAACACTGTCCCTCACAGTGAGTACTGTTACTTTAGATTTACTTGAACTTTAATACTAGGTCTAATACTTCTATTTATTAGTTGTTTTATGGGTCACATGGGAAGCCTAATATAGTAACAATAAGGTCAGGTTAGGCTACTGCATTTCAGAGGAAATCCTGTGTTTTACTGCAAAACAGCTGTCCTATTTTGTCTGCAGACGAAGATGTGACCTGAAAAAGAAGAGCTAATGAAATATGACGTCTTGCACTGCTTCTCGACATTAAAAGAAATGATGACACATAACAACACCTGGATCAGGAAGGAAGACACTATCAGGAAGGAAAGTATTATTATTAGGAAAGCACTATTTGAATTGCAAAACAAGTTCTCCTTCTCAAGACACATTTACACCTATAACCTGGACCACATCGCTTCAACTTTAACACTTTGACAGGGACTATCCCACAGCCTCTTTTACTACTCACTCTGTTTATATTTAATTTGACCAAAAAAATTATAGTTTATACTTGTAGTAACTTTTTTTAATTTTATTTTTTTAGGGCTAATAGGGCCTACTGTTGGTATACTGTCACATAAAATATCTGAAAATAGGCAGGCTACTTGTTTTCACCACTGTACAACAACGCAGTAGTAAACACTTGTTTGGCAGAGGATGACAAAAGATCTCGACCCAGTAAAAGTCACAATAAAAGAAAATTAGCTCCAGGCTGTAAGCCAAAAAAATATAAAATAGAAACATAAGTTATGCCCATTTGTCGAAATCTACACCTTCAAGTAAGTTATAGAAACGTTACGATGATTGTATTATAGCGTAAAAATCTCCGGTCAATAAAAAAAACAACAAAACGTTTCCCCGGCAGTCAGGCAGGCTGCACAGCAGTGTTGATGATATGTGCTGTCAGCTGAGTGGAGAGAACAGCCTGCTGCGGTACAGGCTGTTCCCGGCCTGGCTCGGCACGGAACGGGTTACAGGTCAGGGTGTCTATTGGAACACAGTGTTCTCATCAGCAGCGGCAGCGGTACAGCTACAGTACAGCCGGAACATTGTGTTACTTTGTGGCTGCTTTCCAAGACCTGCCCCCTTCATTTTACACTAAACGCCCTCCCACAACTCCACTCCATGTTACTCTCTCTCTCTCCTCCTCTCTCAGTGTGTCTCTGCCTCTCTTACTCTGCGGTGTCATTTTCAAGTCCATGTGGCCACTTTACCGGCACGTTTATCGTCACTGGAGGGGAAAGGGTTAAAGAAGCGGCGTTACACAGTGAGCGCGTGGGCAGAACATTCAGTACCCGGGGTATGAGATGAGGAGGACGGTCTTGAATTAGGAGGAACAGACGACCGACTGGGAATACAGCGGGGTCACCGGCCGTTTCTGGGAAAGCATCGAAGAAAAAAAACAAAACAAAAGGGAGCGCAAGGAAATGTGAGTCTCTTTTTTTTTTAATTAGAAAAAAAATGTATTCCCACTATTCTGCATCTGAGAGACTTAATTAAGGAGTTGATTAAGACACAATGGTTCTAGTGCTTTCTGTTCGAGCCTGGCTGAGTTAAAGGGACACTTGCTATTAAGCATAAACATTTACCTTTCATCTAGAGAATTTAAAAAAATCATAACGAGTCAGATAAAACCGTAAATGCCTATATAGATTAAAAAAAACAAAAACAAGATTGATGTGTCATTATAAGACCCTCTAGGATGGATGTTTAAATTGCCACAGGTGTTGGGGCATTTAAGATTACAGCTGTAACAGTGGCGTTGAAAATAAGGGCTAATAAGATTCACTTTATGTGTGTGTGTGTGTGTGTGTGTGTGTGTGTGTGTGTGTGTGTGTGTGTGTGTGTGTGTGTGTGTGTGTGTGTTTATAGGCGAGGAAGTGTGTGTAAGTGTGGTTGACAGTGGAGGTAGACGAGGGCAACAGTTCACATTCACGATCCCTTTAGTCACTGGTGCATCTTCATAAATTCCAGGTTGCCTAACCCTGATTCAGAGAATTACATTCACTCAAGTTACATTCTGTACTGATTCTTATACATTGGGGACGGAGTTGTGTATTGCAGGACATAATCTGTGTATAACTTCAAATTATATGGGTGTTTTAATACCTGCATTTAGAGCTAGAAGAGGAGGTGAAATAGAAGCAGAGTTGGCCTGCTGACATGCACACAGGTTGAGGCAAAGTCCCAGAGATGAATCAGACCACCTTAGGGAGACATTTAATTGAGATGAATAACTTTATGTCAAATAAAAACTCTTACATGACAATATATGTAATAAAGGGTGAAGAATTGTTTACCACTGCCTTTTAAAACCGGTGAATTCAAAGGTTTGAATTGTCATTTCTCATTCAGTACACACACACACACACACACACACACACACACACACACACACACACACACACACACACACACACACACACACACCACAAATCACCACTGTTGCTGCATTTGCACAAAGCCATGTCATTAAAAAACAACTTCACAAGCTTCATTTTTAACTCCCTGCGATGCATTTGTCAGGTGAAAAAAAAAGACCTGTCAGACAATGCTCTGCTTCAGAATGTGATCCTATAGGTCTGTCATGCACAGTGTGTGCTCACACATTCATATGCATCAGCAGCAGAGTAGCCGTCACACAGAATGTACAGATACACTGTGTGGATGTCTTTGCCTCATTGTCTTCTTTTACTGCATTCCTCTGCAAGGTATCTGAGCTTATACGTACATGTAGACTGCATGCAATTTCCTAACTGTTTGCAGTTGGTTTCCCTGATCAGCATTTCATAAAAATAACGTTTTCCATTCAGGAAAAGCAAAACGTTCAATGATAATATTAATGAAATGAATAACTTTTAATTTGGCTACGTAAAAAGCACTGATGATGGTTAATCACAACACTGTTGATATTAATGAAATGTCATTTTTGCGTTAATGTACAAGTGTTAAGGTACAGTCATTTTGAATAATTAAAATCTACTTTTATTTACGGAAAAAAAAAATTGAAGCTGGTTTGTACGTGAGCGGGTCTCAGATTGGTGAACACCATCAGGCATTGCAAGTGGGGAACTGTGAATAGAAGGAACATTGTGTTCAGACACACACACGCACACACACACACACACACACACACACACACACACACACACACACTCCGGCACATGCAACCAGTTATATCTTAAATGAAATCCATTAATCCAGGACATGGTGCATGTTTCTACTGAAGATACGGACATTTTGTGCTGTGCTTGTGCCGAAGAGTTCAATAAACGGAACACTTTATCTTTGAGAGTGACACAAAATTGAAGAAGCAGAATAAATTGCGCAGGTATCAGGATATCAGTAAGACAGATATTTATAGTTTTACGCTGTGGGTCGAGGCACATGGGTGGTGCGATTGCTCGAGTCCTCACTAGATCTTTCTCACACTCAGACAATGACTTCAAATCCATTTCTTGATCAATATCCAATACAGTGAGCTTAAGGCGAAGTTGGTACATTTCAGGCCAAGCCCTGTTGCTTCATTTCTTGATATCGTAGTCACCATGGCATATGATCACACAACTCAGATGATCGTCAACAGAATCTGGGATGTCCCGAAAGTAAGGATGCGGCAACTGGAAAAAACCTTGAAAACGGATGCAGAGAATAAGAGCAGCCATTCCTCTCTCTCGAAACCCACTGCCCTTGGGCAAAGTTTATGTTCTTAAAGCATCTCTGTGGAAATATTGAGTGGGTACAAGAGTGCCATTTGATCAGCAACCTGCGTAACGTGTCCCTAATATTACTGTCCAGAGGCTTTGCAGGAAAAAAATTCGCCCAGATTGACAAGTTAAATATGATTTATTAACTGAATTTGTCCTCATTTTACATGACATCCAGTGCAGGGAGCTCGAATGATGGGTGGGAGTTACAATAAGGTGTGATGTGTTACAATTTTTCCCGTGAGAGTTTTGACTGTGACATGAGTGAGATTACCTCTTAGGCTATCTTTATTTATATGTTAGTTGTAAGATGATTTCTGCTCCTCAAAGACTCACAACACTGTGCAACACTTCCTTTCAACTTGTTATTCCTTCATCACATTTAGAAAAATTACATTTTGAGCTCAACTTGGAGTTATTTCTCTGTGGGGCCAATTTGGACTCGAAATGTTGGACTTATATATTAAAGTCAAATATTTTTTTAAAGGGAGCATTGCACAGTGTCACAAGTCTTGCCATTAGCGGAAAACACTTCTGTCAGTCAGTGTCAACGTTTTGTCATCGTAGAGGTTACATTTTCATTTGTAATAATTACTTCACAAATCTGGCCAAAAGTCCGTGCATTAGTGACATTCCAGCAGAGTCCCAGAACAGATGAGGTGATGCTATTCGAGCAAGTGTTAATGTCTCAGCTGTTGCACGTGATAATAATCGCCAAATAGTGTTTGCCAACATGCTTAACATAGCTAACTAGCAGTTTCATTGTCCTCAAACAATGTCAAGATTATTGTGCGAGCTAGGGCAGACCGAAAAAAATGCCCGCAGCCGTGTGTGCTGAGGTAGTAACAATACTTGTCAACAGTGAATGCTCATGTGGTGACAGAGGCAACATCTAGCAGCTGTAACACCAACAGGTCATTACAGTTATATTGCTATGGCTAATGCACATGGATCTGCTGTCTGTCTGTCAATCTGTTCATCTATGTACAACACTGTAGAAAAATCTGAATTAGTGTTATTAGCCTGATTAGTTTGATAATATGTCTGTGAGTCTTGTTACTAAGAAGAAAAGGTGCAAGAAAACAAGAGATAAAGAATGTTTTGACGTACAGTACTTTGATGTTGTTCACTTTACAGGATTTGGCATAGAATTTGGTGCTATCAAAAGAAAGATAACCTTAAGAAGGGATCAGTAGTTATGTGGATATTATTGCCACGCGGGTAGAGGTAAAATACTGTTTAAAAAAACATATTCTTTAACAGTAACGTAGCCTGAAAGACCCAAAAGAGAAAGCATTTGAGGCAATATCACAACAAAACCAGACAATGTGTGGCCTCATATTCTGATAAGATATTAGATTAGTTCAGAGATTAGAGTTGAAGTGTTGTAATTTACTTGACTCATCAAAAATGCTGAGAGAGATACTGTATTTGTGACGGCACAGCTTCATCAGTACACAGTCTATGAGTGTAGTTTAGCCCACACTTACCTTTCCTGCACATGAGGAAGAAAACTGAAATACTCATTTCAAAATCAATAGTGAAATTATCTCAATGAGGTTTTGTCGTACCACAGATTGAATTACGGTGTCCATAAGACATGTGGATGTTATTAGTAGAAAAAAGCAAAGGGCCATAACCTAATTGCATGGAACGTACTGTACTTAAGTGATTGCAGCGCATGTTACAAAATAAAATTAATGAAGTAGGCAACGCGCTGCTGCCTTCATCATATTTATAGTCATGTAATTACTTCATATGTGGGGGATCAGACAAGATGTGGTCAGGGAGAATGGGGTAAATCCAGCCAGTGTGTAAAATGAGCCACCCCCCGTATCTACGTAACCACGAATAAAATAACCATACGACCAGAAAGTAAAGAAATATAGTTCACTCAAGGACATAGAACAAACCAGAGACAAAAAAATGTTTGTGTCATGCCAAGTAAATTTATGTTATGTATGACATATGTATGTCCTGTATCTTAAACTTAGCATTATAGTGGATCTGAGCCACTGCAGGAAACAGTTTTGTCAAAATGGAGGTTTTTGGGGTAAAGGTGCCAGTTGACGGCTCAACTTACCTCTAAAAGCATGGGCTACATACTGTATGTACAAAGTAAGTAGTAAGTAAAGAAGAAGTTCCCAGAACAAGTTATGCTACACTAGCATGGAGTTTGACCTTGCCAGCCACGTGAAGAAACTAACCGTTAACCCTTAAAATGCAGATTTCACAAGCAAAAATGGCATTTCTATTCCTGAAAACTGGACTGAGCTTAATTTACCTTGGGGCAAGTTGTGCCATATGGTTAGCATTTTTGATGGCTCATTGTTCCAATACCACAATAATTAGATAACCTGTTTTAAATTTTCATGCTTACAGAACAACCTGAGGTATATATACTAACGAATACACTCATTTTTCAAATCAGGAAATGTAAAAACTGGCTTGTGTTAACCTGTTCTCCTCTATAGTTGCAGTGCAAAGTGATGTTCCTCGTACAGCTGGGATCAATGATAATGTGGCTTTTGTAGTAATGCTGTAAATGTATCTCCACCACAGTACATGGATCCAGAACGTGTGTCCTTAAATAGCTACAAGTTATATAATGTGGAGGAAAAAAAAATTATTGGGTGGATTATGGAGCTTGTGTATTGGTATTTTTGTCAGAGATCGTGATTTTCCAGTCCAGCTTTCCAAATTAGATTCCTGTGCAAATTTTCTTGTTGCAAGTTTGTCCTCAAGTGAACGCGAGACATGAGGACATGTTATTTATGGTGCTCAGGCTGCTAATACGTAGGCATGTGTGTTCAACATTTCTGCAGTGTTACTGTGTGATGCCCACATGCAGAAATGACCACTGATCAGGATCTGCCTATGGATGGCCAGTCAACCACAGCTGCGTTTGCTGCAAAGGGCATTGATGTAACACCTAATAAAGACCAAGGAGTTATCAAGGTATTTATTGTCTTTGTTTTAAAGTTTTATTTTAAGCATTCAAGCACGAGTTTGACTCATTGTTTCATGACATGTTCATGTTTTTTTGGTCTGGATCTCACAGCTTCTATCTCTTCTACATTATCTGTCAAAAAGGTTTGTCTGTTGAACTGGAAGCTTGTCTCTCCTATCCACAGGTTGTGAAGAGTCAGGGGCTAGATGGAGACCGGCCAATGATTGGGGACAAAGTGACTGTCCACTACACTGGGAAACTGCTGAACGGGAAGAAGTTTGACTGCAGTCGAGATCGCAAAGAACCTTTTTGCTTCAACGTGGGCAAAGGTAGGTGACTTTATGCATTGCTGTCAGACCCGAAGGTACCTTTGTGCAGAGTTTCCTTTATCGTAATCATTATTATTACATATTATTCTAGCCAGTTTTATAACATCTCTTCTCATAGTTTTTTTTATTTGCTTCATCCGCTTGCAGGACAAGTCCTTAAAGCCTGGGATATTGGTGTTTTGTCCATGCAGAGAGGGGAGGTGTGCATGTTACTGTGTAAACCAGAGTATGCTTATGGAACTGCCGGTAATCCCGACAAAATACCTCCCAGCTCTACAGTATTGTTTGAGGTAGGTGTGCCACATCAGTGCTGTCATTCGTCTGCACATTAATTTTGCATCACACTAAGGGACCCTGATCATTTAGCAACATGTATTCAGTCTGGTTGGACTATTTTAATCTCTCTCAGTCAAACAGACTGCTGCCACTCTTACCAGTCTGCTTGGAGCTCAGTGGGGACACAGTTTAGGCTTTCTCTGTCCTCTATAATCTGTGATAATTATAATTCAGTTCTGGGAAAAAAAAACTAATGAAGATTTAGCCAACTGCTCTTCTTTATAAGTTACCCCATGGATCATCATCATAAAAACTATTATTCTTCCTCCCATACATTTTCTTTTGTCAGTGCTTCTCCTGTATCATCACCAACAATAATCTTACTGTGTCAAATGTTACCAAGCTACATATAATCAATGCTAAGTTGTCATGTGATTGCTCAGTATGTGCTGCACAAGCGCATACATTCAGATTGTTCATTTACTTTTAAAGGAAGTATTGTATTTTGAGTACCTTACTTCAAGTAATTTTTTTTAACACATTATAATGCAGTTTTTATTTATGTATTTATAAACAACTAAAACTCATCCTGTGGGCACCATACGTGGAGGCTAAACTGATAATGAATGATGGTACACTAAAACACAGTTGTAATAATAATATTACATATGTCTTTTAGGGGAAGTTATAATTGTTATAATATACTGTACCTTAATGAACACCTAAAAATGTCTTCACATCTGTTTATAGCTATATTATAATGTGTTAAACACCCATAAGAAACACAGAGCTTTGGGTTTTGATATTTTACGAAGTGTAAATTTCATATAGGTTCATTGACGAGTTGCAATAATATTTACAGATGTATTACATGCTGTCAGACAAAGTAGGTGATCAGTAAGATAATTTTTCAAACCTAAAGTTACACAGGCAAACAAAAGACAGCCACAACATTAAAACCACTGACGGTTAAAATTAATAACATTGACCATCTCGCTACAGTGCAATATTCTGATGGGAAACCCTGGATCCTGGCATTCATGTGGATGCCACTTGACACAAACAATCTGCCCAGACACACTTGCAGATTAAGCAAACACCCCCCATGGCACCGGCACACCCTGATGACATTGGTCCCCCAGCAGGACAATGCGTGCTGCCACACCACAAAAACGGCTCAGGAACAGCCCGAGGAGGAACGTGACAAAGAGCTTAAGGCGTCCACCTGGCCTCAAAATGCCCCAGAGCCAAATCTGATTGAGCTACATGGGACATGCCGATCCATGGATACCATCAGGGAGTGGGGTTTACTTTGTCTGAAACAATGTTTGGGTGGGTTTTATGAGTCAAAGAACATCCACATGAATACCAGGACTCAGGGTTTTCCACTAGAACATTGTACTGCAGCCATGATCAATGTCATTCACTTCATCTGTCAGTGGTTTTAATGTTGTGGCTGATCGGTGTATGATTACACTACATGTACTGCAACTCCAATAGTCATTATTTCTCTTTCTTCTTTTTTTATTTCCTTGGTTTATGTGATGACTCTTACTTGTTTTTTCGTTATGTATTGGTTTTTCTCCGCCCACACCTACGCCAAGTTAAGCAGAGCTGTAATTTTGTATTCTGCTTTATTTCACTGTCTGTGCCTTACAGTGTTTAAATAAAAATTTACAACAAAACAGATGGAGCTACTCAAGTTTGGAGGAGAAATGCTCACAGACGATGGCGGCATCTTAAGAAGAATAAAGGTCAAAGGGGACGGTTACACTAATCCCAACGATGGAGCATGGGTTGACGGTAAACCTCTTCTTTTCTTTATGGATAATTATTGATATTGTGCCATTTTTCTTTTTTAAATAACCAATACATTAAATTGTGACATCAAAAGGTAAAGGTCATGATTTTTGTGTCACAGTGCACCTGGAGGGAAGCTGTGGTGGTAGATCGTTTGACTGCAGGGACGTCAGCTTTATTGTGGGTGAAGCTGAAGATAAAGGTGTGCCTCTAGGAGTGGACCGAGCCATGGACAAGATGCAGAAAGGAGAGTGCTGTGTACTTCACTTAAAACCAAAGTAAGCTACTGAAAAACCTTAAAATGTTATCCTTGTCACTTCTTTGCAGTGAGCCAGTATTTATTTGGGATTGCTCTATAATGATGTCTGCTGTGGTCCTTCATTATACCAGTTAAACCAAAATAGAATTATATATGTCCCTAGGAACTTTTTATTTCATGGTACTTAATGTAGGATTTCTGTCAGGTGATGATTATATTCATTTTTCTATTTTAATATGCGGTCTTTGTTCTATATTTGTTTGTCGGATATGGGGTTTTGAAAACCGATACCATAATCAGACAAATCCCTAAATTTAAAAACACCCATTATGTCAGCAGAATTAGTTTTATTGGCCAGGTATGTCTACACATACAGGGAATTTGACTCAATCTTTCTTTGCTGTGATGTTGCACACAGTTCCAAGAACAATTTACAGAACATAGAAAGAGACATATTAGCTAAAAACAAGGACAACAAAGCTGACCAAAGATAGCTAAAAATAAATATATAACTATTATATGTACATACATGTGAAAAAAATAGATACAGTGCTCTTATACAAGTCAAGTGTTTCTGACACAAATACTGCAAAAGAATAAATATTTAACGGTTAATGTAAAAGATTACTTTATAGACATGAAGTGATGCACATATATGTGCAGTATATACAGCATGCAGGATTTATATTTGACAGTGATGCACAGTGTATTTTAAACCGTAAACATATTTATATTCTGTAGATTAGTGTATGTTTTAGTGTTACAGGTTTATTGACATTATATGACTGATTTAACTCTTCATCATATTGTCCTATGTAAAGTTGCTGTTCTTGAAACTGTTCTTGTGCCAATTCTGTTACTGCTACTATTGATTGTATATATTTTGTACATACGTGGGTAGAGTCAGAAGTGGAAAACAGTCACTGACAGTAACCTAATGAAAGGCTAACATTTGCCTGACATAGTGTGGAAATGGTACTGATATTGCTTTAGTCACATAATGTGATCAAAAACTTTATGTACGGTAATTTCATTTCTATCAGGGTCTAGTCAGTCAACCAAAATAAATAAATAAAAGAAGATCCATATTACAGCAGAATAAAGCAAAATAAAGCAGATTCATTTGCTTTTCTTTTTAAACTTAATCCAGTTCTCTCTCTATTCATGAACAGACAGAAAAGAGAGGAAAAACTCATACTTTACAGCCCATTGACATAAAGATGGACGACGTGTCTCCTTCCTCCCATTGTGCAAAAGTGAAGTCAAAATATCCCGGATATCTTGCGCTGGTGACGTCATTCAGAGCTAGAGTCATAGATTTATAAAAAGAACTAGATACTGGATACAAAGATGGCGGCTATTCAGTCCAATGAGAATTGCTCGCCTGGTGCATACGCCAAAAAAGTTTTCTAGCTTCCAGGTTTACTTCCTGGTTATGCGGCCCATTGAATGTGCGCAGTAGTGTTTCTCCCGCTACCTTCGCCCGCGAGTTCCCACTGGGCCCATAGATTTTACATTATGATGACGTCATATGATGTGATTTTTAAATCGCTTTTCTCGGCTTGAGGAAAGGTTTGCAAATATAAAACCTCCATGGATCAAAAATTCATAATAGAAGGAGTCATAATTGAACTTGTTTGCAGGTGTCCTGTCAACACTTTTACAGACGTCTCTTTTATAATGGTGGTCTTGTTCTCGGAAAATGCTTTTTGGGCCGCAGGGGAATTTTTAGCTGCAATACCACGAGTGGCCACTGGAAAAAATTGGAAGCTAGACTGAGCGCTCTCACCGTATCCAGCTCTATGATACATTCATGGTTTGTACATTAGCCATAAGCCATCAGAGGGTGTGTGTGTCTGTGTGTTTGAAGTCAGTTCAGTTACTGCCTAAAGTCAACAATCACCGGAGACAATGCTTCTCTCTTCTTTTTCCTCTGTCTTCTTTGTGCATTCATGAAGTAAAGTACAATTCCCCTCCCGTCAGCAGTCAACATTATGGTACACAAACACATCAGTAGGCACTGGAAGTGAAGATAAATCCACTTTTTAATCCCAAAAGTTTAAGAGTAAACTCTGAGTTCTCTTCCCGCCAGCTAATGGCTCTAGATAGGAGCAGAATCAGGTGTGACTGTGGGTGTTAAGTCCTCCAGAAGGTCTGGCAGTGCCCTGGATCTCATTTCCAAAGCAAGTGCAGCGACTATGCCCCCCTGCTCCGCCCGGTCACCACACAACAACCTGCAAAGCCTTGCAACATGCCCACATTTTTTGCTGAAGTTGAATATTTTTGATTTGCATTGTGTTATTCATGTCAATCGCTTTATTTGCGTCACCGGTTGTGTGTAGATGCAAATTTGCATGTATTTGTGTCTTTGTATGTAATCTCAACGTATGAAAGATTTTATTCGCTTTCTATTGGAGCACAGCATTAGAGTTAGAGTGCAACCGTATTGTATAATTACACTGGGTCTCCAGCTAATGACATTTTATAACCTATATGAACACACACCTTCAGCCTCTCAAATGGCTACCTAATAACGTTATCAACCTGTAACCTAATAGCCAACCTCAAAAATGGTCATTCTCTCGGTTTACCGTTAGCCAGCAAATGGTTGCAGCCGAACATGGATGATTAAAGTGCAGGTCCGTCACTTTTTGTGTTTTTGAGGTTTTTATATCGCGCTTTAGCTTTCCAGTAGTGTTAATTATTTATTCAAATCCGAACATTCAAATATTGGTATGATTGGTATATATGTTTTAGCGTCATTCTAATTTCCCAAACCCTTCAAAAGACTTTTTCTCATATGACCTGATGTAATTCGTATGATGCTACATATAAACCCCCTAGCTCGCCTGTGCCTGTGTGACTTTGTGGGTTGCAGGTTTGCGTCTGTTTGAGCATGGCCATGGGGGTGGCTGAATTCACACAAAATCCAGTAATGCGGCACCTTCCCACTGAATTGTTTTTCTACTTTAGAACAGAACTGCTGTGAAATAATCATAGAATAATGTTTTATTTCTCTGATTCACTGCTTTGTTTGTGCTGACGCCGCTCCCTCCATTCACTCCGTCACTCACTGGACCATGCTGAGGTCTGTCTCCCTCGTTGAGCTGGAGAGTAACTTTAAACATTGTTTGTACAAACAGCAACCGACAAATCCTGAAACCAAGATTTAATAATAAAGAAAATCAACCACCTCTAAGCTAACACTTTAGTCACTCTCAATTTTTACACAGTCAGAGAATTTCTGTGTGTGTGGACACTGAAACCTCAATGCTTTTTGCTAACGTTTGAGTGGGAGTTTACCATGTAAAAACTCTCCATAGAACGCATATTGAGATGGCCTTTACGTTACCCTATGGAAAAGCCAGCAATCAATGCGAACATGTGTAGAAAGCCAACAAACACTCGCCAATCTAAACAAGTCAACCTTCCTTAGATACAAAGCTATTAGCGAGCTACTGTTAGATTGCTAATGCTGAGATAAACATGTTTGCTAAGAGTCCATAGATGCTAACATTAATTTTCACATTATCAGGTAACTCTATATGGTACGTTTACATGTGCCTGATGAACTTTGCTGTTATTGATCCAGCATCCTTTATTTTGACACTAGACCTTGCGTTCGTTTAGCAATGCTTTTGTTTGGGCCTTGTAGGAAGTTATTGTCGCCAAAGGGCATGACAAATGGCACGGCAGCTGCAGGTGTGCTTGCCATGGTGTCATTGCGGCGGCTGTAATCTATGGCTGGGCGCACCGGATACTGTACGTAGGGTTATGCATGACATTTAGCTCATCAATTCCTTAATGTTCATGTGCCAAATGAACAAAATGAAATAAAATAAAATAATCGTTCATAAGTCCAAGTCTCAACCAAAGTCTCAAGTCGCAAATTCGAGTCCCCATCACTGCCAGGGACTGAGCCACTGTGCCCACTAACCTACATTCTCTGAAGTAGTTTATAAGAGTTTTGATTTTACATCATTGAATTTTGAGCATGTTTCTGGAGTATTACAATAAAATGTATTAATTTTGACAGGTGTAACATGCAGGGAAATTTTTACAACATTGTCACATTTTTAAATTTCGTAACAGATGTGATTTCACATGCTGTGGCTCTGGCTTTACTGTGGTTGACTTTTGATACCATTTTGTACCCAGTTTGGCTGTTTGATATGTTGGTGAAGGTTTAACAGTTTTTGTTTCTCATTGTTCTTCTGTTAACAGTATTATCAACAGGCTCATGCTCTGCCATACTTTTTCTTTTTGCCACAGGTATGGCTTTGGAAGTGAAGGTAAACCAGAGTACAAAATCGGACCAGACAAAGACATCATATACGAAGTTACTCTCAAAGACTTTCAAAGGGTGAGTCCTGCTTTCTGCTTTTTTATAAACAGCCTGGTTATGAGTCTGGTTTTGGTTTGTTTTTGAAACAGAAAAAACAATGTTTACTCAATTTCTGTGACATTAACTGTGTTTCCACAAGGCTAAAGAATCCTGGGAAATGGACTTAAATGAAAAGCTGGATTTGGCTGCTGGAGTAAAACATAAAGGGAATCATTACTTTAAGGTACAGTCCCCATGCTGATTTTGTAGCTTAAGAAATTCTTATTTTTAATCTTAACCTGTTCATTAAATGGTATTATCTTCCTCTATTAGGCAGGGCGGCACTACCAGGCAGTCATCCAGTACCAGCGCATTGTTTCCTGGCTAGAAATGGAGTGTGGTACTGGGATAGAACAGCAGAAGAGGATACAAGACTTTATTTTGACATCACACCTCAATTTAGCATTGTGCTACCTGCGGATAAAAGAGTTCTCACAAGTAGTGGAGAACTGTAACAAGGTGAGCTGCAAAACCTTATCCATGTTTAAATACCATTTCATTTCACTACATTTGTCTCTCTCCTGTTGAATGTTCTGGATATATTCTTAAAACTAATTACTCCATGTGCGTGTGTTTGTGCGTTAAAGGTGATTGAGCTCGATGAGAGCAATGAGAAGGCTTTGTATCGCCGTGGGGAAGCTCGTCTCCTCCGCAACGAGTTCAGCCTGGCCATGGCAGACTTTCAGCAAGTGCTCCAAGTCAACCCCTCAAATCGAGCAGCTCGTGCTCAGATTTCCATTTGCCAGAACAAGATTAAGGAACATCATGAACAGGACAAGAAGACCTACGCCAACATGTTCCAGAAATTTGCAGAACGGGATGCCAAGGTCTGTAAACTCACTGTTCTTGGCTAAATGTAGATAAACAATGTGGAGTTGTTTCTCTTTCTTTTCCTTTTCTTTTCTTTAGCAAAAATGAATTAAATATTAACAATAATTTTAAGTTAGAAAACACAGTTGCAACTCTAAAAATTGTATATTTTTTTAACAGTTGACTCACACACACACACACACACACACACACACACACACACACACACACACACACACACACACACACACACACAC
>JBBPCS010000359.1:5616158-5669144 GCA_037974645.1 Hollardia meadi
ATTGGTCCACTTTGTTCTGGAATCTGTGTGTGTGCTACCTCTGTACCTTATGGTACACAACATTGGAACTTTTAGGAATTTGGTTTAGCACCACAAAACAAAATACCGGGCAAGCGCATCCTCAAGATCTAACCACAAACAATAAGTGTTGTCCTATGAGACCTACCCTTTCCGTAATCTGAAATGTTGTAGTGTTTTTTGAAATGTTGTAGTGTTATGTTTTACTGTATGGTGACACGTAGTGTTTTGTGAAATGTAGCGTTTTATGAAATGTCATGTTTTGTGAACTGTTGTAGTGTTTTGTGAAATGTTGTAGTGTTTTCTGTAATGTAGTGTTTTGTGAAATGTAGTTGTTTGTGTAAATGTAGAGTTTTATGAAATGTCATGTTTTGTGAACTGTTGTAGTGATTTGTGAAATGTGTTTTGTGAAATGTTGTAGTGTTTTCTGTAATGTTGTAGTGTTTTGTGAAATGTAGCGTTTTGCGAAATGTTGTAGTGTTTTGTGAAACGTTGTGTTTTTGAAATGTAGTGTTGTGTGAAATGTAGTGTTTTGTGAAATGTTGTGTTTTCTGTAATGTCGTATTGTTTTGGGAAATGTTGTAGTGTTTCCTGAAATGTTGCAGTGTTTTGACCTTCCTTGACTTACGAGTTATCAGTCGCTTTTAGCCACTTATTGCAGACATGGACAAGTTTGGATTGATTTTGTTTTATTTAATATAGAAATGAATTACAATGACATACTTACATACATACTTACAATGGCAGTCACTTGAAGTTAGGCATGGAGTAATTCTTGATAATAATAATGACTTAAATTTATATAGTGCCTTTCTAGAAACCCAAGAATGCTTGAAACCCAAGGACGCTTAGCAAGAGACGCTTGATTAGGCTGCTCAAAATGTAGGGGCTCAAATGCAAACAATATGCCGACATCGGGGAAGTTATAGATTTCATAATGCACCAGCTGGAAGGACCTGGAAGACTAAACGGCTACAGGTGGATGTACAACAAATGCTTGAAAAATGGCATTCATGCAAAAAAGATGTTCGTTTGATTCTTGCAGCTCTTGACCCCTCTCGCTCCATTTTACCTAAAGGCCAAACATCTGCAAAATATCATACATTTATATGTTTAGCTCACAGAGTTTAGTATTGACATGGAAAAAAACATGACAGTTTTGACCACAAATTAGTGACAGAAACATTATTTTGAAATAACCTTGTCAGAAAATCATATCAGATTTTTTAGAAAGTAGTTTCAACAGAATCTCCTGGTGGTGCTAGGAGATTGCTATTATTTTCTACTGGATCCAAGTGTCACTGTTAGGCTCAGTTAAGTCACATAACTGTACTCTTGTACAGCCAGCTGACCAGCTTAGGGATGTGTGCGGAGTCATGAGCCTACAACCCGTTGGTTAAGCCTACGTGAACTACCTGGCGAAGGTATAACCTCACTCAGAGCGTTGGTAGCTCGCCTCCGAAAGCAGTCCCTCTTTTCACCGCCGTCTTATTTCGGCTGCCAGTATAGAGGCTTCGAGACTTACTAATGGCATTTTTACTGGACGGTAATGTGTGTCCCACAGTTGTAAAGTAATAAGCCTAGTGAATTGATAACTTAAGCGTACATCATTTTACATTAGTATCAGAGCCACGTATGATCATAATAGCAAAATCCAGCTTTTTAAGTAAGCCTAAATTTCATGGATACAGCTGAATTGGTTATATTATAGGTTTCTAATCTTCAATATAAAAGTCGTATTACCTTCATTCATTGCATTATCACTCCAAAACTGACCACAGCCCACAATCTGGAATAAGAATGATCTCATTCCCACGGAATAGGATAGTGTTCCCACGTGTTATTAATCCATGGCCACTCAATAAATATTTTTCTAACAAATGTCACCAGACGGGCTCCGTAGAGTTCCATTAAACCCATTTAAATTCTGATAGATAAAACAGTTCAATATATGTCTGATAAATAAACTGCATCTTTATAGTATTATTAGCCAGTAGTTTGAAATGAACTCAATATGACAACACATTTAATGCATGCATTTATTTATCTATGCTATTTTTTTCAATATATATACAATGTTTACAATTCATGATGACAAACTCAGCAAATGACAAAAATAGTTTTACATGGTATATAGTTGCTCATTTTGAAAATACAGTATAAAATGTGTTTCCATTGATGTAAGAGAAAAATAAAAATACTGTGGCATTCACACCATATTTCTTAAGGATGTTGATTCAAAACAGCTGAAACATTTCGGGGCAACTGTGCCTCTGGCAGCAGGGGGAGTCAAAGTGAGCATCCACATACATGTGTTGACAGATCTTACCATTACTTGCAATGATTTTGAATTCACCTGACAAATTCAACATGATAAACACTTTCCAACATCCTTCAATTAAAAGATGAGAAAGTGAAGTTCATGAGTTTGCTCGTGGAGCTGTTCACTGGTAAGGAAGTTCAGACGTCCCTGAACTTCACTCAGTCCACATCAAGGATTATTCCAGATCAAAGACAAAGTAAAAATTAAAATGTCCAGGTATAAGAAAATAACACAGAAGACACTTCTTTCCTGCTGTGATCCGTCTTTGTTTAGGAAACAGAGGATACTTCTGTCTTGCTGGTTGATACTGAGCTCTCATCCTCCACCATGCCGCCCATTCCAACAGTGCTCAGCATGCAGTTACGGAACTAAAAAAGAGAGCAAAAGGGATGTTGATATAACAAGCATGTTAATGTGCACCATGGTGGGTTCAAACACTTAAAAATTAAGGTAAGATTATTTTCATATAAACCAACCTGTTTGTTCATCAGCACATAGATAACTGGATTATACAGAGCTGAGCTCTTTGCAAAAAAAGCGCACATTGCTGCAGTAAGCGGATGGAAAGCAGCTCCCTTGTTCATGAAGATCCATCCAGCGAAAGACGCATATGGTACCCAAGCTACCAGGAAGCCAAAGACCATCAGGATGCACATGCGTGTTACTTCCCTCTCAGCCTTCTGGGTGGATTCTGACTCCTGCTGCTGGGCTGCAGCCTGAAGATTTTCATTAAATAAAAGATAATCAGTGTCTCATGAGTTAATTCAATACTGTAAGTTCTGCTACATAAAGTGGGGGCAATTGTTGGTCAGTTTATCTTAATGTCAATAGTAGATACACAGAATCTTCACTTACAGCTTTGACGGTCAGCACAAGACTTCCATAAGTGAAGAAAATGAGGAAGACTGGAATGAAGAAGTGGACGACAAACATGTAGATAACGTATGATTCATTGTTGTAGCCTGGAGCCAAAGTGTAGTAGTCAGGTCCACAGGAACACTGCATGCCCTCAGGAAGGTACCTGTGTGAGATTCAGCAAGAGCAAATCAGCCATTTACCCTCTGCACATGCAGTATTTTAAAACATCTGAGTGGTTTCTTTGAGTGGTTTTAACCAGTTTAAACAGAAGTTCATATTAAATTAACATTTCAGATTTAAAAGTGTGTGAATTACCTTGACCAGCCAAAAAGAGGTGGACCAGCACATGCAAAAGCCATGATCCAGGTGAAAATGACTCCAGCTGCAGCATGAGTTCCAGTGAACTTGAAGCTTCCCATGGGTTTGCAGACGACAATGTACCGCTCAACAGCCAGGACGACCAGTGACCAGAGAGCAACTTCACCTGCAGGAAGAAGGTAAGAGAAGTTATTAATTAATTTTGTGTAATGGGTTCTTCCAAACACATTGACGACACACTGAAGAAAGAACCTCTTGCTTCTTCTTTCTAACCTCCAAGTGTGGCCATGAATCCCTCAACAGCACAGGCAGTGGCTCCGAGAATGAAGTAGCCGTTAACAGCTGATGTGATGGTGATGGTGAATCCGAAGCAGCACATGATCAGTCCAGCCACAGCCAGGTTGACAAGGATGTAGTTGAGAGGTTGCCGGAGCTTCTTGTTCTGAGCCGTCACGAACAATGTCAGACCGTTGATGGGAGTCCCGGTGCAGATCAGGAAGAACATGTAGCAAGCTAGAAGCTTGAACATGATGGGATCTGCCAAATAATATTGCGTGTATTCAAAAGGACTTCTAACAATCCCAGTCCTGTTGGACATGGGGATGTAGTAATTCTTGCCCTCAGTGCCATTGGGCTCAATTCCTCCATCCCAAACCATCTTCACGACTCTGTTCCTCTGTTCAGATTTTTTGAGAAAGGACTCAATAGTGCTGATGGACACAAGAGTCAGGGGAGGCAGTGTGATTTTTATACCTCACCACTAACCCTATTGTCAAAATGCCAAAATTGGATTACAGGACAGTGAGGTTATGCAGAAGATAAAAGAGGTCACGAAGTAATCTTAACACCGGCTAGAGATTCTAGCACGTAAAGCAATTTGCTCCAACTTCAAGGTCTTGAGGAATTGTTTTAATCCTTATTAAAGAATAGTAATTAAGTTCGGTCAACAGCTTTCAGGACATTATCAATCTAGAATCATGAGGAATATATGTATTTATAGTATGTATTGTAAATTGATGTATGTACTGATCTGTTTGTCTTAAATATATACCCATGAGAAAAGTTAATAGATACAGCAAATCAAACAGAGGCAAAAAGACATATCTGGTCTCATGCACCCTATGCCAGTGTTCTTCTCTTGATTGGTTAAAAACACAGTATTGAATGGTTATGTGCTTATTTTGTTCAGGCCACTGCTTTCATGCCAAACCAGTAAATCTAATCTAGCATGTTAACCGTGTCCATCTCCTGCATAACTGTCTCCATATGGAAGACCTCAAGGTGGATTAACCCCAGGGTCTCTCCTGAGGTGACCCGGCAAGGATGTAGCAAAAGCTTACTGTCACAGGTTGGAAATACAATGTCTGTTGCTATAGAAGTATCAGTGGCCAAGAACATACAGTATCAAATAATGCCTTCTGTTTATTGAAGAGAGCCCACAAAAGTGAACAAATATCAAAGAAGAAGCACTGAAGATGGATAATGAGTGAACCAACTGGCAGATTTTACCATACTAGTGCAATACAATAAAATTATCAGTCCTCTGTTAAACTATTAATAGTAACATTGGAGCTGTTGAATATTTACCATAAATTATAAAGAGTGTCAGTGTTATAGATGGTAAACCATTTTGAATTCACTGCAAGAAAAGTCTACTTGTGATGCTCTGTTTACAGTTTCCTTAAAGTAAGTTTTTGCTTATTTATCACATTTTATGTTTATTTATGGTGGTTTTGCTTGTTAATGTATTTATTTTAAGAGAGGCTGAAATCTGGTAAGTCTGACTGACATAGACACATGCTATGACTGATCGGGATATAAAATTGTGCAGATTTTACAAGTAGCCTGTTGTTGAAATATGACAAAAGGAAAACATTATGAGACATGCGTTTAGATACATAACATGTAGTTACATACATGTTAAAGTGACAGCCTAAATAGATGGAATTTATTTCCTTTTTTTTAAATTTCCATTTAATTTTTATCTATAGTGATTGTTTGATAATTAAACAGACTTGTACTTTGATCTTCTGACCTCACCAGAAACAAAAAAAGAACTGTAATACGCTTCAACCATACTAATTTACTGACATATGGAAGGTATTATGGGTGACACCTTCATTACTGACCTTATTGGCAGTAAATGACGTGGACTTCATTGTGCACTATCCGGGGTTAATGCAATTAACAAATTTCGCTTTATGCGACATGTATAGCCTATAGGAGACTGGTCTACCACTGTGTTGTTTTCCTGCACCATTATGTTGTAATATTATGTATTGTCATGTATTCGAGTCATGGGTCACATACCGCGACTGAGAGACCGGTGAGTAAGCTTTGTACCCGGTCAGTATAATGACAATAAATCTCAATTGAAAGTTACAAAGCAACCAACACCAGATCCATGCTAACCTAGCTGGCTAGCTGCCCCTGCCTTGCATAACTACTGGCTTAAAGAACCAAATCATTCCACCTCTGCTTTGTACCATCACCAACATCATTTCTTGCAGGCTAATCAACACTTTGACATAATATATATTGGATGAGGTTAGCTGGTGATGTAATTTGGCAAACTATACAACCAAGATATCTACTCACTCAGATAGCGTTTTACACGGGATATGTTAGCAAGCAAGGAAGCCGAAGGTTACCAAGCTAGGTGGCCACTGACCAAGGTTTTGTGGATCTGGCATTGGTTACTTCATAATGTTGATTGATAAATCCATGAGTAAACGGCAAGCAAGCCAGTTTGCCCATAAATTAGGATGAATTAGCTGACATTATCCACTCAAGACAGTATGTTGCCATGCCAGGTAATGTTAGCTAGCTAGCAACTGATCATCGACAGGCAAGCTAATGTTATCCAACTAGCCAACCAAAACACACAAAGACGATATATATATATATATATTCCAGTTTGGTGGGAGCCGCTCTAGGTCTTGGCAGACTCATCTTCTTCACTAGCTCCACTATGCTAGCTCCACTAGCTAGCTAGCTACACCATTGCCGCTGTATAGGATGGTAGTGTGCATACACGTCACAGTCTACGCCAATGGATTTTCGTGGCGAATCGGACCCGAATGCTTCACATAGAAAACTGAATACAGCCTGTTATAGGCAACCTAGAAAGTCGGCGAATGGCTAATTTTTTAGGTGAAGTCACAACCCGTGCACACATAGGCAATAAAACAGTGATTAATACATGTTAATTTCCTCAGAAAACTCCACAATGCACCTTTAAGTATAGTTTACAGTTTTTCAGTTCTACTTGTGACAATGTTGTCATTTTAGATTTTTAGACTATAAACAGAATATATATGTACTCATGGATCCACCACACCAGGATCTAATGCCAGGATATCAGGATGCCATTCAGACTGGATACGTGTGACCCCATGGTGGCAAAGAGAGGGAAGGTGATCAGGACAGAACAGATGAAGTTACCAGAAGGCCAAGGGAACCACGATAAGGATGCAAAGTCAGCCACAGTCAAATACCTGCAGAGGGTAAGAAAGGTGCTGAGAAGTCAGCTCAATGGTTGGAATAATGTATGCCCTACCAGTCATCAGATACTTAGCTGGAATAGCAAGTTGGCCACAAGAGGAGGTAGATGCCACTGATGACAAAACACAAAAACTCCTCACAATGTACGGAGGGTTCCACCTAAAGTCCAGCACACTGAGACTCTACGAGCAATGAAAAGAGGGAGAGTGAGGATTAGTGAGTGTCAGAACTACGCTCCAGGATGAAAGAAGGAGCACTGATGAATACATCAGGAAGATGGCTCCCTGGGATGAACTGATCAGGAAGTGTCTCAGGCAGCAGAGGAAAGAGGGTAATGAGGAGGAAGAGAAGATATTGTGGAAGACCAAGCCCCTCCATGGGATGTATCATCGGCAGATAGAGGAAGTGGCTGACATCAAGAAATCCTACCAAGGGCTAGAGAAGGGTGGCCTAAAGCATAGCACAGAGGCTTGGATCATGGCAGCAAAAGAACAGGTCCTAAGCACCAGATCCATCGAAGCAGGGGTCTAGCAGACAGGACCCAAGGTGCAGACTGTGCAAAGATACCCCTGACAGTCCAGCACATCATAGCAGGGTGTAAGATGCAAGCTGGGACAGCGTACACTGAGAGGCATAACCAAGTGGCTGGGATATTAGACAGGAACATCTGTGCCGAGCATGGATTTGAAGTCCCCAAGTCCTGATGGGACACACCACCAAAAGTGGTTGAGAACAACTGAGCCAAGATCCTGTGGGGACTTCAAGTTCCAGACTGACAAGCAGCTGCTGGCCAACCGACCAGACATAGTGGTGGTTGACTAGGAACAGAAGAGGGTCAAGTCAAATCAAATTTTATTTATATAGCGCCAATTCACAAAAAAAGTTATCTCATGACATTTAACATGTAGAGTAGGTCTAGACCATACTCTTTAATTTACAAAGACCCAACATTCCCCCATGAGCAAGGACTTGGCGACAGTGGCAAGGAAAAACTTCTTTTTAGAAGACAGAAATATTACTACTGTTAATATTAGTAATAGCTTTAGTAACTATTATTTTCAAATCTAATAATAATAATAATAATTAAAATAGACATCAAGCAGGACCACAGCAGTACCTTGAGGAGGGCAGTTGTGATAGATGTAGCAATCCCAGCTGACAGCAACATTAGAAAGAAGTACCACGAAATATCAAGAAGTACCAGGAGCTGAAGGAAAAACTGGAACAGATGTGGAAAATGAAGTCAAAAGTGGCGTCTAGTGATAGTTAAAGAGGGGGGTGTAAGATTAGTGACAAGGGGAGCTATGGCAGGAAATCTTTTATTTAATTAACACCTGAAAGTGCCATTTGTGGCAATATACAACTTTGAATCATGACCGATAAAGCTGCTCATTCACAATCACTGTATAGTAAAATATTAGTTTTTCCTTGTGTTCTTTATCTTAAGCAGTAGGGCCTAATAAAATGTCTTGGAGTGTAGCCTACATTATTTCAAATCAAAACCAACTATTAGTTGTGTTTGTGACCTGATTTCACCTTGTATTTCCCATATATATGCACTCTTATGTATGTGCACGTGATGTAGTCTGTGTCTGAATTTGTGATGTTTATCCTATACATTTTTGAGCTGGCTGATATTTCCATAGCTCTGTCCTCCCTGAGCCACAGGGTGGAGCTGCCATTCGTATCTGTATTTTACTCCCTGTCCTGATTTGTAGGTGGTGGCTATTGGATTGGATGGGACACTGATGGCGCCTCCTTGGCACCCACATATGCCAGCGTCACTCCTCTCCCTGACTCCCAACCTGACCATGCTTTTGTGTGCTGTGCTGTAATGATAAGTGATTTCCAACGCTGCAATGCTAGATTTATCCTGCTGTGTAAATACTGTAAATAATCTTGCAAACCTAGCCTCTCACCCCTACAACTACCAAAGCTGTAGGGGTGAGAAGCCATTTTTTTCTCCTGTTTATGTCAGGGAGTGAGGTAAGTTGTGTGCATTTTCCTTTTTGTTTCATTAGGTTGTTGAAGTTATTTTGTTCACTAAATCAATTCTGTCTGGATTGCACTCACTGTCGCACTGGTCATTCTTGGGAGTGGGTAAAGAAGCGAGTCATTTTTATGCTATGCTATGCTCAAGTTTCCCCTCGGCCGGGGATAACACATGGTTTGAATATAAGTCACGGGTGTAACTCCTCCAACTTATCTGAAATCAGGTATGAAAAAACAGAAAAACACTGACTACACACAGCAGCTGACAGAAAGACAAGGTCATATTATAAAGAGAAATATTAGTGAATAAATGTTAACTTATAAAAAGGGAAGCTAAAGGGAAACGAGAATGCTGTGCTGTGCACCTTCAAGCACATCATGTTAGAAATTAAGTAAAATTAATTAGCCTAAGGTCAGCTGCCATCAGTAGGCCTAATCAATAAACACATTATGAATAGTCAAACCAATAGCCTAACTAAACAGCAATCAACCTCAGACAAACTTATCATACAGCAGTTAGTATTTCTGTAATGCTGACGAAACGTTAAAAACACACAGATGAATTTTGAATTAAATTAAAGAACACTGCATTCTTCGGGGAAAATATTACACCAAACTCCCTTCAAGAAATGTGACATATTAACAATTCCCTCCCTGTCCATAAAAACACATTACCCCATAAACACAAGGTAAAGGATGTCACTCTGTCCACAGTCTTCTAGTCAAACCGGCATCAATATAATCCATAAAGATGAACCGTGTTTCCCTACAAATGTCACATTTTGTATTTTGTCAGACTTGGAGTTTAACCAGCTTACTTTCGCTGTGATAAAACACTGCATTACATAGCGAACAGACTTTGCTCTTACGAGACCTGAACTGCATTGTCACTAACATTGTCACCACATCAACATTACTGGCTTGGTTGCAGTTCAGTAGGCTATTTTTTTTTTTTAAATAATACAGCTGAAATGACTTGTTTTGGCTCTTTCTGGCTACGGTCACCTACTGAAATAAGGCGGAAGTTTCTCATGTAATTTCCATGTGACAATCATATGTCCTGAAATGGGACTTACCAGCTTTCCCAGCATTTTCTCGTACAGGCACTGTGCTGATCTCATTTTTATTTTCGGACAATGTGAAACTGATTTAGAATATAAAAAACTAGTAACCAAGCAGAGCACTGTCCGTTTGACAAGTTGCCAGCGAGAGGTGGGTGTGTCAGCTGGACGAAATGCTGGATTTAGACTAATGCATGTACATGTACCCTCAGCATGCACTTTGATATGGTGCACGTGGTTCAATAGGCTACATTTAGCCTCATTTAAAAAATAAAATAAAAATCCCTCACTTATTCTTTCCTGCATTACTCTAATACTGATGCAATACTAATAAATAATTTGTATCCTTTAAAAATATATATATATATTTATATCATTAATTATATTATCCATAATAATTAGTGCTATGTTACAGGGATATTGACTTTTTTTCATTTGCTACATATTGATTCCAAATGAATAATTATTTCTACCAAAAAAAAAAAAAATTTGTTTCTTTCACTGAGAATTTAAACACCTCATGAACAGATAAAAAGTCATTCTCATACAAGAAAGTCGCATATGTTGTAATCCAACACTTTCTCCTCACTTTTTCCCTAACATGTAACATAAACATGAAGAAATAATTTGACAGTATTGAAACATGTAAGCTGGCCTTGCTTTCTTAATTCTAATTTAACTATCAATCTGACTTGAGCTGTCCGCTTCCTCACAATCCTCTTGCATTCCAAATTTGCCAATTTGAGGATCACCTTGCGAAGGTATAAAACAGCACCCCGGTCAGCATTAAGGTGCCTATGTGGACTTAGCTTACACACCTTGTGACTATACGCACTGTTGGCTCTGTCAATTGAAGCTTCAGCAAAGTAGGTGACTCAAGATGGTTTGGGAAGGGTGAATTGAAAGAGTGAATTGAGGGCAAGAACTTCTACATCCCCATGTCCAACAGGACTGGGATTATTAGAAGTCCTTATTTGGCAGATCCCTTCATGTTCAAGCTTCTAGCTTTCTACATGTTCTTCCTGATCTGCACCAGGACTCCCAGCAACGGTCTGACATTGTTGGTGACGGTTCAGAACAAGAAGCTCCGGCAACCTCTAAACTTCATCCTGGTTAACCTGGCTGTGGCTGGACTGATCATGGTCTGCTTTGGATTCACAGTCACCTTTTATACTTCCCTGGTGGGCTATTTCTCCTTGGGTACCATGGGCTGTGCTATTGAAGGATTCATGGCTACCATTGGAGGTAAACTTGAGCGCAATGGATGTTTACTTGCCATTATCATATATCTATAACGGCTACTTCATTCTCGGAGCCACTGCCTGCGCTATTGAGGGATTCATGGTCACATGGAGGTTAGAAAGAAGAAGCAAGAAGTTCTTTCATCGGTGTGTCTTTAATGTGTTTGGAAGAACCCATTACACAAAAAAAATAAAAATAATAACTTCTCTTACCTTCTTCCTACAGGTGAAGTTGCTCTCTGGTCACTGGTCGTCCTGGCTCTTGAGTCTGCAAACCCATGGGATCCCCACCCAACCCACCTGGATCATGGCTTTTTCATGTGCTGGTCCCCCTCTTTTTGGCTGGTCCAGGTAATTATTTGTCTTTGTCTTTATGTGGTTCTACTCTTTACTTTATGTGGTAGAACTTATTGAATAAACTTATGAGGCACTGATTATCTTTTATTTGATCAAACTCTTCAGGCTGCAGCTCAGCAGCAGGAGTCAGAATCCACCCAGAAGGCCGAGAGGGAAGTAACACGCATGTGCGTCCTGATGGTCCTTGCCTTCCTGGTAGCTTGGACAACATATGTAATTTTTGCTGGTTGGACCTTCTTGAACAAGGGAGCTGCCTTCACAGCCCTGACAGCAGCCATCCCAGCCTTCTTTGCAAAGAGCTCAGCTCTGTACAATCCAGTCATCTATGTGCTGATGAGCAAACGGGTTGGTTTATATGTTTTCTAGTGTCTAGTATTTCCTTTTTCTTCTGGATTAAATCCTGATCCTTCTACTTGTTTTTGAATTTGCTGTCTTCTCTCTTTTTTTTTTTTGTTCCATAACTGCATGCTGAGCACTATTGGAATGGGCGGAATGGTGAAGGATGAGACCTCAGTATCTGCCAGCAAGACAGATGTGTCTTCTGTGTCTTAAACACAACAATATCCTCAAATCTGTGGACAATTTCTTTACCGATTGCTTCCACATTGAAAAGATGTCTTGAACTTTTGCCAAATGGATTTTTGGATTTGATGAACAGACTCTGGACCAAACACACTGAGGAATTCTATCTCACCTGTTAATATGTAATGAAATTAATTTGCTGTGGGAATTATGTTGTGCCTGCATTTGTGTGTCTGAGTTTGTATGTATGGGGACTCAATGTACAGCATTTGATGAAATGAAATGTGACACTTTTACTGGTCTACCAGTGTTATCATTTTTTTGTATTTTATGAAAAAGAAAAAAATATATATTTGATGGAGAACATAATAAATGCATGCATGAAGAGAAATCTACGGGTGTTTTCATTTAACTCTGAACTATACTTGCTGGTTTGATTACTAGCTGTTTCGACCAAATTATAAATTCACAGATGCAGACTATTTTTAAGTACCAGTCTTTGTGTAAAGATGAGAGTAATTTGACAAGAATTTGTTTATTATTTGATTAGGCAATCTTTATAATCACTGTTAGTTTTATTTCTAAGCTTGCCTTTAATGGCTTTAAAATCTGTACAACATATGACATCCACTTGCTTAAGAACCTCGAAATGGATGAGAAAAAAACTAAAAACAAAAACCCTTGATCAGGATTACAAAAGGAAGCAACCTCAAGTTGAGCAACAAAGGAGGCACCCTTTCCCTCCATTCGATATTCATAGCCCCCTTCTCATTACAATCGCATCATGTGACTCTCAAGTGGCAGAGAAAGGTCCTTAGTGAAAATACTTCTGTCTCTGACAACACTTTCCTGTTGTAATCCTTAAATTGTAATCCTTTGTGAATCCCAGAGAGTGTCCATAAGAACAGAGGGTATTCTAGGAACTGCTGCTCAACCAATACATATTACAGCTATTGTTTTACACTAATTGACACTTGGGGTAACATTAATTCAAGTTTAAAACAACAGAGAATTCTTGACAAATGGGTAAGACAGATTTATTCAGAATGTAAAAGCTTGACGTTTAAACAATTAAAAAACCCCCACTAAAGACACTGAATTAACTGTGTCAATGTGCATGTGCAGTATCTAACTCAGAGATTATACCCACAGGTCTACAATTAGTATAATATATTTTGGTGAAGGTATGATTTTCAAGTTCCCCAAGCACCTTTTAAAAATAAGACATGATAAAATGAACTTCTAGATATTCATAAAAGAGTATAACGCATTTACTCATACCTGGAAATATGCAAGTTTTTTATTTAAAAAAACATAAATGTTAAGTTGACATCATTTGAAGTCATTTACATTGAATATACTAATTGTGGAAATAATTAACTATTTCATATAGGTTGCTAATAGACACGTCACCACAGACCACATACTTTTGAGAATTGTGTCTAGGCCTAAAAATAAAATGTGCCATAACATTTTTTTTTTTTTTTTTGAAAAAGCAGAGCGTAGGACAAACAGAACATCAACATCAAAAAGATCAAAAATCAAGTGTTTACACCTGACTTGTCAGTCTGTTCGGCCAGTGGGTGGCGAGACCCTACCAACATAAAAGTACTTCCTATCCTGAAGGAGATCCGTAAGATCGAAACGTTGATCATCCAATAAATACAGTAATTGGGAGGAAGATATGGTGTGCAGACTTTATTCTTCTTTTCAATAAAAAAAAACCCCACTTATAGTTTAGATTCAAGTTCAACATTTCTTTGTGGTTTATAATTATATTAATTATATTAAGAATACGTGAATAAGAGAAAAACACTATTTATTATATTGCATCAGCTGCGGAAACCCTGTAGACCATAGACAAGCTTATGCTACAGTTCTTGTGTGATGCTCCACTACCCCTTGAAGGTCAATGTCATTACATTACCCTAACTGTATATCTGCCGTGCAGCATGCCATACGATGTGGTTTCAGACAATGTATACAACATGTAAACATACATTTTGAGTGTAAAATCGCACATTATTTCTGTTCAAGTGGATAAATAAATATGGTATATGTGTAAACTGAAGAGAGCGAAAGCTGAACTAGATATTTAAATTATTCTATACATGCTGGACCTTTGCTGGGGAGCTTTCAGGTGATAAGATGGGGAGATGATGCCCCCTGCAGGTGTCTTAAAAGAAGTGAAAAATCTCGCTGCATCAGCACAGTGTACAGTATGTTCTACATTGTGTTCTATTTGGAAATGGCTGCTTCATGTACTGCTGGTGGGAAATACAGGCATGACCAAGGGTAGATGTTACACACCAGTGTATAGCATGTAATAGCTCACATGGGTTTAAATACATATAAATGCACCCTTCTTCCACCCAATATTATACACATCGATCTCATGGTGTGTAGCCCTTTATTTCCTGCTGATAACCTGACCCTAATTGTCATGCTGTGGGCACACACACTGTAATTTCCTTCAGAGAGCCTGTTCTGGACACCTGCATGCGCTTAGTGTCTCTGTCAGGGGTCGGCAGAGACAAGCATCGCCTCTCTTTGTTCTAATGGATGGGAGGTGCTGCATACAGAGGCTTAATAACAAACTTGGGGGGATAAACTGAATACATGTCCAGGCTAATGTTCAATGTGAGGAAGCCCAGAAAAACAAAAAAACAAACAAACACAAGCTCTGCTAGCTGAGGCAAGCAAAGGATAGACATTGATAAACTTTATTGATGAGATGAGAGATATGAGAGCTCTAAGATGTTTTCATATTATACACAATTATTTTTTTTTAAATAAGGTCAATTTATGGCTTTTGGGAAATTTTCAAATGAAGGCTCATCATACTGGTTAAAAAACATCAAGGATCACAATTGACATTTTCTTAGAATGTGTCACATATGCAGAGATGATGTCCTCCTTTCTATAAAATCTAATAAAATTAAAAGAAATTGTTAAAAAAAAAAAGAACATATGAAGAATCAAAAAGATAGATAGATTAAAAAAAAGATAATCAGTCTGATGGGTGGGGGGAGTTTTTCCCTATCCAAATTGAGGGTTTAAGGACAGACGCTGTTGTATACTGTACATATTGTAAAGCTCATTGATGCACACGTGTCATATTGTGCTGTATAAATAACATTGACTTAACTGAACTACACAACTGTCTCATATCTACAGAGAGCTTCTAAATAGCAGGTGACATTGAGAATAAAACAAACTTGGCACTGAATTTACAGTCACTTTTTGGAAGTGAACTAAACTCTACTTATATAGCCCCAAATCATAAATTTGCCTTCCTCAGAGGGGTTTACAATTTTTCAGCCTGAACAAGAAACTTTTTTTTTTTTTTAAAGGGTGTCAGAAACCTTGACAGGAGTGACAGAGGAGCTATAGGTGGTGTCAAATATTCAGAAGAAATAAGTAGTGAAGTTTGGCAAAACCTGGTGACAACCATGTCATATTATTTTTACCATTGACATCAGGGAGCAAAATATTTATTTCTACATCATCTGGTTTATTTTAAAGATCCACAGACGACCTTATATAACTGTTTTTACATGTTGTGCTGTCCTCCTAATGACAAGTAAACTGAACTTTATGTGTAAAACTGGTGAAGTGCCCCTTTAAATGAATGATGAACATAAAGTTTATTGACAGTCTTTATCACAAAGGGTCATAAAGACCATTTTTAGTCAATATAAAATATTTGCTTTGCCTGTGGCAGTTGGAACCTGTTGAACAAAGCGCCGATTTGTGTAAGTGGTCGCCTCTGTTATTTAAAATTTAGATTATTAATGTGTGATTATTTATGTATAATTCAATATTAAATTTGATATTAATGATTCTATACTGTGCTGATTAAACAGCCCTAATTTATTCACATAAGCGAGCAGATTTCAAACTCTACAGGTTGTATGACAGTTGGAGTGATAATAGGTTTTGGTGTATTAGTATTATGTTAACTGTCTTAGACAGGATGAAACAAACACCCTAAGAGATTATCCTGTTGACCTGCTTTGCATCTGAGATAATCCTCAGAACATGCTTTAATGTCTATGCTTGTGTCACCACAAGAGTCAGTATTCTTCACTGATTCCCTATATTGATTTTACACGTTACACATTTACACTTTTCCTCACTTTCCTGCTCTGTTCCCTTTTCCATAGAAAGAGGCTCTCGCCATATATGAAAAAACAGCTTCACAGTGGAGACGCTTAAAATCACTAAAAAAGTAAAACTTCAGACACACTTTAAGTAAAGCAACAAACAAAATTTAAGGCCTAAAATGAGCTCAACATCCCATAATTCAAGTTGCTGTACAATTATATTTTTAATGGTCAGTGTAGTGCTGTGGACTGTGACAATAAAGGTATAAGAGTAACATGGATCATATGAACAGGCGTATATAATATGCGTCTTAGTTTGCTTGGTATGCTTTTAAAAGAGAATTCTTCAGCTTTGACACAGATATAATAAGAAGTCAATACACATATTTACACAAAAAATCCCACTTACGCTGATCATTAATTCAAAATAAAAAAATTATTTTTAAAAAAAAAGGACAAAAAACATTTGATTATATAACATCAGGAAATCCATCAGTAACGTCAAAGGGAATAAATGATACAATAAAACATGAAATATTTTTAGAGAGAACTCATGGTTTTGTATATTTCTGAACTCATGCTGCATGTTTTCTATCAAACAAACTGTATAGGTCAAAATGTGGACTGAACATTACAGTAAATGGCTTCTGCAAAAAGGCAGAAATAAAAACATGTATAATTAAGAGAGATTAAGAGCAAAATTTGTTCAATATCAACAACATATATTTCCAAGTCATGACATCATCCTAAAACAATTAGATCATTCTTTGAAATGTATTTTTAATGGATTTCTGGGAACTTAAAGTTAAACAGAAATATCATTAAAACTTTTAAAAAGCAAGACCAAAAAAATGTCACAATAAATAAGAAATTCACATAGAGACACAGGGAAATCCCATAGCATCCTTACCTGAATTGAGGGTATAACATAAAACGAATACTTTTGAGCTAAAACAAAAGTAGTACTTTGTATTACACATACTTATAGTAAATATAATCTCTAAATCTATATTAATAATGTATTGTTGTTTAACGCTACGTGAGCTAAAGTTAGCAGTTGTATTATAGGCTCTGTTAAAGGTACACTGCAGATCTGTCCAGCTTCAGGTAATTAGTTTCAAGGGACAACTGGTGTACATCAGTTTATCAGGAGGAAACACAAAAACAATATAACATTATTAACACTATCAGTGTTTTCATTGTGATTGCAAAGTTTATAATGTTTTATTCAGTAAATTGAAAATGTTTATGTTTATTGTTTCAACATACAGCATTATACCAAAGGTAAAATCACATCTCGTTGACAAATATCATTGGCCCTTGAGAAGCCACTTTATTCTCCCTGTCATAAATGACTGGTTTGCCGAGATATGTGTGTGGCAGGCTTAAGCTTACTTGTGACTGGTTGAAGCTACCTTGTCTATGGACCTGCTGACCAAAATCCCCCTTTGACTGATTAAAACTATCTTGTCTGGAGGACTGTGGACCAAAACTCTCCTCTGGCTGGTCGAAGCTGCTCTCATTGTAGAGCTGCTGTCGCATTCCGCTGGCACGTTTCCCAGAAGCACTCCTGGTTGGATATCTCTGACCTGTCTTGTACCAGCCTGTCTCTTTGAAGACAAACCAGATATTCCCAACCCAGAGCACAACGTTTACAAAGCCAAAAACCTGGAGGTAGAAAAAGAGACCGGAGTAAATGGCTTGTGCTGTGTTTCAGTGGTTCGTTTCTCGATTGGATACCTACTGCAGATGTATTAAGACGTGACCAGAGAGGCTCCTGGGTAGCTGTGCATTTGTTCTCTGGAGCTCTGCAGGCTGAGATGAGCAGAAGCACCTGTGTTGGGTTTGTGGCCATCTTGATATCAGAAAGACTTTTGGCCCAGCAACAACTGCTGACCAACCACATGAGAGAGAAGATGACTGTCACAAGGAAATCCTGCAGGACAAAATACAGGAAACATGAAGGAATGAAGTCACATATGGGATAAAGTAATCAATTTAATGTGTTTTATGTCACATCAACATAATTCATGCTGGGACATTAGAGGAGTGTTTGTTAAAGGTTTAAACTCACTGACCACAAGTGGGCCTCTGTTGTTCCTCAGGTACTTGTTCTGGTAGAAAACGTACACAATGGTTGCGAGCAGAGAGTACAGAAAGGCAAAAACACCCACAGTCAGAAAAAAACGAGCAGCGGAGGAAAAGTCGCCATCCAGGAAAAGAACCTCGTCCCTCTTTGCATCACACAAGGGAGCCTTGAAATGCACTTCATGTAATCTACAAGACAGAAAGAGGAATGGGTAAAAAAAAAAAAAAGAAGAAAAAAAAAGGTTGTTATATGTGAGAAGAAAATATGTTTTTCATTAGATGACTGTAAAAAAAAAAAGGACGGTTCAAGCTCAAGAAGACATTGATACACAGCTGATAAAACCTTGTGGGACTTTATTGAAAATAAGTGTGTGCCGTTTCTTTCCAGTGAGACTTTTATGTATTGGTGTTGCACACAAAGGGACAGGTTGAACACGCTTTATGAAAAACCTGCCAATGAAGAAAAACAAACAAAAGCAGTTGCTCAACTTGTCTTGTCTGTATGACAAAAGGAAGCAACGCCTTGAATGAGAAACATTTTCTTATCTCACTCTAAGACAGTGGCAAAAGAAGAAAACATCACTGGCAGGGAATTACTGTGTCAATTTCAATTACCGTGATTTAATCGGTTTGTTCACCAGTTTTTATCTGCTCGATAAATGATCAATACAAAATTGACAAAAAAAAACAACCCAAAAAACAATACAGTACTGATGCAATTTTGCCATTTACATGCTTACCAGCTAATTCAGTTGTGAAGCACACTGTGAAAAAGGTTAGCCTTTTGCTGAAAGTAAGGCAATGACTTGATCGTGCCGTTTTATCGTTGTTATAAAATAAGGAATCTGCAAGGCATATATTTAGCTGCATCTAAAAATATTTCAGTCATTGTCTCATTTTGTGATCAATCAATGTGCAAAACACACACACATGCACACAAACACACGCACACAGTTTCTATCACTTTTGGGGACATTACATAGATTTACATTAATTTCCTGGAGACTTACCCTAACCCTGGCCTTAACCCTTAACCCTAAACCTAACCTCACCCTGTCCTTTCACCAAGTCTTCACCTTAAAAATGAATGATTTATGTGATTGGGACTTGCATTTGTCACCGTGAGGAAGGCACACACAAAGGTTTGTACTTTGCAACTATCCTCATTAGGACATTGTGCTAATTTGTTGATTTCCATTCATTTTGGAGAGCCTAACACAAACCTTAATGCCATACAATTCATGACTAACACTGACACTAACAACAACTGACGAAATGACAAAAAGTAAAAAAAATTAAAAAAAACTACACTCAGAATGTTGGGATTCAAAACATGAAACCTCACTTTAAAATGTCTAGTTTATTACATTAGAACTTGTATAACGTTTCAAAAGAAGTGAAACATACTAACATTCTGTTGGAAGAAATTTGGGTTAGTGCGCTCCTTATACATGACTCGCGTGGCTCACACTGAACTAACACACAGACACCAGTGTCAAGTCTGCTGAACTGTTAATTAGACACTTGGCCATCACTGACACTGACTCTGAAGCATGTTTGGGAGTTTGAGGGGAGGGGGGGTCGACAACACTGCCGCACTGCTGCACCACAAGAGCAGAGAGATCACTACCACAAGCACAGCCACATAAACACCAATCAGCATCCAGAGATGTTAATTTGACAACTTTTTTTTCTTCAGTTTTACAACATCTGTTGAATTAAAAGGCAACCAAAATACATTTCAGTCTATTATTATAATCCATCCTAACGTGCACCCTGAAACTTAATGATATAACGATGTATAAATGGGTACTTTCTTCACTCAAAATAGAAACAAGGCCGACAAACTGAGTCACTATTTTCTCATCCTCCTAGCATCTCACTCACAGTACACAGTACAAAGCCCCAGATGGTCCAGAGACCATGCATGTCTGCAAGGAGTGAAAATAAAATGGGGACAAGAAAGATACCATATGCATGCATGACATGCATGACCATCTGATGTTACATCTGACAGGACTCCAGGTACAGTTTTGTCTAACGATGCAGTGAAACATTTAGGGATCTTGTATTGCTCCGGCTTCATTCTCAGCTGTCCAGCTTCCTGTTCTTAAATTGGAAGAGGAACAGCTTCTCTCTACTGAGGCTGAAAACATGGTGGAGTGGAGCTGTGCAGCTTTTAAAAATGTATTTTTTTCATGTTCATGTTTTCTGAAATATGCCGAGATGATCACTTTGCACATGTCTGGTGAGTCTGAAAGCATCCTTTTGGGTGTCCATTAATCAATTAGTCTGTTAATTCACATTTTAAAATGATATAAAATGATCTAAATTAAAACATGTCAATAGTTTATGTGCCAAATGTCAAAGATTAAATTAAATGTCATAAAATGGAATTGTATGACAATTAATATTTGTTCTGTGTGTATTCTTATAATTATCTATTGAGATCAGAGGTCAAAAGTAAAGACAATGTGGAAAATTCATCATATATCATGGGAGTTCTCAGTGAAATGCTCTACTTTTTTCTCTTTTTTTAGATGTTTGGACATTTGACACAAGAATCACAGGTGAAAGTATACAACAAAAGAAGCACAAACAACAGCTTTACCTGAAAGGATAGCCAAACTCAATGTTGATGCTGCTGTTACTCTGCCTCCTGTCTGCACAGTCCACTTTAACCTGGAGATGACCATAGTATCCTCCACATGTTGCAAAAGCACAGATGGCAAAAATCTATGAAAACAAATAGTCAAAGGCTCATAATATTGAATAATATATACACATAAATAAATGACAGGACTGATAATCACGATTTATAATTGGCTGAATAATTCAAAGGTTGGAAGCCACCTAACAGCGCTGCTTACTGTGTGCTGGAGGGTGGTCACAGCAGCACAGTTAGATTCAATTTAAAGATGTGATTCTTTATATTTCATTTAAATATGTGGCACAAACTGCTCTCACGGCAGACATTGCATTAAGTCCTTTTTCAAGCAGCACATCATTAAAAACATCAAGATCACATGGAATGTTTTAGTTTTTACAATATAGTGGATAGAAGCAGAAATCATCACAACCAAAATGATTAGATAAATGAAGAAATTACAAGACGAGAGGAATGACACTTACCGGAGCGAATATAACCATACACATTTAAAAATCACAGATCTCAAGTCCAACTCCACACAGTGTTGACAGCTTTTGTCATCAGGTTGAAACACCACTGATGTAGACAAGAACAAGAGAGCGACTCTCTCCAGCAGAGGGGAGGACTGACAGGAGATATCTTCCCCAGGGAGGAGTCTGAAATTTTCGGTGTCCATTCATTTGTTGCAAGCAATAAACTATATTTTTTTTAAAAACCATGACTGAAATTGTGTGAATATGGTGTTTACTGTTACTGTAAGACCAGAAGGATGTTGCTCTCAAAAGATATTTAAAATGAATTGAATAGATGAGTTTCTCTTACTTTCTGAATTCATGTAAAACTTTGTAGGTAATTAATTCAATTTATGACTTCCTTCAACAGTGTTATAACCTGTCTTAGGTTCAACTTAATTAATCAAGGACATGTTTTTGGGTTGAGGCAAATTGTCTAAGGCTCCATAAATTCTTATTTCAAATACTAAAGCAGTGACACTTTACTATACGGTGCACAAATTGTGAGTTACAGAGGAACTAATGAAGAACTAATGATTAGTTAATAATTAGTAAATGAGTAACTCCTAATCAAATTTTATCTAGTATCTAGCTGAATCTATAGCTTACGATTCAGCATGGGAGCTGAGCTGGACAGGTGCTAGGCAGCAGTAGAAATGGAGGGTGGCAGCAGGCAATTATTTTTAAGGCATCAGCATCACTATTGCTACAGAATATGGCTTTGATGTGGATATTGATATATATATATATGTGGTGTGTATATAATGATTAAAATATTTCTGAAGATCCTGCTGTCTCTGGTTTGTTACTAAGAAACCAATTGCGAACACCCAGTAAAAACTCGGTAGCTACTTGTCATGATCCTGAAGTAATGAGGGACTATTTAGTAAGTACTTAGTATGATGTATCACTTTTCTTGTGGGGAAAGAAAAAGTAACTAATGATTAAATAACTAGTAATAAATGATGTGTTTCTAGTTTTGTGTCATGGACAGGCTGGTTCAGAGTTAACCAGGAAACACATGAAAGACTACGCTAATTAACTAATCATCAGATACTATATCAAATTTGATTAGGAGTTACTTATTAACTAATCATGAGTTCACAATCATTAACTAGTCATTAACCAATCCTTATTTCCTCATTAGTTCCTCAGGAGTTCTTCAGTAACTACTCAAAATGTGTGTATTGTAGTGTGTAAGTGTTACCAATGAAATTCATATTGTAACACACTGTCTCCTCCACAAAACAACATTTATTATTTTCAGGGAAAAAGTAATTAATCAATGTGCAATGTTTTGCTGCATTGCAATCATTGTGAATCCAAGTTGGGATGCCATATAAAACATATATAAAAACAGAATTCAACAATTAGCAAACAAACTGTGTTTAGTAACAACGGTTTTACAAAGTGTTCCTGAGCCCATGTAGTAATATTCTTTATACAGTCATGTGTTTCACAAAGTGTTGAACCTCTCCCCATCCTTGCTTGTGAACGAATGAGCCTTTCAAGGATGCCCCTTCCGTACTCAATCATGATACTATCACCTGTTACCAATAAACCTGTTCACCTGTGGAATGTTCCAAACAGGTGTTTTTGGAGCATTCCACAATTTTCCCAGTCTTTTGTTGCCCCTGTCCCAACTTGTTTGAAACATGTTGTTGGTATCAAATTCAGAATAAGCATATATTTACACAAAAACATTAAATATATTTTCTCTGTACTGTTTTAAATATATGTCAAAACGGATTAATAAATTATAACATTCTATTTTATTTATGTTTTACACAGCTTCCCACCTTTTTGGGAATTGGGGCTGTAAATAACATTTTCTTTTCTAATAATTCACTGATAATTAGGCTGTTTGTTCTACTGACACACCAGTTCAACTACTACACTCTACTGACCTCTTTTGGTCAATAAGCTGTACTATAGATTTATTTTCAAGTAAGGATGAATATTAGATGGATTTTAGCTATATAATATATCAAGTTATATCTCAGAAAGGTCTGATTTTGCGCACAAGAGAAATGACTGAATCTTCACTTCATCTTTAGTTATAAAGAATATTGTGATCTTTTTGGGTAGAGGGGGTTTTAAAATTAAAAATGAAAAATTTTACACCATAGGGCTCTATTTCATGTGTGATATGTGGAAAAATTCTGCACTCAAAAACCTTAGAAGCATCACTGATGGCTTACTGTCATGCTGCTCTATATGCAACGTTGACTGCAAGCTAGAAGTGTCTTTATATACTTTATGAATCATTGGGATACATATAGAAGTAAATGGGCCACTGAAAACGCAGCCAAGCAGCCAACCTAAGATTAAAAACATGAATAACAATGACTTGAAAAAGTCATCTGAAGTGTCTCTTGGGAAGTTATTTAAAAAAGAAAGTGACTTTGATTGACTAATTCCCTCAGTCAGACTTTCCAATGGCAAAAAGACTGATCACATTTTCAGTCTCCACTAAAAAAAACAAAGGAACTCTGTGACAAAAGATCACAGGCTGCCTTTAGGCCAACAAGAACATTAAACTGGAGTTAAAGTGGAGGTTGATGCACTAGTCTAGATGAGATGATGACACGAAAACCCCACTGTCCAATTTGATTAAGATGAGTCAAGTTTGATTTGGGTTTTTTATGTAGTCCAGAGACCTACATCACCTCCATTTTGCACCTATTATTGAACCTGAAGTTACTTTTGAAATACAAATCCTATTTTTGTTTTGAATGAGATTAGTGGAGCAGTGGAGATGCATGCTGGTTGACTCATATTCAAAATATTAATTGCAGAGATCCAACCATCAGCTATCAGTATTTGTTGCTTAGCTCCCTGCCTTAGCCTTTTATGTAGGCACATAGAAGGACAGGGAGGTGTGCTCAAGCTGAACAGAGCCATACCTCCAAATATAACTTAATGCAAATGGGAATCTAAGTTTCTTTGACTATAGTGGTCCTGACAGAACTCTATGTATAGTCAATATGGCTTTTTCAGTCGGCTTATGTCGGTTAGTTTTGGTAGTTTGATATTTGATAATTTGATAGGCATCACTAAAATCCAATACCAACTGTCCATTACCTATCACCGCTCATTCTTTGCAGGGTTGTGGGGTTGCTGGAGCCAACATTGAGTGAGACAACTTGATCACGGGGTATAGAGACAAGCATTCACACACACAGGCAATTTAGAGACACCGATTAGGCTAACCTGTGTGCAGGTCTGTAGACTGTGGGAGGAAGCCGGAGCAACGGGTTGGGAACCCCCGACACTGGGAGAAAATGCAAACAGCTGTCAGGTCACAGTGCTAACCGAAACACGTCCGGAGCAAGAATGCAAGAGTTAACTTGAATTTAGGCCTACATGTACTTATAATGTTCATAGTTGCAGCATTCTTACAATATTTATGTGTTTGTAGTAAAGAAAGTAACAATAATAATTATTATAATAGAATTTTAAAAAATAAAATAAAAATAAGTAACTGAAGTAGGTTATTATGGTGGTGCACATACATACACACACAAATGTATACATACTGTCAAGCTTTAACTTGAAGTTTTATTATGAGCAATTCAGCAATGTAGCACTGGGTGCACTAGACTTGATGGAAGGCAACACACACATTGTTCAGAAGGTCGAGGCTGGGGGGTTAGAGGAGGCCCAACAGCACCTCACAAACAGGTTAATCCAGCTATGTGTTTGTGTTTACTAAATTAATCAATGTGCTGTACCACATATTGTTCTGAAACTCATTCTTTTCTTTTCTTTTTTCTCTAATGAGGGACAGTGTAACTAAATTGACAGTAAGTCTTTACTGTTGTTTATGTATACAACACTTCTGGTCTGACTGATTGGACTAATTGTCCTAAAGTTGTTTGTTTTTTAAAGCACAACTAAACCGTTTTAGGGTTAGGATTAAACTGTTTAAATTAAACCGTTTTATATACAGTCAATGAACTAAACAGATAAGGTCACCTGCTCTTTGGTTATTTGGCCAAGAGAGGGCAATACTTAGCTACACTGATTGAGAGGAGATGAGCTCTTCTTACTTTCTCACTGCATTTGATCTTTCTTCTCTATCCAAAATCAAGTTGGCGGCTGTGTGTCCTGAATATATCACCTAAATCCAGCTTAACTCATTGACTGTTGTGTGCACTGATTTGATAAATCATATATTCCAATCGATGATATAAATGTGCTGGTCCATCAGCTGTAGTTGTTTTTTTCTTTTTTCTGTCATGTTAAAGTGGTGAGGCTTCAGCCTCTCGCTGCATTATTAATGAATCTTTTTCTGGCATCGTCTCCCCTCTCTAGCCTGAAACTGTGGGAGGAAGAGATGAGCATAAATCTGGTGGTCTTTTACGAGGCCTCTACTTATCCTGAGCAGAAACACATTCAATACTCAATGGACTGTCCGACAACTTGATATATTGTTTTGTTTTTTCCCTTTTCTTTATTTGCAGATGACCCCCTTTGGCTCTGGGCTACTGTAGAAGATGCCAATATAGAAGACCCATAATTAAGACTATTAGGTGTATTAAGTGTATACAATATATGTTTGTTTAAAAAAATTTCATTCCAATGCAGCCTCAAACTATAAAAAGGAACCTTAAAGTAAGAAAATAATCTATAAAATTGAACAGATAGAGTTCATTTTATGTACTGTATTTACATGTGTATTATTCTGCTGTTAAAAAAAACAAAAGGGGAAATATTGGGTAAATAAAAAATGCATTTCTACATTAAGGGATGTAAAACAGATGAAATATATGTAATAGAAAGACTAAATGCGTTCTCCTGGACCTGCTGGGATGCCACCTCAAGTTTAATGCAAGATTAATGTCAAAGAGGGAGCAGGAAGTATCTGAACTCCGCTTTCTATTTTTGTGTTTGGAAAGAAAGAACATGAGAGACTGTTATGTAAAAGGATTTGTACAGATTGGTAATTTCTTCAAAATGGGCTCCTCAAAAGCCAATTACTACCCGTCCACATTTAAAACCGTTATGCATTTCAGTCCTCTGCAGTCTGCAGTCACTTTCACATGAAAAAAAAGCCCCATACAGTATGTTAAACTGTATGTCATGTAAAATGGCAGTTACCAAGAATGTAAACATGTTCTTGGTGAAAATGTTGAGTGTCATCATTCAGTATTTGCTGGGTGTGAAGCCCTCTCTGAGACGCCTATAGTAGCTGCAGTGCTGACACTGACCCTATTCCATCAATCTCACATTAAAAACGCTCCCAGCATTTAAATATTTCAAAGAGCTCCTCAGCTAACTCTAGAGAAGCGCTGAGCCTCAGTGTGTGTGTGTGTGTGTGTGTGTGTGTGTGTGTGTGTGTGTGTGTGTGTGTGTGTGTGTGTGTGTGTGTGTGTGACAAACCCTTTGTTTTTCAAATACAGCTGAACCTTGACTGGTGACTAAACAATAATGTCTAAAAAGAGTAATGCAGATCTGAATGATTCAAACTTAAGTGAACAAGATAAGACTGTTCCTGCATTAATACCCAACACATATTTCACACAGCTCTCTGCCTGTCACTCTTTAAGAATATATACTGAATAAAATAAACATGCTCTGTACATACTGTACATTGAATGAAGAGAACTGAGGCAACGAGGTCATGAATTATTATCGTGCAGTTACTCTGTGATGTGTTGCACTGTCTGGTGTGTCGCTGTGTGAGTATGCTGCCTGTGTCAACTCTCCAATGGCACCCACATGACAGTGTGCAAAAGACATGCAGGAGCACAGTAAAGCACAAAACATGACTCCAGTGTGTTTTCAGTGGTTGTTTGTGTGGGGTTTTTTTTTTTTTATTTTAAAAAGGTTTTACATTTTCCACTGACCATTGTACTACATATAGTTTTTAAGTGCTTAGAGAAAGAATTAATGACAAAAGGCTGTTAAGATGATACTCGGACTGGCATCAGGTTTGATGAGTAAAGTATGACTACAATTAATAATTAATTCCTAGGGTAGGGTCACAGGAAGTTCAAATGATTCATCTCATCTCCCGTTGATCACGGTTGAATATCTAGTATTGCACATTTCAACGAGAAGTCACTTCATTTTCTCCAGATTGAACCGATCATACCAATTATCGCTTTCTTTTCCTTTTTTAACATTTATTTGACAGATATATTTGTGAATACACCCAAAGTCAAGACGTTGCTTTCAAGTAGTCATATGACGAAATATCACATGACCTTTTATTAAAGGACATCACCTTAAACAACGTGATCTCATGGGATGGTGCATGAAGGTCACACAACTTTTCAGGACAACATCATCTTACCTTCATTGTCATAGTCTACAGTCCTACGGTCGCAGTTTGGTTACGTTTGGGCAAGAGAAAGGTTAGGTTTAAGTATAAAATATCTTGATTATGTTTTGGAAAAAGAGATGATGGTTTGGGTTTGGCGCGGATTTATGTTTTTGCCTTTGGGTGCCAAAATTAAATGAATACCACTATCACAAAATTACTTTTATTGCATTCGCTTTACGAGGCCTAATTAACTAATCGGTGGCGCTATCGCTGCTGCAGGTTCCTCCATGACTCCTGCTGTCAGTGTTGACGGTGCTGCTGCTTGTTGAGGGATCATTCTTGGTGGAGGCCTCACTTTTACTGTCTTTAGACTTAGCAGCTCTTGGTTTGACAGGTGACCAACTAAAATGCACTCTTACCTTGAATAAAATTACGGATTTCTCTGGGTTGGAACATTGTTAGAATGTTTGGTATAATCTAAGTGCACAACTCAACCAAATATATAACAAAAATTGGGTTGTTGGTTGTTTTTTTTAACATTTTAATGCTTAAATGTTGCATATTATACCTTTACATTTCATGCACACTAGAATTCATCTTGACAGAAGTTGGGAAGAAAATCTTATCGTAGGTGTTCTGGAGCTTTCAATTATCATCTATCACATGCTACAGCAGATGTATTTTGCCTAGTTGTCATGGAAATGTAGAAATTTAAAAGCACTTTAAATCTGCTAAATATTTTCAATGTTTTTATATGACCCACTGATCACATGGCTACTTGGATATGAAAGTGGTCACTTGTAGTGCAGCTGCAACGCGTTCTCATCCTCTCATGTCGTCACCGACAGATAATTATCACCTGACTCTGCAGCTGTATAGAGCCTTTTTTTCTTTCAGCTCGTTGTTTCGGTTGGTGGATGTTGGTGGAACCCAAAACGGAGCTGAAAGTAGAGTTAATATTTTTACTTTGATTTGTCCACTGAACACAAGCATGACTCTAAATGAGTGCTAATGTTGGTGCATATCTGCTGTCTGTACTTTATTCACTTTACTGCCGTTCTGGGGCTCCATAAAAGGGTGATAATATGTTAATGTTGTGCTCATAACTTCTTTCTACTGCCCTCAAGTGGCCAAAAAGATCTTTCACTACAAATGTAACAACCACTCATTCATGTTGGCTTAAAAGCTGATGTACAAAGTTCATTCTTGACACCTTGGAAAAAGCAGTTGAGAAAACAATCTCCCCAGAAAGTCTATGTGATGCTGTTCAGAACAGCTACTAACTGGGGAGATTGTTTCAAGTCATGGATGTTTTTCTTAAAACAAAAACAAAAATTCCAGCTGTTGTGGGATGACAAAACTTGGATTTTTTTCCCCCATACTGGCCTTTGTGTTGCACTACCCTGAAGAACATCAACATTTAATGTGTACACACCCGAGGCCGAGAACATCAGTCAATTATTAATGTTTAAAAGGTTTGTTAGTAAGTTCCGTTGCTGAGGTTAGTGCTGGACCAAAGGATCTCAAGAGATTGCAGTTGCATAAAACTGAGGGGTGTCACTCTACTAACTGCCTCAGGATGAGGAACTGGCAGTGGAATGTTGAGAACCTAACAAACTGAGGACTATGGGGAACCCAGGCAAACCTCACGCAGGGAATCCACAAGAGCAAACAGTGTGAGTCAAAACTGCAGAATGACTATTGAATGCAAAGTCAGGGCAACAGGAGATCCACTGGAGCCAAACTGGAGATAAGGAGTCCTTGAAAGCATAGTTACCTGCAGGGAATTTGCTGGTCAGACGCATATGGAACATCTGGAGCAGCAGCTACTCAACCCAGCTGTCAGATTCAATTTAATCTTGGAGGTGAAGTAGGCAGGCCAGCTCATCCTCTGTGTATACTGGGTTCACAGTATAAAATGGGTGTGCTGCTACTCTAAGTACCATAATGGCAGGGGAGGTGAATGCAGGGTAAGAGGAGTGACGTGAATGTTTGGAAAACATGAGTTTGGAGGGGAAATAACCTAAAGGCCACAGAATCAGGCATTGCAATGATCAGCATAGGATTGTGCGGCAGTGTGGGGGGAATAGAACTGGGAGATTATCATCGTTTCATCTGTTAATTCTTGTCTAGATGGCACAGTTTCCGGGTTCCGGCTTTGGAGCAACAAGTCTTCCAGAGAAGCTTTCGATTTCCCCTCCCCTTTTGGTGCAGTCTCCTGGCAGCACAATGTTTTTTTGAGGCACCAAGCAACATAATAGAATCTCTGAGCAAGTTGTAAATGGCTTGAACAACAATACTGTTGACCAGCTGGTCTGATCGTCGGATTATGTGATTGGTCACTGCAGTATGGTGTCACATTGCATTTTTCTTCTGAAACCCCTGTGGCCCGTACTTTATTTCATTTATTTTATTATTTACTCCTCTGCTTTTCCGTCTTAAAATTGATTGTGTTGCCATGTTGAGATGGACCACTGCCAGTTAGTGATTAATTGATTTCACCGTCATGTATAAAGTGACCATAGAGTAATGGTTCCTAACCTGAGGAGACACAAGATACTTTGCGAGATGATTGATGATCACCACTGTCTTTGACTCAACAAATCAAAATTACAGTAGTCTTTGTATTTACACTGCATTTTTTCTCTTCTATTAGCTGATATCTGTTTATATTACCAGTAGGTTTATTTTAGATAGCCTATTGTTGGTCAAAATGGTGTAATATTTAATGAATTCAATTTAATGTGTGTTTTTTTTTTTATGTTTTAAGACTTTCAAGATTGTATAAGGTGATAAAATTAGAATGAAATGATTGTCCTCACAAGCCAATATACATAATGAGTATTTAATGTGTCAGGTAAACGTGCATTGAAAATATTGTGACGTTATTACACAGTGGAAATGTCAAACACCACCATATAATATCATAATATACCACAATTTCATGCAGTGTTGAGGTCAACATTGGATGTTGGACATTTGCATTTGGCCAGAAACTGCTCAGAATTACTGAAGATATTAAGTCGAACACCTGAATATTTCTATTGAGCTTGATTAACACATCTTTTTAGTAGATGAAAAGCTTGCGTGACTGCAGCGCAAGGCAATTTCCTGACAAGAGATACCAGCACATGCTGCTACAATCAATTTCTCGACCAGGAGCCAACAGGCAGGGAGCGAGCAGCTGGTTCTTTATGGCTACCCCACCCTTCAACAACACGCGGCTCAGGAGCCATTCTGAAATTTTTACGCCTACTAATCTGCATCCCGAGCACTGCCCATAAACTGTATAATGTTCCCCATTTCAGTGACAATATCAGAGAAATCCAGTGGCAGCCATCTTAGGTGTACCACCGCAGAACGTTCGGATGAGATAAGGGACAAGTCAAGGCGAATCCTTCACTCTGCTCTTACTCTGTTCTCAGGACCGTGGCCAGCTCCCCGCGCCTGCGTCTGCCGCCTGGCAGGCAGGGAGAGGCCATCGCCCGCTGTCACTGAAAAAAAAAGAAAGAATAGCCGTCCTCCTCCCCCTCATCTGTACAATAAAACTCCCCTGCCCCTCCCCTCCGCTCCCTTTTCAGCTCCCCCTCTCACATCCGCAGCGGTGACTGGCCAATAAAATACAGAAAATACGTAAGCATCGACGAGTGCTCGGCGCAGGCGGAGAAAGCTCAATTTGAAGCAGCAACCTCCTCCAGCACTAGTCGTACTGCTGACATCTCTCAGCCAGCGAGTACAACCAGGGCCTATACCTGTCTTGACTTCAGGCATATTCTACATGAAATCATAGGCACGGATAAGACAACGGCACAGCCATCACCGGGGGGATAGACGCAAAAGAAGCGCGTTTACGGTATCTGTGGGGGCGCATCACCTCTAGTGCAAGATGTTAGACCCGTCGTCCAGCGAGGAGGAATCTGATGGGATAGTGGAGGAGGAAAGCAAGGAGGCGATGGCACCCCAGGCCGGATCCCGCATCTCTCCGAGCAGGACCAGCGAGAGCTCGGGTGGACTAGCGCCGAGCAGCAGCCGCAGCAGCGCCCGTCCGACCAGCCCGAGCCCGTCAGCCGCCAGCGAGGAGAAAGAGGATCTGGAGAAGCTGCAGAGGGACGAGGACGAGCGCAAGAAGAAGCTGCAGTTGTATGTTTTTGTGATGCGATGCGTCGCTTACCCATTCAATGCAAAACAGCCCACGGACATGGCAAGGCGACAACAGAAGGTAAGGGCCCTCGGTTGCAAAGGCATAATTCATAACCACATGCTGACGAAATGCCTCCTTTCACATCGCTGATGTTGTCATTGATGACCTACATAAGGTAGAGAGCACAGAGCACAGGGGGGGGGGGTTGGCTACGAGGCCTATCCGATAGCGCGCGGGTGCAGCACAGTCCCAGTAAAACCAGTGACTTTCTGTCTTTTCTTTTTTTTTTTTTTGATGCAAAATGTTGTTTCATGAGCGCATGAAAAGCGAAGATAGTTAAAGGACACATGGCACTGCAGAGCATGCTGAGTGCAGTCCATGTTCCTCCGTACACACGCGCAATCCGAGCGTCAATCCGCGAGCAAGCCCATCAATTGAAAGGGCGTTCAAGAGATGGTGGACGGCGGTTATAAACAAATCCTGCTTTTCACTCGATATGTCAGCCGTATGTGGCTGTGAGTCCCGTCTTCCTGGCGGATACAAACCAACCCTTTTTGCGCCACCACTTATCCCGTCAATTTGGCCTCCCAAGGTGACTTTTAGGCACAGACCTCTTGAGGAGGGTTGCTTAATAGCCTTTCTTCTCTGCAGATGAGCCTGCCCCCTCTCCACGGGTTAGAGTAAATTCATTGCGTTACAAATTTTATATGTCCACACATTAATTTTGGGTGTTATACTATTTACTACAGAAGGTCCAGATTGTGTGATTTCTAAGTTACTATAAGGGACAGGGCCCTCAAGCTGTTTTTTTTTTGTTGCTGCTGTGATGCTCCATTGATGTTGAAGGCAGTTTAGGGTCATGGTGTCCTTACTGTCAAAGTCACCATGCACAGGCCCTACTGTACTAAAAGAAGAGCTAATTGATTGCTGGCCCCAGTTTAATGTCCTTGATTTGAGCATTTGTCTTTCACACCAGAAACAGACCATCTCTGCTTGTACTTCTTCCGCCATTTGTAAATTTAAATGAAGGATCTAAGTTGAATGAAATGAAAACACTGATCACATGGCTGGCTCGACAAGACTGTAGTAGTAGTTTCTTGTGGCTCTCCTCCAGAGGCAGAAGTTGCATTCAGTGCGTACCTGCTGAAAATTCATTCAATCTACGGCCCATCATGTATCACTCATGCGGGGAAGCGTTGTAAACAACAAACACTGTACAGAAATTGTTTTTGCGAGTGTCGTTTTTTGTTTGACCTGCAGACAATTAGTCTTCTGCTGGAAACAGTTTAAGCCATATGGTCTGAATTTTCTGCTGAGTCATGCACTGCATGTGGGTGGCATAGAACCACAGTGTTTTCATCTACTTGTTTGTTTGTAGTACCGTTATGCGTAGGTTACTGATAATCTGAAGCATGCTTACTGATGCACTTTCATATCTGGTCGCTCAGGCAGCTAAAATCCTCCGCTGTGAGTGAGTGAATATCTGGACAAACAATGGAATGAATGCTTGCTGTCAGGAAATCAAAGTGTGTCTGTCGGCCTAAAGTCTGATTGCGTCCAAATCTGCATCGTTTGGTTTACACCAATCCCTCCAGGAGAATTACACACATTGTGCAAAATTAAATGACAACAATAACGGCTAGTGTGTGTTTTTTTTTTATTTAATTACATTTAACTTGTTTTGATTGAATGACACTTAAAGAGGACGCTTAATTACACAGAATCATTTAACAACACAGAGCACCTTGATGTTGGCAGTTTTGTGTATTTATAGTGTCATGGCATTTCACTGCCATTTAATTATATTTCTGTTCTGTGTGGTTATAAAGAAATTATTTGTGGAAAATTTCAATACACTTTATGAAAGACATAATATTCAACATTGATCCAATATTTTCTCAGTAGCTCGTCTCCTCCATGATCCTCCCGTGAATGTGGCCTCCTCAGATGTCCTTTAACAATCATTTATTTAGGAAATTCCTCACAGCGTCGACGACCCAATCTAATATGTAGCCTATTATGATTTGGGCTATTATAGATTAGTCACAGAAATATGATGAAGCAATTTCTGTAATGAAAAGACTTAAAGGCCTCAGCAAAACATGTGGAGCAGCTCCATGATAATCCGTTATTAGAAGCTCTGGCACACAAACAGCAGTGATGGACTATCACAGAGAAACAGGCCAGGCTGCAGCGCATGCAAGCTCCAATGCTGCCTTTTGAAATGTATTGCTATAACCTTGTGAAAGGGAAACACGATAGGGCAGTTAACAGGCGGTTGCTTCCTTTTTGAGGGGCGAGGGAAGTATTTTCTCCTTCAGTCTTGAAAGACGTCTTCACATGGAGACTTCTGCTGTTCAGCTGTTCAGCAGTCACATGTTAAATATGGTGGCACACATGTCACCTCATTATATATGCAAAGCTAACTGTCTGCCCCGCTGCCTAAATATGTTGTAAGTAAATTATTGGCTATTGACAGATATAGATTTTCTTCTATGGAATTATGTTCTGGATGTTGTAGATTGTCCTGGAGGGCACAAATCCTCCTTCACTTAATAGCAATAAGCTGCACAGAGGGCAAGGGCATGATAGCAATAAATTGAAATGTCAAATTTTTGTTCTGTTTTAATGTGTCTTCTATTATAATGAATTTAGAAAATTTAGAAAAACATTCTATGATATTTTTCTGTTGTTGGTTATGTCGGTCTCTCAGTCTGTCGATTGTTCAGTCGTTCGGCCACTTTTGTCCTGGCTGAAATATCTCAACATAAAACATACTATTGATGGATTGCCATGAAATGTACAGGCATTCATGGTCCCCAGAGGATAAAGACTTTCATCTTGTGCCACCAACGTTTATGTTTTCAGTTATCCAGTGAAATACCTTGACATATAGTGGTTGTCAGCCTAGTGGTTGGGTTGGCATAGAGAAATTTTGCACAGACATTCATGGTTCCCAGATGAGCCCTAATGACTCTGCAGATTCTCTGATGTTCTTCTCGTGCCATTATGAGGTTCACATTTGAGTGAATGAGTGAAATATCTTAGCAAGTATTAGATGGATTGCCAATAAATTTAGCACGGACATTAATGTCCCCATCGGCATGAATTGTAATCACTTTTGTAATCTATGACTTTTCATCTCACGCCATGATCAAGTCAAAAGTTTAGTTTAGCCAACGGCAAAATGAATGATATTCAGCCTCAGCTTTTTTTTTTTTTTGTTAATTAGAAAATATTATGCTAAACTAAGAAAGTGAAGACGGTACCTGCTAAACATCAGCATGTTAGCATGCTGATGTCAACATTAGCTCAAAGACCACTGTGTCTAAGCAGCCACACAAAGTCGCCAGCGGGGCTGTAGACTTGAAGAAAAAAAAAAAAAAAGCTTTGATATACTTATAGACATCAGCAGTCAGAGTTCTGCAAATGAAATCTGATTAATCAAAACCAAATGCTTTTGAGAGCTCACAATGAATCTTCTCGGGTTTAATATTTTTTCAATTAGAAAGTGTGATGCCCTGAAGATAATCTGACCCAATCCACTCATCTGCCAGCAGGCTAACTTAATAGAGTGCCTCTTGGCTCAGCATTTTAATACTATACAGTGTGCCGGATACTCTGAGGAGCGGTGATTTGTGTAGCAGTCTTTGTGATGTGAATATAGAGTAGACTAAAATGTAAATCACTGATCTGTGAATGAAGTTTGCGACTTTGATGTTTAGCGTTGAGCCTGGCAAAAGGATTTTGTGTGTCCCATGCTGAGCTGGTTTTTACCTGGTATTAGTTTTCTGTCATCATAATAATGGGCTTGTAATGAATGCAAAAAACTGTGGTACTTAATGAGGACTTGTTGTATTTGGAACAGGCCTGTCCATATCTAATAAGGATAGTGTTCGTGGTGGCATACTGTAAGTGTCAACTCCACTACTTTGCCATTTGTGTTGGTAAAAGCAAGAAGAACGAGTAACAGCATCCTGCCAGGGTGAATGGTGATAAGAGTAGCGCATGGGGATGGAATTCATTTAAATGTGAATAAAAGTTATCACCAGGCTGTGGAGAGTTATTGTGCATAAATGTAGACACACAACACAAGAGATAAAAACTTCTTTTTAAAAAAAAAAAAAGAGCAGAATGTTTGCATAGAAAATCACAATGTGGCACAATATACATGGAATATACAATTGTTTAATCTTTCCTGACCCGGTGAGTGTCATTTGTTCAGTGGATGAACATGATAATATATGACAATGATATAGTTAACTGTTGCATTTGAGGTCATGGATAAAGGACAGATATCTTAGTGATATGAGGAAGAAAACTAGAAGAAGGAGCTGAAGGAGAGAGGAAGAAGAAAACTGACCTCATCGGAAGAGACATGAGTAATGAGTGAAATGAAAGAATTATAAAGAATACACTCAAACTAGTGTATGTGCATTAACAGTTGACATTTTTGTGCACTGCAAGGTTTTAAAATGTCTATACTCTATGTCTCTTATGTCATTGTATAGTATGTAATGCCATTGCCTCCTATTTCTCCTGTCTTCCTTGAACCAAATCCGAAGTCATTAATGAAGACTATATGTGACCAACGAACATGTAGATACGCAGATAACTGAGGTGAAACCGCCTGAACTCATTATGTTAATGGGACACACAAAAGAGAGCGGCAGCAAATGCAGAGTGCAAGCATGACATTGAAATCATTTGCATTATTATGTAAGATCTTTACATGGTTTTCTGCCTGACAAATGACATCCTTTGACAACAAACAAAGCTCCGCAGTCAGTGTGAAAGTCAAGCTTCATGTTAACAATAAAACATGTCAATCACAGTATGGAGGCTGCTGTTGAGGAATGTTAGTTTTCTCCAATTGAGTTGAAGACATTTAGCATGTTTTGGCAACACTATTATTGAAGAATAAAGGTGTTCACCTATGGTATGGATATGAAAGTGGATTCCAAAGGGGCGACAGCTGAAAAGCAGCAGGCAAAATACCCCCTCACCTACAGTCTGTGCAATCATGTGTCACAGCTTCACAAATTAAACATCTCCTCTGTCTGCATATAACCAGGAGATAAGATCTTATTAATTACAATAAAAAATGTCTTTTCCCAAAGGTTTGACTACTTTGAAGGTAGCAGTCACACTCTTATTTGCCTTGCGCATGAAAATAAGCCAGTCGTGTGACCTGACATGTGTGCACAGGGGCATCATAAAAATAGCTGCAGAAATGCAAATGTTACACCACAGAGTGTTTCCGTGTGTATGTAGAATATTTTATGTTTCAAGGTGGCATCATGTCAGGGATTATTCCTCATGAGAGGCAAATATGTATCTGTGCTCTCGCTTGAAAGCACCACCTCACATATTGATGTTTCTCTCCTCCAACTGCTCTCTCTCAGAATACAATATGTACTATAGTAGAACCAATGTATCCTCATAGAGCCTATGTAATCTTGTCTGTCATCCAAAGCCTCATCTTAATTTGGGTAGACATGTTCCACAATCCCTGTACATGAGGCAGAATTGTCTGGTTGAGGACAGTTAATGTGTCCTCATCCTGTATGCATGGATTGAGACTGATTAATCTTCAGGGCTCCTGTCATTCTTTTTTTCCCCCTTTTTCTTATTGTTGTGTAAGGTATAATTCCTGCCCTCAATACTGGACATTAGTCTTACTCAGAAAAAATGGAACATTAGACATTAGCAGCCCTGGTTGGTAATGCAACAGCAAAACAAACTAGATTAATGTGTTTACAACATTAACTTGAACAAGCTAAATTCATGACTTGTTCTTATAGAAACACGAGCAAGCACTGGATTTATTATCACTTTTATATTCATATTATATGATTATAATTATATTTTTTAGTATGATAATAGAATGTTTTTATTCACATTTAATATGCTGATTCTAAATTAATTTTAAATTGTCAACAAAAGTGGAAAAATGGCCACCACATCCTTCAAGGTGATGTTTTTTTTTTTTTGTCAGATCAACTGTCCAAACCCAAAATGACTCAATTTATAATCACATAAAACTATAAGAAAACCAGTAAGGATTTACATTTTAGCAGTCAAACCACTGATGGTTTGACATTGTTGTTTGAAAAATGACTTAAACGATCAATTGTCAAAATGGATGCCAATTAATTTTCTGTCAGTCAACTATATAATTGATTAGCTAACTAATCGTTTTACCCCTACATACATTAAAATGCTGAAAACGATCATTACTTGTGTGTTTGTGTTCAAACACCGCAGGGACTAAAGATGCCTGTGCAGTCTTGACATGTTAATCATAATGTCATTCACATTACGGTCACTTCAATACCTCTGCAGGCCTCAAACCGAAGCAGATCAAAATTAAATCATTACAAGATAGCTTTCTCATTATGCAATTCTAAGTTTTAATTATGAGGTATGGAAGTTATAATCACTGTACAAGAAAGTAAATTGTATGTAAATTCTGTTTGTTAAACACGATGTACATCACACTTTTAGAAATCTTTTGAGTCTTGCATGTGAAATGAAGGCAATAAGGCAGCTGTTGGTGGTCATTTAGGACACAAGAATCTGTTTGCGCAAATGTGTGCAGTTATATTGAACCATATAAAAGATTGCTTCAAAGGGAAAATCACTCTGGCATGACTGGAATGAGACAAAGAGGAGAGAGGCAGAGCGATTAGTAGCAGTCAGTTTCCACATTAAATAAGAAGACATTTATAAGAGCCAGCAGGATCATTACTGTAGTCCTCTATTGAACCTCTTTCTCTGAGGACTCCCACTGATGCATAAAGAACACAAACATGAGGCTGTATGTCACGTAGACACTCTTAAGTTTCTTTCCTGTGTTATTATGTTCCTGTGCCACCCCCTCAAACAGTCAGCACAAACACCAAAGGCTGTCTGTTTTTTTTGGTCAAAATCATTGCTTTGATCGCATTAACGTAAAATGGTCCGAATCATTATCATCCACACACCAATGCAGTAGGACAACATAAATAATGTCACAAACGGGCTCAGAGAATGTAACACGGAGGAAGTCAACGCAAGAGATTTTTACTTAAAACCAGAGTAATTTATTAAAATTGAAGTCAGCACAAACCATATGACAAAAAGGAATCAAGAGCATTTATCTGTCTTTGTACTGCCTGCTGAGGTTTAGCAGAACAGCCTTCAAGACAGTGGGAGGGGTTTCACAATAACCATCCATGTTAACAGCAAGAAACGAAATGCAACAACAATGCTCGAGAAACAGCTAAATGAGTTTGGCCTTCACGTTAAACACAAAGGTCATAACTTTCACTAATTCTACAAACTTGCTATGATTTTTACTTGCAGGTCTTATACAAAAAAAAGTTGTATAAAGCCTTTTGTCGCTCCAAAGGGAGCTGCGTGAATTCTGATAAAATGCCTCAAGTGATGTCACGTGAGTCAGCATCAGTTGCTACTGAAGACACTACAAATTTTGGGGGAAAAAGGGTGGAGTTGAACTCTCCGGACCTCCTTATATCTGCTTGAGCATCTCAAGCCTCTATTAGCCACTATAGCATAACTCACCTGAATATCCGATCAAACCACCATTAAGTTGCATTATGGGTAATGTAGGCACCAGCTTCAGACAAGGAAGAAGAATTGGCTGATCAAGGATATCTGGTTCTGCTTCATAATTTTGGATGGGTTTTTTTCTTTACTTTTACTCTCTGTTATAAGTAGGATGGTATGAGTGCAATGTCTTAACAATGACAATGAAATATTTTATATCTTTTCCTTTTTGTCTAAATTTTTTTAACACTACAACACACTGAAATGCCCTGTTTTGAAAGTCAGATTAGTCCATGTGATTTATTTTCACTACAATGTGAACCATATCTTTTTGATTAATGCACACAATGCAAACCTTATTGAGCTTCTAACAAGACAGACAGATTGGTGGAAATAAATCAATCTGAGAATCACTTTAAAACCAGAGAAAGGAAGAGAGAAGAAAAAAAAGAGAAATGAGGGGGAAAAAACATACATGATTTGTGAGGGGATGGTGGGAGGATATAGCAGGGGTAACCAATTATAGGCCTTAATCGAATGATTATCAGATCTGATATTATATTGATATATTATATATATTATCTTTTTTTCCGATTGTCGGAATCAGTGTTGTTTTCATCTGATTGCCTATTAAAAATTAACTTTAAAATGGGCTACTTTGTCTCTGATGCAGCATCCTCGCTCCATCTGTAGTCACCACTCTGTGGTCTTACTCAATGTTTCGCCCTCAAAAATCTGATTGGTTACACGTCATTACATGTCATGTCGGATTGTTTCTACACTGAACAATCTGAATCTGAAAAGTAACTATAGTGATCGAAGATGTCAAATAAATGTAATGGAGTAAAAAGTACAGTATTTGCCTCCAAAATGTAGTAGAGCAGAAAGAAGTACAAAATTGTACTTGAGTAAATTGTACTTAGTTACTCCAAAATGTATTCTAAATGCAAGTAAGTACATTTCTATTGTAACTAAATCTTTTTTGTTTTGTTTTTCTGTAACAAAGTACAGGGCATAAATATTTCCTTTGATTGCATATTTAACTGCTATGTACGAGAACTGCAACTAACACTTATTCTCGTTATTGATTGATCTATTGATCATTTTTTAATTAATTTTTTAAAATCACATAAAACCAGTCATCGTTTGACTATTTCCACTTCTGCTGGCTGCTGAGTATGAGCAAAGATGTTGATTCAACAAGGAAAGAAACAGTTTCTTGTTATGCATTTGGAACATTATAAAATAGGACACTGGCTCTCATCAAGTGTGATGGCAAATATGAATTCATTTTATTAGAAGCCATCAAATGGATAAGATCATAATCAGGCAGAGCAAAAAACAAACACTTCAATATTTCAGTAAGTGAACCATATGGTTCTTGCAATACAATTGAATAGACAGCATTAATTTCACTGTTTAAGACCAAATTTATGCAAATTGTGCCATTGATTTTATCCTCTTTACACTATGGAAGCTCACATGCTCACACCATTTTATGTGATGTTAAGGGATAATTTCTGCTCAGTAATTGAATGAGCATAATGAGGAACCAGCTGAGCTGTATGTCTGCTGCCAATGAGTTGGTGGTGTGATAATGGATGACTGTGACAAGAAGGGGCAAGAAGGGAACACAGTGTTCTGCTGTATATACTGTATCAGCAGTGCCACAGCTCCTGAATATGACAACAGTGTGGAGACTGGTTATATACAGCCCGAGCTTCCTCTTTTATCCCTGTTTGCCATGTGTCAGGCTCTGTCTGCAGAGTATACACCTAGCTGTTTACTAACCCAGCTGAGTGGTATTTACTCACACAATGCTGTGTGTGTGCCTTCTGAACAAATCTATGTGAGCGTGTCTGGTTGGGGATAATAGCTTTGCATAATTGTAGTTTTGTGACCGCAGTCACTACATGATGCTGGTGTTTGATGAGGCCTGTTGCTGGTAGATTTTGTGCAGCTGTCGGGCAGCGCTAGCTCCTGTGCTCTTGTTTGCTGTTTACTCAGATGTGGGCCCGTAGTGTCATCTGCAGCATGACTGAAATATGCTTTGTCTGGTGAGAGTATTCAACAACATAATGTTTACTGAAGACCAACAGCAGCATTGGTAGGCAGCTCTTTCCTGAGCAAACAGATTTATACACAATGAGAACATTTGGTTTGCATGATATCCTTTCATCATCATCATGTTGCATATTTGATCGTATTAAAGTAGAGTTTACCCTCCTTTTTAGGTTGATAAAATATAACAATATTGATGTTCTGTCTCTTTATTTTATATAAAATTGCATGTTTTAGCCTAATTTCTAGATTTTAGATTTAGGTTGCCTCAAACCTTAGACTAACATGTATAATTTTGTATAATTAATTGATTTTTAGTGTATTTACCACCACTGAAAACTGCAAATCTATTATATTTTCGAGCCATTTGATTTTGGAAAAACATCTTAATTCGACTTCCTTTTTAACTTCTAGAGGAAGCTTAAGTGTGAGTCAGCACAGCACAGGCTTTATTGCGCTGAACAACTCCAGCTTCAGTATATACTGCATTCAATTAGCTAATTACTCCACTCATCACAGCACTGCAAGGACAGCTGATATGTTGTATACCTCACAAACCATGTTGATTAACATTTCAAAGAGATAGTGTGGTAAATATTAATAGTGGTGATAGTAAGCATGATATATCCCCCGTTTGGACCGACTGTATACATTACAGGGCACTCCCCTCGAGGGACCAGGTCAAGGTGATTTCAAAGAAAGATTGTTAACTACCAAAACCTTAAATATTCTTTTAACTTTTAACTCCTTACTGTCCAAAAAAGACTCTGCTAGGTTAGGCCTGCAAGCTGTTCCACAGTCCAGGTTGAGGTCAAAGGCTGATCGAGCATTTGCTGTAGTGAAACCTCAGCTTTGGAACAGCCTTCCAGTCAGTATTCGTTCTGCTGATACTGTTCAAGCTTTTAAATCCCCTCTTAAGATGTAGTTTTACAGACTCGCCTTTTCACCGAACAATTAATCTTTTTTGTTTATTTTATCCAGCTCTCTTGTGAAACCACCTGGTAATCTTATTTTACTATTTTCACCTGTTGTACCTTTTTGGATGCTCTTAGTTTATATAGTCTTATATTGTATGTAAGGGATAATGTACAGCGAGCAGGTCATTAATGTGAAAAAACCTCAACAGGGTGATGCCGGGAGGTTTAATATTATTATTATTATTATTGTGTATTAGTGGTGTGATGTAACCTGCTGATATCCAGATTTTGTCTTTATTTCTTTTTAAACACACAGAGGTATACAACAAATGCACATGCACTAGATAGTAGACAAAGAGAGAAGAGCTCTTCTAAAGCCTGCTTGCTTTCAATATTTGAATATGACGTGTACTCGTCTTTCGCTCTATCCCTATGAAACACTTCTAAAAATCTGTCAGATTTTCCCATTTTTGAAGCCACACTTTTCATTTTCAAAGTTTACACAGTAGAAAAATGGTATAAAAAAGACATCCAGGAATTGTTTCATCCCAGTAGTTTATCTCTACTATGCACTGTTTACTAAACAGTAACACATGGATAATGACCATTTCAAGTAGTTATATAAATTTTAATTTACATAAACTATAAAACATAAGTATAATTCATAAAAGCAGTTTTTAATTTAAGATTTATTGGTCATTGAATTTTTCACAGTGACTCAAACATTGTATCAGCCACATGGTCGAACTTAACTCAAATCCATAGTCATTTTGAACTATAATGAAGTTACTGTACTTTACTGAAGGTTGATTAATGCCCACTTCATTGCAAGCCAATGAATTACCCTGTAACACTGCAATGTTGATAAGAGCCACAGAGAGAAAATCAATAAGAGCAAAGCTGGAAAGTATGTCTTGGGACTCTGGCAATACTGATGAAAATGAAGGCATTTTCCCTCATCCATCAACTTGGTTACTAATCAGCACAGTTGTCCAATCAGCAATGAAAGAAAGAGCATGCAGAACCAAAAGTCATAAATACATAATGCAGCTGAAGTGTTCTTTTTCTATTCTTCACCTCATTTACTGCCATGTACTTCAGCTCTCCAGTTTAATCCATGAAATCCTTACATTTAAGAGGCTCGAAGCTTTTGCATGAAAAATGACTGAAACAATTGATTAAGTAACAATAGATTCTGATTAATTATGTCAATGAATTATTGACTCATTGTTCCATCTCTAATTACAGCTCCAAACAAAATAAAATACAACTGATCAGAGATCTATTTTGTCAACACACTTCTTTTGGATGTAAGGCTGTTGTAACACTGTTAGGTTGTATTCATGAGAGCTTCAGCATGTGTGACCTTGAGCCCAGCAGCCCTTCAACAGAAAGCATCTGCACTGTCCAGCCGAGTGTATTTCACATTATTCCCACTGCTTTTTGGTTTTGCCCTCCCTGTTGGTTACTTCATTGTAGGTCATTGCTCAGCATGTCTACACTTACGCCTGAGCATATATGTACACGTTTTTTCCATTCCATAAGTGCAATGATGATTCCAAACAAGTTGGGACGTTGTGTAAAACACAAATAAAAACAGAATAGTCTCATTTGGAAACAAACTGTTGACTGACAACGGTTTGACAAAGTGCTCCTGAGCCCATGTAGTAATATTTGTTGTAAAATCAACCGAAGGTGGTGAACCTCTGCCCATCCTTGCTTGTGATCGATGGAGGTTGGTTACCAATGAACCCATTTACCTGTGGAATATTCCAAACAGGTGTTTTTGAGCATTCCACAACTTTCCCAGTCTTTTGTTGCCGATTTCCCAACCTGTTTGAAATGTATTGCTGCCATCAAATTCAGAATAAGCATATATTTACAAAAAAATCAATGAAGTGGATGAGTTAAAACATTAAATATATTGTCTCTGTTGACACAGGTGTCCAGCGTGTCCATCACTTTTTAGTGTCCCCTAAACATCCATATCTGTTGTCTGCTTTTCTCTATTTGATTGATTGTGTTGAGTGTTTGCAGCACACATGTTGTCAAATTGACGAAGATGTTTTATTAATTTGCTCGTGTTTTGTCTATTTGCATGTGTTTTCTTAAGTTGCAGTGCGTTGAGCTCTCTTGGCCGCCATAGATCTTTTATGTTTGGACATTAAGTGGTATATCATCCTGAGATTCACTCTTCTGCAACAATTGTGAATTGATCCTTGGAGTCTGGTCAAATAAAGATACAGTACATATAACACAAATTAAATTTTACTGGCACTTTCACTGTGGCTCAGGTCGAGAAATTTTATGTTACATGATCATCGTTTTTCATTACTGAAAAGGGGTTGGAGTAGTACGACGGACACATGGTGTTGAGATAGCCTCAGGCACATGATGTGTGGTACTTTTCCATCTCACTCCTACACCAAAGTCTGTCACTTGCAATGTGCAGCTGAAGGCATGCAGACACACGTTACCAGCAGGTCCTTGTGCTTGTTTGATATACACAACAGCTTGAGCCGTAGATTGAAAGCAGTTGTCAAAGGGAGATTTTTTGTCTATTCACAGTCAGGTCAAAGTGCAGGTCTAAATGCAGATTGAAAGGGACACAAAGGAAGATGTAGATGGAGAAAACATCACACGTGCGCAACACAACTCCTGACTTTTAATAATTTTTGTTGAGTGCTGATAGAAAACACAATGGCACATATTCAAATCCTTGTCAAGAAATTAAAAGCAGAAAAACGTTTCCATCTTTATCAGAATTATTTTGTCTAACTGCATCACAAATTCTTTATGTCTGCTTTTTGTACTAACAGCAAAGGTATAGCATGCATAACCTGAATAAAACTAAAAGTCTACAGCCATGACAGCAGCGTTGTGTCGTCTCTGTGAGGCTGTAATGACAATGCTTACATGCTGATGCTTGTCAGATCTTTTTGATGTTCACCATCTATCACATGGTAAGTTAATGTGATAGCATGGGGATCTCAGAGATGTGGGAGAATGCGGGCATTGAGCTGATGCTACTTCACATTGACAGGAGTCAGTTGATATGGTTTGGGCACTTTGCTGCCGACCTTTAGAGGTGTCCTGCACATGATTGTCTCAAAGGGGATTTAAAGGTTGACTTTAGTGTTCCTCCAGAAGGACCTTGTAGAACTGTCTGGTGAAAAGAATTTTTTTTGGACTGCTCTGCTCACCCTGTGCCCCTAAGTTATTAAAAAAAATGGATGCATATTATTGTTGTTTAAATGACTATTTTTTTTAAACACATTTTCCTATCCTAGCTGAGGTGTCCTCTGTTTGCATGTGCCTCCACAGATAACCAAGCAGCAGCTTCAGCAGACCAAGGATCGTTTCCAGGCGTTCCTCAATGGAGACACACAAATTGTGGCTGATGAGGCATTTATCAATGCTGTGCAAAGCTACAATGAGGTACCACCACACAACAACCATTTTGTTATCCAATGACAATGCTTTAAGAAGTATTAGTGAATATGTTGTGCTATCAACCTGTCCAGAGTGTACCCCGCCTCTCGCTCAATGACAGCTGGGATAGGCTCCACCCCCCCGGCAAACCTTCATAGGATAAGCGGTGATAGATAATGGATGGATGTGGTGCTATCGTTACATACATCATTCATATCATAAATGTAAAAATGCAGCTGAATAACCATTATCTGTTCCTATATGTAATTTAGTGCTCCGTATCTTCTGGATTACTATTGTAGCAGATTTGAAACTAGAAATAACCAGCTATCAGTCTCAAAAGTCAAAACAGCACTGCACAGTCCTCTTGCTATTCCATGTCAAACGGCTTGTATTCAGATGACTGTGTGGTAAAATGGTGGCTGAAGCTTTTCACTGTGCAGATTATGAGTCAGAGCAAGTGGCTGACACAGCCATCTTTTCCAACCTCACTCTTCTATTCCAACATTCATTAATGCCATGCATATAGTACAAAAAGCAGAGTAGATGGTGGAATACATTAAAGGCAAAATCCATGATGGATAAACAGGCATATATATAGCCATTATGAAAAAATGTGGTATGAGATTGGACCCATCAGGAAAGTTAATTACAGGATGACCTCGCTGGTACAGCTAATCAGGATTGTGGAGGATTTTGTGATATTAATGTTCATGTGAAATATACTATACTCAATTAAAACTGGGATGGTGATAAAAATCATAAAACCTGTACCCCAAAATCTGGGTTTTCAGAATTCACCGTTGAAAGCTTTAAAATAGACAAAGACTGCAAATGTCTTTCCAACCATCATCATCTGCGTCTTACCAAACACATTCCTATACAATGAAGAGCAGGTTGATGGCTTCTAAATTATAAACATGATTCCAGAAGGGGACATTTTCCTTTGGCTTCTCTATACATTTAAAGGTACAAATGCCAATTATATCATATAGAAAGTAAGTAGTATGCAGTATAAATATGAACAGATTTTTGACGATGTGCTACTGTATAATAATATCTAGTGTTGGTAGTCATATGTAGCTGTTGAGACAAAATCATGTATTGTTGTAATGATATTTATTATCGTTGTGTGGCTAAGAGTACGGGAAGGCTACAACATCCTGGAAAATGTTCTTAGCTAATTGTAAACACTCAAAATCAATATGGCGCCGTTCTGCTTTTAAGAGGTGTTTGCTAGATTTTGGTAAGAAATTGATGATTCTGGAATCATCAACATTTCTTTATGGTCACTTTTTTACTTGAACACTTTTGCACTATGTAAACATAACGTGTAAGTAAGTTCAATATAATAGTTTCTCATGGGTTATTAAGCAGCTTGTCTGCAGTGTATGGATGTATGGATGATCACAGGTTGCTTTGTGTACCATCTTTGGCAAAAATGTTCCTAAATGCTCTCCAAGCAGGAAACCAAAGATTGACTTGACATCTCTTTGCTTGCTGCAAATCTTTGTTATCCACTGATCCTTTCACCAAATGACAAGGGCAATACACCGATGAGCTACAACATTAAAACCACTGACAGATGAAGTGAATGACACTGACCGTGGCTACAGTGCAATGTTCTAGTGGAAAACCCTGGATCCTGGCATTCACGTGACATTTCTTTGACCCATAAAACCCTCCCAAAAATTGTTTCAGACAAAGTAAACCCCCTCATGGCAACAGCACTCCCCAATGGCATCCATGGATTGGCACGTCCCATGGGCCAATGTCATCGGGGTGTGCTTGATCTTCAAGGGTGTTTGGGCAGATGGCTTGTGTCATTTGGGATCCACATGAATGCCAGGATCCAGGGTTTCTCAATAGAGTATTGCACTGAAGTGAGATGGTCAGTGTTATTCACTTTAACTGTCAGTGGTTTTAATGTTGTGGCTGATCGGTGTATATGGCTGTACTGTAAGTTTTCAATGCATTTTAGCTATAATGGATGCTAAGAACATAATGTGACTGTCAGAGAGACGAAGCAGTCAGCTCTGATATTTACTTTGCTTGATGCTGTGACAACATAGCCTCACATTCTGTGTTAGTCTGTCATTAGGATAGAATGCAGCTTTCGCCATGTTGAGTCACATTCATAAACATGCCTCTGATTTTTCAACTCAGAATCAACAGAAATGGTTTAATGGTTTGTTGCTGATGAAGACAGACATGTATGGTTTGAGACAGAATGTGAGAGAAAGAGAGAAAAGCTTTTTACTAAGTGTACTCTGCTGTAAACATCAGTCTGTTTAGAAGCTTTGTGCTACCAAACTACTCATTTAAACTAATATGTACTCCTTGTTATGGATCTGTATCTCTTACAAAACCACAATAAGTAACATTGGCCTCTCACAATGTAGGTGTTCCTAAAGAGTGACCGTGTGGCTAAAATGGTCCAAAGCGGCGGCTTCTCAGCCACTGATTTCAGGGATGTCTTCAAGAGGCACATCGAGAAGCGCGTGCGCAGCCTTCCAGAGATCGACGGCCTGAGCAAGGAGACAGTTCTCAGCTCCTGGATGGCCAAGTTTGACACCATCTACCGCGGTGACGAGGATCCCCGCAAGGCGCAGCAACGCATGACTGCCAGCGCGGCCTCTGAGCTGATCCTGAGCAAAGACCAGCTGTACGAGATGTTCCAGAATATACTCGGCATCAAAAAGTTTGAGCACCAGCTGCTTTATCAAGCCTGCCAGGTAAGATCTAAAGCCTACATGTGGTACATCTCAGGTTTTCACACTTGGTCCAAATACTTGAGTGCTGGTGCAGTAATGATTCAGTTTTTATAATATTGTGGTCGATGGAGGCACCATTATAAGCTTATTTTCCCACATAGACCGCTTTAAGCTTTAGATCAATTACACTATATATCATGTATTTACTAAATATTTTATATAATGAAAGCTTTCCTATCATTATTTTAATATAGCTACATTGTGTTTTGATTCTATTCGCTTAGGTGTTCAACAGATAATAAATCTGCAAAAGTTTTGATAATCAGTTAATCATTTATGTTATAAAATCATGCGGGGGAAAAAATTGCTGGTTCAAGCTTCTTTGTACTCAGGATTTGCTTCTTTTGTCTTTTTATATCACTGTAAGACATGTTGATCAGGAAAAACAAACCATTTGAAGGCGTCACTGTGGACTTTCAGAAGCTGGGACGGGCATTTTTGCAATCCTGGAGTTAGATCAGACCAGCTTTTGAGGTGGACCTAAAATCTCTTTCCTGACCATTTCCAGATTTGACAGCATCTTTCAAAAACTGAGTGACATTAGTATAACATGATGACAATGTCAGAACTAATCCCTGAAATGTGATGTTTAATCAGACAAATGCTCAAGGTGAACAGGTCATTGTTGTCTATGGCATTGAATTGACATATTTTAAGTACATGTGTCTCCTGTAGATATACACGTACTGTACCTCCTGATACCAGGGGAGCAATACTTCATTGTAGGGGAGATATGTTGAGATTGCAGGTGGATAATAGTGGACACTGGGGTGCTTGTGTCAGACATAACTCTCCTTCTCTTGCTGGATTTACTGCTCTCTTTGGGAATGCTGAAAGCAGCACTAATGTATTCTTTCTTCAGGAGCTTGATTAAAAGTCTTATCGGGATTTAGAAGAGAGCTCTGACACATTTACATCAGCTCATTATTTAATGCATTAGAAAAACAAACCTCTTCATTTCATTTAGATCTACGTGTTGGACACACCTCTCGGAAGCCAATGAGTTTTAAAATGTTGAATTTCTTAGGACCAGGTGTCAATCCTTGTTTCAACAGGTGCTAACATATAACTGCACAGGTGATGAGGTGCTGTTACACAACGGGGATTGTTCAGTATTGTTCAAATGTCTCAGATGACAAAGATCAATATAGGCTCTGTTCTTCAGGGTGTTTGGCAGCACTGTGTTAGATGCATCTAATGCTGAGCTACAATACAAGCCTCCAAATCGCAGTGTGCATTTTTCCTGCCAAGACTTTGAAGATGCGTCGCCTAGTTTTTTATTGTTTTTTTTGGCAGCAGAGCTGTTACTATAGGTTTAGAAATCGGCATGCAGAACACATTTCCCTGAACAGATTACAGTCTGACCAATGCCAAGCTACAGAAAAACAACAACAATACACCATCATAAAGGCATATATGCTGGAGAAGTGATTGTTGACAATTCTAGGTGAAAATGACACATGGATTCAGGTCAAAGCTGTCAAAATTGACCTATTTGTTTTACAGTGATAATTTGAACGAACAGTACATTTGCATGAGAGAATTAGAATTATATGTATTCGTTTGCAGCTCTTCTGATATACCCCACCCTCTCCGTCCATTTGCCGTTATAATGAATCTATCAGCCTGTACTTAAATTGACTTTGAGCATCTCCTCAGTAAGCAACCTGCAGCCCCATACTGCCCTCTACTAAATGATAAAATCCTCACTAAAAAGGAGATGTGGCAATCCAGTCAGCATGGCTCAGGGCTGCTGGGATTTCATGAAGGATTTTCATGGATTGGCTGCGATTCAGAGGCCATAATTTTTTAGCTGTTATCTCTGGGGATTTACTTTTTTTCATTTACAGCCAAATAATAGAAAGGAAGCACTGGTCTATTTCTGTCTCATGCTGAAGTAAGTGCAGCCCCTGGAAATGACTAATAGACTGATTATGGCCAGCAGCTGAGCCAGCCAGACTGACAGTACGCTCCACTCCCTTGATGGCTACTTGGTTATTTAGCTGTGGTGAGACCAAGCATGACCAAACAACTGTAGGAAAATGTGTTTGGTGTCTACATTTCAAAGCAGTTTTGTTAAACATAATTGGTTAATTAAATCAATAGAGCTCTGTGTCCACTTTTAATGTTGCCTATAATAACATTTATAAAAAAAAAAGAGAAAAGAGAACCTAGCTGTGGTATGGTTCAGATTTTATTTTTAGTTTAAGTAAAATAGTGACACAGTCACTCTAAAACAACCAGAACATGAAAAGATATTCTGTAGGCTATACTTCTTAAATCCTTAAACCAAAATGACTTTGCTGTGCACACATTTTGCTGAAAGTACAGCACATTCTGAACGGTGCACACCAGACACTGCATGATATTTAACAGGTTCTTGTTAAACTTTGTCAAAGGATTTATGATCCTTATCACAACAATAGTTCCTAAACCCTTGTATGTTCTGTAAGCAATGAAAGACAAAAGGAAGAATCTCAAACAGTAACTCCAACGTTTCAATTTTCTCAAAATGTTCTTATTTTGTAATATATCTTGCAATTTAAATCTGCATTTTTGATACAATGGGTGCTTCAGATCATTTTGTAGTTGTAAGAAAGCCTATTTTACAGCAAATAAAGGAGACATTACACAGATGTTTATTTCTTAATTTTACAGAATTTTAAGTGTTTATACTTTTATATTATTTCAATGTAACCACAACCACTACAACAAAAAACACCCAATAATTGCCATGTTTTGTGTGTAAATATGTTTACTGCAGTGTTGAAAATATTACTGCTACACCTTCAATGCTGCTTTAAATATTGTTTGGCCACTAGGTGGCAGTATGTCTCCAAAACAAGCTGCAACAACAACTTTAACATCCAGCACCAATTACATTAATTTACACACATTAATTTAATGTCATGCTTCTGGATATCTGACAAATGTAAGTCCAATTTTCACTCATCTTTTAGCTCTGTTTTGGTCTCCGTTGACTCCGAGAAAACTAACTTATCTGGGTCTATAGCAAGTTAGCCTTAATTCACAATTAATTAACTTCTGCGTACGTTACTGTGATATGATCACCGTGCTCTACACAAACCATAGGTAAAAAAAATTATATTTTTTAACCTGTTATCCAGCAGCGGGTTGCATCTTCCATTGTGTTTTTGTGTCCACAGATGTCTTCTATCTGCCTGGAATCATAAAATGCCCGGGGCAATGGGCGAAACCAACATTTCCACAAAGCTAGTGCACCGTATTGCTGTGCTCTGGACTTAAACTCTTGACTGTGGGCATCTTTGACACAACAAGACTAATGTTAAATTTTAACAGACCTGCTTAGCTAGCAACCTGCTGCTAAGAGCTAAAGCTGTAACATTAACGCATTCATTCTTCCTCTGAGATTTGCGTTGGGAACGTTGTATGACCGACTAACCGAGTAACTCAATGGCGACAACGTCACTTCCTTCACCGCTACCGTTAATCCAGTGTGTCTGTACCCGATCAGTCCCGGCTGCCCGACCGTGTCCTGCACAGGCGCGAAAGTGGTCCAGTCAGTAAAGTAAGGTTACCGCAATTGTGCCTGTTCAAAATTATCGTAAAATCATAAAACAGGAAAGGTTTATGCAAAACATTGGCAGCAAATGTGTTCTTTTTCTGTATATGATCTGTGCTAGGATTATTGAGGTTTTGAGAAAAAAATAATCATATATGGTTGACAGTGTTCACCGACCTGCTAACGTTAGTTGCTAACTTTTCCTGTCGTTTTATGGGCTTGTTAGCTTCATCGCTGTTAAGGGCTGCCCTCTGGAGGTTGTTGATGGAACCCTTATTTATACAGTCTATGACGGAACCATACAGTAAGTAAAACCAGAACAATAATCTGGGAGATTCAAAAGCTGTTGAGAACTGCAGATAGGGCGGCATTTCTCTGTGATTTTTGCATTATGAGGTAGCCTGTCACTTTACACAAACCTCCAGTGAATATCTGGCATTTCTCTTGAGAAATTAACGTTACAGAAACAATTAACAGATTGTCAAAATAGTTGATTAGTTTTCTATCTATCGACTAATCACTTTAGCTGTCAAACAAATTGTCAACACTGCTTGCTGAGGCGTTTTAGTCATTGAAATTTATTCACATCAGCGGGCTCTCACTAACTAAAATTATTCCCTAATCTTAAGTGGTTGATTAAATTAGTGCTTCCTAAGAAGGGAACTCAAAAATAAGGCACAAGCACATCCGAGAGTGGGGGGGGGGGGGGGGGGGGGGGGGGGGGGGGGGGGGGGGGGGGGGGGGG
>JBBPCS010000359.1:5694662-5712354 GCA_037974645.1 Hollardia meadi
CACACACACACACACACACACACACACACACACACACACACACACACACACACACACACACACACACACACAATTCAGACAGGTGTGATGGTGTGTCCTTTCCTTTCTGTGAAAACTGTGCTTGAAGTACACATCTATGTAGTCTACATACAGGATGAGACAAACATCAATACTGACGTGAATAAATATCTCTTAAAAGTAGACCACAGAGGGCATTTAATGCATACTTAAAGGAATAGTTTGACATTTAGGGAATTTTTTGCTTTCTTGCCAAGAGTTATGAGAAAGTTAATGCCACTTATCTCATTAAATATGAATGTATAGCCAGCAAACGGTTAGTTTAGCTTAGCATAAAGACTAGGAGCAAGGCGAAACTGCTAGCTTGGCTCTGTCCAAAGTTAAAAAACAAATCCATCACTTCTAAAGCTCACTAAGAAGTTATATCTTGTTTGATTAATGTTATGAGGTTATGTGTTCTTGGCCAAGCACAGTGAATTCCTGGATGACCATGACGACCATGGTCATCCAGGAAGTCTCTGTGTGCAACAAGATATAATGTCTTAATTGGTAAGCTGCAGAGGTGCTGTTTGGTGGATTTTCTGACAGAGCCAGTCTAGCTGTTTCCCCATTTCCAGTCTTAATGCTAAGATAGGCAAAACCGGTTGCTGCTCTTAGCTTCACATATAACATGAGAGTGGTATCAATCTTCTCATCTAACCCTCTGCAAGAGAGCACATAAGCGTATTCCCCAAAATGATTAACTATTCCTTCACAGAGCATTTACAAATCAGTGGCATTTCCTTTTTAAGATCTGACGAACTGAAGTTATGTGCGTTATTCCCTCCTTCCTCCCTCGTCTTTCTTCTTTGTGTCACCTCATCTCTGAACCGGAGCACTTGCTCACCGTTTTGCTTTCCTTCATGCTGTGTCTCCAGGCGTTTGCGTGGTGGACAGACCTCATGGTGGAGCATGCAGAAAACTTCCTGGCCCTTTATGCCATCGACATGGATGCCGCTCTGGAGATCCAGTCCCCGGAGAGCTGGGACAGCTTCCCCCTCTTCCAGCTGCTCAATGACTTCCTCCGGACAGACTGTAAGCTTATGTACCATATTTATTTTGTAGCTACTTCAGGTATTTTTATGCTTAAACTAATACACTAATATCTTTCTGTCTCTGCCTTTCTTTTGCATAGATCACCTTTGCAATGGAAAGTTCCACAAACACCTTCAGGATCTGTATGCTCCTCTGGTGGTTAGATATGTGGATCTGATGGAGTCCTCCATCGCACAGTCAATTCACAAAGGCTTTGAGCGAGAGTCCTGGGAGCCTGTAAAGTAAGGAGCCTCCGTCTTTATAGCTAGGCTGTGGGTTGGATGGAGATGCAAGGTTTTTCATATTCAGATGACAGACTGACTGCGTGGAGGATGAGAAATCTGGGAGAGCAGCTGTAATGTTCACCCAGGCTTCCTGTTGGTTCACTTCTAAAGAATGAGCCAAGAGTGGGCTGACCTATTTCTTGGAATGCAAGAAATAGATTTTTTATTCTTCATAGTCTTTGACTAATCTATGTGTCTTACCAATTTCTCTCTGACACATTAGGGTCAGGGCAACTCATAATATTTCTGTTGTTTTGTTTTGTGAACTAACCTTCATAAAGTGTGCTTTGACATCTTGCCAGAAACAAAAGGTCTGTTATGTTGCCATTTATAATCCATATGTTGTGGCTTTCATACTTTTGCATTTGCATTTTATTCTGTTATATTAGATTTAATTTAGAATTTATTAAGGTAAAAGGTTTTTCTTGCTCTTTGTCTTTTATTATGTTGCTTCCTCCTCTCACTGCATTTAATACAATATATGTGTACGTCCTGACTTCACTCTTTTACTGTGGCCAACAGATCTCAGCGCACTGCAACTTTAGAAAACACATGCATATCGACAAACGCACTGCAAACACTCACAAAACAATTAAATACACAAACGCACTGCAAACACTCACAACACAACCAAATACACAAACACACTTCAAATAGACAACACAACACATAACAGAAAAGCGCTGCAAATACAGAAAATGACAGCGGAAGTGTTTCCAGAGGTAACGTAACAAAGTGCTAAACACAGCTTGGACACGCTTGTTGCTACGTTTTTTGACTTGTGTATCATCTGTTCATGTGTATGTTTTGGACTGACATTGTGCTATTGCTCAAAGTGACTACTTCATGCATTGCAATCTTTTTTTCCTATGATGACAAAGGAATGGGCTAGTCTGCCACTGACTGGTTTTCTTTGATATCATCCTAAACCTAACCAATCATCACTCCTCATGTCTAAACCTAATCAAGTATGAGCCAGTCAGAGGCAGATTAGGGCGGGTCATTCCTTCACCATTTTTAAGACAAGGAAATTGGTGTACGGCGCAGACCCACTCAACTTCAATAACTTCATGAGTCACAAACTGTAGCAACAACAAGCGTGTCCAAGCTGTGTCCAGCACTTAAGTGTCCTCTGGAAACACTTCCATTGTTGTTTTCTGTATTTGCAGCGCATTTCTATAATGTGTTGTGTCTATTTGCAGCGCATTTGTCTATTTGGTTGTGTTGTGTTTGTATTATGTATTGTGTGTATTGTGTGAGTGTTTGCAGCACACATGTTGTCAAATTGATGTTTTCTTGATTTGCTAGTATTTTGTCTATTTGCTTGTGCTTTATGTGCTTTATTAAGTTGCAGTGCGTTGACTTCTCTCGGCCACCATACTCTTTTCTCTCTAGGTCTTCGTGTAATGTGTATCTTTGACAATTACTGTCTTGTTTTTTGTGTGTTAATGTACATTCCTGTCTTCACCTAATTTCTAATTTTACGTTACTCTTATGATGAGTGTTACATGGCTTTCTGCTGCTCCCACACCACTGTTATGGATTCTTTTTTTCTTTTTGTCTGTCTTTTCTGCAGGAGTTTAACAAGTAATCTGCCCAATGTGAATCTACCAAATGTGAACCTCCAAATTCCCAAAGTACCAAATCTGCCAGTGCCAGTAGCAGGACTATCAGTTAACCTTCCACAAATGCCTAGCTTTTCTACCCCGTCATGGATGGCTGCTATATATGACTCTGAGTGTGTATTCAACTAGTTTACTTTAGAAATATTAAGCAAGCGGAGACTGCCTTGGTATGAAGATGCCCTCAGCCAAAAATCATTCAAATATAAAACTTTTTTAGGTACAGCATTATTTCTTTTGTATGGCTGTCACTGGAGATGTAGTCTTACACACAAGCTAATTGTGAGAAGATCCATTTGATTATGTTTTCTCTTGTGTGACTACTCCACAATTACATGCATGTTCATGCCAAGAGCACTCTGAGAGGTGTTAGAGTAGATGGGGTTCTGCTTTCTATAATGAGATGCTGAAATGCTCTCATTTGTCTCAACATGCATGCTGTTGAGCTGAGGTGTGGAGATACAGGCCAAAAGAAAAAAAACAAATCTACATTTATATTACTCTGAGGCTAATTGGGGATTTACTGTGCTGCAAAAAAAGTATGTCCCTATTTGAAAACATTTGCAAGCAAGATCTACAAAAGATGTATCTCCCCAGAGTTGTCTACCGACATTTGCTTTAGTGAACATACTGTAGATCATTCATGGCCTTGGGTTCATCTCTGACCTTGACCACCTGCTAGTAGTCTGATTGGAAGGGATGATAATGGCTTGGATTGGAGGTGATGGCACAGAGAGACTGGGCAGATGGCGTTCGGACCTCTCACTCTCTGTTTTATCACCTCCCCTCCCGACTCTTTCCTGCAGCGCTTTCCCAATGAGCTCTATTCAGGCTGCAGTAAAAGGTCTGCATGGTTTGTCTGGTTAATTCTTCCAGGGGCCCCACCAGCCTGGGGACATGGATGATGAGAGAGGGCCTGTGATGAAGGGAAATTAATTTGGAGATTTTTTTGTGGAAACAGACTCCGACTATAAATGCTTTTTTTTTTACACGCCCTCCCTCACTTCTCCATTCCCTCCACTCCTTTGTCTTGACGCAGTGTGATTAGCTGCTGTATCTGCAGTGACTTTACCTGCATGTGGCCACTTCACATCCCAGTCAATAATCATACTCCACAGCATGGTTATTGAATTGTTCCAGTAAACCTTGCCCGCTCCTTTTCACCCATACACTGACTGTCCAGAAACACGTGAATAAACAGGAATTGACATTTGGATGGACCAGTCAGTATATGGTCGGAGTAAAATTTGACTGTGTTCAGGTGTGGAGGAACAGCATCCTCCTCCACACCTGCCACAACACCCAACCCTCCACACCCCTCCCACCATGTCTCTCCAGCAGGGTGACCTTCTGACCTGTGTGTGTGTGTGTCTTGTCTGTGTATGTGTGTTTGTGTGTTTGGGTTGATTGCAGTAACGGCTCTGGGACGTCAGAGGACCTCTTCTGGAAGCTGGATGCCCTCCAGACTTTCATCAGGGACCTGCACTGGCCTGAGGAGGAGTTTGCCAAACACCTCGAGAGTCGCATCAAACTCATGTCGAGCAACATGATCGAGAACTGCGTCAAGCGGTGTGTTTGTGTGCAAGAGGAGAAGACAGACATCGAGATACCTCGAGGCACCAAATGCTGAAAATGAATGCATTACTGAATCTTTTATATTATAGTGTGTATAAATATTTCACTTGCATTGCAGCACTAGGATGGCATTTGAGTCCAAGCTGGCAAAGAGCAGCAAGTCCACAGATTTCCGTATTTCTCCAACATTATGCACCATGTTCAACGTCATGGTGGATGCCAAGGACCAATCGGCTAAATTGTGCGCAATGGAGATGGGCCAAGAGGTAAAAACTTCACCTGGGATAGTGACTGCATATTTAAAAAATGATAATTTATTAGTTTTACATTTGCAAGAAGAAAAGTAACTGTTAAGTTTATTTAAATTTCTCCCCTTTTTTTTGCAGAAACAGTTCCATTCCCACATAGATGAACTGATTGAGGAAAGTGTGAGAGACATGATCCAGCTTCTGGTTGCAAAGGTATATCAGCTGTGACAATAAAAAGTATTTGATCAGAGGAAAAAACAACAATTTCTTATTAGAAGTTACGACTTTTAGCTGTTCTAGCGGCGTGGCTCCAGGGATGGTAATATTGGTCTGTCTGTGGGTCAGTCCACCACTTTGGGTCAGACTGAAATATCTCAACATCTACTGGATGGACTGGCTTTGTTTTGTACACACATGTATGGTTTTCGGATGATGAATGACTTTGGTGATCCTCTGACTCCATGAGGTTAATTTGAGAAATATCTTAGGTCTAAATTCAAATTTATCCAATACATTGTTTTATGATCAAAGCAAAACTAGTGATATTCTCATCAGCATGCTTAGCCGCAGCATTTTAGCATACTGATGTTAGTAGTGCTGCTAGCTTGGCTGCTAGACTCTTGGCCTTGGTAAATTGTTGATAAATCCTGCACTTTCCCTCGTTTCTCAGTTTGTTGCGATTCTGGAGGGTGTGTTGGCCAAGATCTCCAGATATGATGAAGGAACTCTCTTCTCCTCATTCCTTTCTTTCACGGTGAGATGAAGCTCCTCTTTATTCAGTCCCTCATCGCTCATTGTCCTTAACTGGTTGATTCTTTAAAATTGTACAATAATATTAAAGGTGGTTATCAAACCTCAATATTTTTGGGATATTGACCTAAATGTCTCTCGTAGTACCTAAAGCTGGGAGTAATTGCCTTTTCATTTTATTGTTCTTTACTTATTCTTTGTTTAGACAATCCTGTCTTATTTTTTTTTTCCAGTTTTAGACTATATTTTAATTAGAAAAAGTTCTTGTATGGCTTTTTAGTTGAAGTGAATTTAAAAAGATACCCTGATAAACTGTCACAGTTTGACAATTTTGTTTTGATTTCAGGTGAAAGCTGCATCTAAATATGTGGATGTACCTGTAAGTGCAACGACAACCTACCTCTCTGTGTGCTTATGAGCTTCTGTGTGTTTAACGGATACAGTTGAACAAAATACTTATTATTTTAATCATCAACAGTGTCTCTTTTCTGCCTTTTCTAATTGTACTAATTTGCCAGTGTTGGTGTATTCTTCTCCTGAGCCTTGACCCTGTTGTGCTTTACAGAAACCTGGAATGGACGTGGCTGACGGCTATGTGACCTTTGTGCGCCATTCTCAGGATATGCTTCGTGATAAGGTCAATGAGGAGGTGTATATAGAAAGGTTATTTGATGTAAGTAAGATGCCGTCTCCTCCTTACAAGAAGGGAGGGGCCTTCCAAAATGTGGCAAAACAGCAGGGCAGAGAGGGATAAGTCCATTTTGAGACCAGGAAATGTATTTCAACCTGGCAGAAGAGGCTTTTTTGATCCTCTACCACTTTCCTCTCTCTTTCTGTCTCTCTTCTCTCTGAACTTTACCTGCTGCCCTCTGCATTCTGGTGTGCATTGCCACAGTGCTTTTGGGCCTTTGTGTATTAAAAAAAGGAAACTTTTATTTACAAAGAGTCCATAAAAGCATCCTCAAAACAGGATTATCTGAAGCAGTGCTCTCTGGAAAGAACAGAACTATCATAGTGATCACATGCCAGCGCACCAACTTATATTTTTTTAGTTCACCACTGTACTCTTTGCTTTCAGATATTTTCCATCAAAGCATGCCAGCCTCCTGAATAAAAGACTCTTTTTGGCCTCAGTCCACAGTCGAGCATCCACAGTTTTTCTTTGAACTGAAAACACTGGGTGAAGAATGCACTGATGGATGGGCCAGGGTGACATAATGATGTCACACTCAGAGGCTGACATGTTGTATACCCTTGGTCTGTTAGAGCAGTGGTTCCCAACCTAGGGGCCAAGACCTCGCTAAGAGGTCACAAGATAAATCTGAGGGTTGATTTAGTGGATAGAAAAGAGGAAGAAAAGCAGTACAGCTACACAAAATAATGTTGTTTTTTTTCTGTTTTGCTGTGAAATATTTTCTGCAGCCTGTTGCACCCGTTTATATATAAATTCAACGGTAGTAGCTTCATACTAAACTCGCTACTTTGTGTATCGCGCTATTTGATCTTAAACCACAACATAACTAAATCAGTCGAATGAAAACACTGTAACAGAGTGATGTTTTACTCAATGAATCACTCTGATAAAATGGGAGAGAAAGCCAGAAATTAAGAGACAACAGACTGTTTAATTTAAAGAAAAAAGTAATATATGTTATCACGTGTCAAGTAGCATAACATATGATACAAAACGTACTTGTCTCTATCTTATTAATAACACAACAGTCGTTTATCAATTTTGACTAAGGTGAGGATGGTGAATAAATGGTGAAAGCAACAGGTCATATATAATAACATAAACCAGACAAAACATTTCCTCTAAGTCTTCTATAATTATTGTCTCAAGTTAATAAGGCGTCATTTTTCTGAATGTTCTATCTTTGGAGCTGAAAGATTTAGTCGACTGACAGAAGACTAATTAGCAACTATTTTGATGAAAAATTTCATCATTGTTTAAAAATGTCAGCTTCTCTTCTTTGAGATTTGGCTCCTTTTCCTTGTCTAGTATACTGAACATCTTTGGGTTCTCTTCCAAGCATTCGTTTAGTTGTGGGACGACACTTAACAAAGCCTGCCTGCTCTTTGTTGAAGAGTAGACTAGTGACTGATAAGGTGTATATTGTTGTCAGACTCTAAAGCTTGTGTTAGCAGTCCTGAGAAAAATAAGCTTGGAGTAAAGTGAGAAGAGGCTTTTGAATGATGGGAGGTATGTGGCTCCCCTCTGAAGTAAACGTCACAGGAAATACTGACTAGATAATGTTAACAGAGTTCAGGTGTTACTGAATTAGTAACCTCAACTTTCAGATTCTCGGTTTAACTAAACAAGTAATGAGCCTGTGGAAATTGTGGTCAATTCTTTTTCACAATTCTTAAAAAAGTAAAGGCCAAATTAGTTATCAAGTTAATAGTCAGATTAATCGATAATGTAAAAAAAATAATTATTGGCAACTCTATCTATTTTAACTACATTATAACTTCTATGGTACAAACGATTTTATGAAGTTATATCATAACTCCTGAGCTTAAATTACATACATAGCTGGTGCAACAGCCTACAGGTCTCTAAAATTAAGCAATTTGAGAAGGAAACAACACCCTCAAAGCCTCAGTTAATAGAAAAAAACACCCTATGTTGAGGGGTTATGAGAAGGCATGACATGGCTATAAAGGGTCACAAGCCAAAAAAAAAGGTTGGGAAGCAGTGTGTTAGAGGGTGAAGAGAGCACTGTCTTACAAAAACATAATCCTAAATAGGATACATTGGTAGTGATGTGTCCTCCATGTGTGATTTGAACGACACATAATGCTGTGATGTGTGTGCTTCATGCCATTCAGAAACTATTTGTACACACCTGTGTCTCTACAGGTGTGTGACGGCTTTGTGTGTTTGACAGATTCTCAGTTCTGTGAGGCAGTGAAGTTTTTATGTCTGAGATATACTCAGAAGTCTTCCTTTGGTTTTGTATTTTTGTGTTGGCTGTAGACGCGGGAGTCTTTAGCCTGAAATATATGATTTTTTTCTTGTTGTTTTGGAGTGAGGAGTGATGCTGTTGTGAAGTGTGGTTCTGCTTTTGTCTTTGAGGTCCACACTGACTCCCCTCCGTCTGTGTTGCCAGTTTTTCTAGTGTGAAGTGTTTCCCCTTGTGTCCTCTGTGTGGCCCCAAAGTGCACCGAAATCCTACTCAGCACTGTCATGTTAAATTCTCTAAATTTCTCAAGCCATGATTGTTTCAGTTTTAGCTTTTCTATTCTTTACCTCAAGGATGTCAATGTTTCTCTCTTTCATTTGAATGCATTTCCTTCCATCTATCCATTTGCATGCTTGTGGAAAACGCTCCTAGATGTTGCACAGGTTCTACTTTATCTCTCTTTCTTTCACTAATTAATTTCAATTCTTTTTATCTCCTCTTTTCTGATTAACACCATTCCTGCTGCCTCCTCTATTCAAAAAGTGGCACTTATCTCTAGTGTTGCGTTGTTTTATCACATTATGTTGGTTGGCATGATTTTAGAGTCAAATAATCTTCCTGTGTACATCTTCTAGCATGACCCTCCTCCTCAGAGTTCTGCCTCATTTGCACATACAGCAGTCTTCCTTAGCACGTACTCTGCCACCCACCCACCTGCGAGGTCTGCATGCACTGCACGCTCAACTCGACTGTGAAGTGGCCAGGCATCTGCATATAAGGCCTCAAGTTCAAAGCTTTTTAACCATTAAGTTAATCCTGATCTAAATAAACCTCGACTAAAAACCAACCAAACAAATTAAACTTCTCACGCTTCTAATTCGGGCCTAAGAAACTTTTTTTTCCTGCGTTCCTGCCTACTCACATGTTTAAAGTTGACTTCTTTTCTGGAAACTGGAGGTATGACAACTGTTTCTATTATACGTGGGTGCTGTTCTCTTGTAACTTTAAACCTATAGTCTGGCAAACTACTACCCAAAGCAAAGTGGAGAAAAGATACAAGAAAATAGCACCACTGCTCCCTGCCTGCTAACCATTTACTCACTCTCATTCTATTTTTCTTTTGCAAATGAACTTGTGTCAAAACTATAATTTCAATTCCCCATAAAGTATTGGTTGTCTATCTTCAGTGTAGGGTATTTAAATGCAGCTTGGCATTTATACTTGAATAAATTATACACAAAGGCTAAGTAATTGCCTTCAATAATTGATGGGCCATTTAGCCTTTACAAAATATTGACTTGGAGACATTTTTTGTAATATTTCAAAGCGTAATTACAGTTTGTGACAGATAAATCTGTCAATGCTTTATGGCTTCCCTCGGTTTTATTATTTTCTTCAAGTAGTAACATTATTACTCTGAGTATTTCCTCTAAAATTGCTCTTTTCAGCTCTTCAGGGTGCTACACTTTAAATACAGTTTGAGTGAGGGTGTGTGTGTGTGTGTGTTTATTTACTGAAAAAAAATTGTAAGGCTCAAATTCAAGAAAGTTTCAACTTATTTTAGTAGATATAATTTGAGTGAATTTGTCAGTATGGCCACATTGTAAGTGAACCAGTTATCTCAGCGAGTAAATAATGCATAAGTTTAGGTAGGCAAACCTCTGTGTTTGATCAATTTATAGGCCCGTAAATCAATCACCTTCTTACTATGAGTCATGTGGATTATCATTTAAAGAAACAGTTTTCATATTTTGGGAAATAAGCTATTTTCTTTCTTGTTAGGGTTACAAAGGAATATCAGCTCACTATGAAGCCTCAGCCAGGAGATGATTAGCTTAGCTTATCACAGACTCTGGAAACAGAGGGAAACAGCTAGACTGACTTTGTCCAATGGTAACAAAATCTGCCTACCAGCATGTCTAAAGCTAATTAACATATCATATCTCATGTCTTTAATGTGTACAAAAAACAAGGTTTGAAAACAATAATTCATTGTCTGAGGGGGATATGTGCCTTACTGTTTCTTGGTCTGACGCAGAAATGTCTAGAGCTTCTTCCTTGGAATTTCTACAGACTAAACAAACAAGTAATGTGCTATTTGCATTGACTGTATATAAAGATGGACGACATGAAAACTCCCCAAAAGTTAAGCCAAAACAACTCGATCGCCCCCCCTGGTGGTGAGCTGCAGTATAGGTCATAAACTCAATGATATCAGATAGGACATGGGCCAAACTAAAAACTCAAAGTACTCTTCAAATACATTTTCCCCAAATATTGTTTCTGTCATTTTAGATAGTTCTTATCACGCTAATGTATGTTCAAGTGTACATTTTTTTGTTTTAATTAGTTATCTGAAGCTATAAACACGGGGTGAAACATCATGATTGACAGCTGAGTCCTGCTTGTGATTGAGTTTGATGGGTGTTTGGGTGGGAACTCGATACCACGGCTCCACCGCCAGATCACTACTGCGCAGACTCTGACTCCAAATGATGTCATGATGTGGTAGCGCTCATATCTGGGATATTTCATTTTTGTACAATGGGAGAAAGTGGAGACATGTCGGCCATCATTATTTATATCAATGGTTATTTGTGAGGGTTAGACATGCTGATAGGTTGATTTTGTTACTTGTGGACAGAGCCAGGCTAGTTTTTACCTTTTTTTCCACACTAAGCTAAGCTAACTGACTGGTGGTGGTAGCTTGATATTTAGCTTACAGACATGACAGTGGTATTGGTGTCTTCATCTAACCCTCTATAAGAAAGTAAAAAGTAGGTTTGTGCGCCAACCAGGATCTAGATCATTCAAAAATGCGATGACAGTTTTGGGGTTTGTAGCTTCTTTTGCCAGGTGAGCGTCAATCAAATTAAATTATTTAAAAGCACTACATGATAACAAAAGTTATTCTTTTTTAAAATTTGAAATGCATGATTAACAGAAACCTTTTGAACAAGCACAGGATCCAGTAGCTTGTAATTCTTCTTTAGCTGATAAGATTTATTTTGAACATGACCCGTTCACATGACAACACCCGTTAACTTGCATTGATTGCTGATTCTTACTCATGAAATGCAAGAGTGCCTGTCTTGTGAAGTGAGATAGAGACTTGACATTAATCCTCACTACCGGGTGTTTTTTCTGCACACATGGGTCAAATGAAATATAGCCACACACGTATTTAAGCAGCTCGAATGTTTTATTGAAGTGATGCTTGAATACACGCATGGGGGTGCTTGAACGTTAATGTTCTCGTCATACACAGTACATGTTTAGTTGTAGTTTTTTGATGTGTCTTAAAGGTTAGTTTTATGTCATGATGTCTTGAGTATGTGTGTGAGTGTGTGTTTTGCTGGAGGGTGTTGTGTTTATGTGTTTCAGCAATGGTACACTGCCACCATGAACCTGCTGGGGACCTGGCTCACTGAACGCATGGATCAGCAGCTCCACGTGTACCAGCTAAAAATCCTCATCAGGATTACAAAGGTAAAGACAGAAAACACCCGTCCTGTTGATAGAACGCCCAGAATTTTTTGTCTACAAACTGTCCTGATGTATCTCTGTCCTCCTGCAGAAAAAGTACCGGGACTTTCGCCTGCAGGGTGTCCTCGACTCAACCCTCAACAGCAAGATGTACGACACGGTGCGCAACAGGCTGACTTTGGAGGAGGCCACTGCTTCGGTGAGGGAAGGAGGCATGCAGGGCATCTCCATGAAGGACAGCGATGAGGAGGATGAAGAGGACGACTAGAGCCCATACACTGACACTCCAACCCTCCCTCCCTCCCCTGAACCCCCACACCCTGACCCCCTTTCACACTTTTGACTTTAGCCTGGTTACCGATGCATGTACCAACTCAGATAGCCACTCTAGGACCTCTTTGTCAGCTCGAAATGCCTATGAAGGAACTATTAACTATAAAAATAGTACTTATACTGAGGAAAATAAAAATAAAAATGTTTTAAAAAATAACCACGATTGGCAGTTTAGCTGTGTCATGATAAAGATAGCACCTATCTTTGATTCATTTATTTCTAAATTCATTTCTATGTGTTACTAAGCAATATGGAGAACCATTTGTTTGACAATGTTGAGTGAGATTAATAGGTGTGTCCCTGTCCAATGCAAACCTATATGGCGCTTCTTTGTCGTATTCTACATTCATTAATGGTACATTGTCGTGATGATGAGTGTGTGGACCCTTTTCTTTGTCTTGTCTATTTTTAAGTGAATGCCAACTGCTTCAAACTGAAAATAAACCTCTGTATTTGTTTACGGCTGTTACAGATACACTGTCGTCTACTCACTGTTATTAACATCAACAGTAAGTCTAGACCTGCATTTTTATCATGTGTCAATGCTATGTAATCTTATCTCAATTACTGATTAGACATGATTTAACAGGAATCTTTAACTTCAATGAGTGGGTATTCTAGAGATGCAATATTCTCATAGCTCCATTTTGATAACTTGGGAGATTCTATTTTTATTTCAACATTAAAAGGCCTTGAAACAGGTTCTATTTTAATTGAGTTGCACTTTTACAGAGAAAAGAGCAAAAATAATTTTTTTTATTAAAAAAAAAAAAAAGTTGGTCTGTCTTTGTTCTGTAATTGTGTAGAATGAGATGTCTGGCATTTGTTTGGGTCTCACTGTTGTTTTGTATATATTATATAAATATATATATAAATATAAATTGCTGTACATTGCATTCTGAGCCATCGCTGCATGCCTGTGGGTTCCCACCCTCCCCAAACGCTTTCTGTTTTCTGTGTGAATTAGCTGGTGGATTCATTCTTGCTTTTGCCTTATGAAAGCCAACAGTTGTAATATGCAAGAGCTGTGGTCTCTAAATAAAAATTACTGTACATGTTCATCCTCTGTCATGTTTACTAGCTTAGTTGCCTACTGTAAGCTCCTCTCCTTTGTCACAATCAGTCAAATTTGAACACAGACATGATACACATATTTGTAGATTCAGTGTGACACTGACACCTTCTGAGGACACTACTGCATCACATAAAGCTCCATAAAGCCTCGAAGAAATCATCTTGTTTTTAAATTTTCTTTAGTATCACGGTAATCCAGTGGTTGTTGTCAGTTAATTCATGGGTACATTGCAAAAAGTAACTGCTAACATCTAATTCGGCATAGACTTAATGTTTCCACTTTGCCAAAATGTAAACAAATATAGGCTTAAAAAAACAAGTTGTAAAGTTGTGGTACTTACCTCTTATCCTACTTTATAGCCTACTTTAACTCCACTACATTTCAAAGGTTGTACATTTTACTCCATTTATTTAATGCTTAAAGTTTCCTAATCTAATTATTATAAATTATGATAGATTATGCCACCCAACAGTACAGTAAGTATTTGAAACTTTCCTGCGGTACTAGTACCTCATAATCCTGTTGTATTGTACCATAAGCACATGTAGTAAATTCCTATAATATTTTACCATACACACATCCTGTGGTACTGTGCCATCCACTCTACATTCTTATATTGCTTATTTGTGTCATGTATGCTAATAACTAACAAAATAAAGACAACATAAGGTTGTTTATTTATTGGCAAACAATAGCAAGCAAACTGATGCATAAACAATTTACCAGAACATTTGTGTTTAAGTGTGTGTTATTTCTGTTTAAAGCCTCCTGATGATTAACACAGCTGAAAAAAATGTAAAAAAACAAACAAAAAAAACCAAACAAACCACCACTTTAAAAAGTTTAAAAGACCATCACATTCTCGCTATTTCAGTGTTATTTTTCCTTTGTGTTCTTAGGTCCATGATTTTCTTACTGATATACCCCTGAGTCTTTCCCCAACCGGCCTGCAACTCTTTCTCCTCCAAGTTTGTTTTTGCCAAGTCAAACCCTTGAGCAGACTGAAAAGAATTGTACAGATAAACAAGCTTCATACAAGGGAAGTTTCTTTATTGCATTTGAATGCAGTAATAGAGAGATAATAGAGAGCATTGCTGCTGCGACCTAGATACCATACCTCTCAATGTTTCAAGCTTCTGTGGGCTTTAAGGCTGCCTGGCGGTTTTGGTGATGGTGACAGTGGATGTCTGCTTCCAGATGATTGTTGAGTCTCTTTTCCGGGGTCGTTGTTTCCCAGTGGTGTCACACTCCAGTCTTCCTCGCCTCAGTGTGTGGTGACAAACGTGAGAGGAGAAGGAGGAGAAGTTAGGAAAAGTGGAAGTTTCTGCTTTCCTCCTGAACTCCCAGTGAAAAAAACTAAACCAGACACAAGCAGCTGGAGAAATTGAGTTATGACTCAGGTCTTAAAAACATATTTGTATGAGGATTAGCTGGTATCTCATTAGCTCATAGCCTCGTTTGTTGCCGTTCAAATGACCGTTAAACACGTTAAATTAACTGTTAAAGACATTTCTTATTTGGTGAATAAAAGTGGTAAACTGTCTTTTTTGTAAATTAACATAGCTGAAGTTAGTATTAGCGACAATACGGCCTTTAGGTAGCCTACGCTGACGTTAGCTAGCACTATAGGAATATTAATGCTATATAGAGGCTGTATTTTCTGTAATAGGTAAACTCCATATTATTATTAGGCCAATTTACTATCAATTTAAGCCACTTTACCTGTGTGTCTTACTGTTAAAGACTTAGTTAGCCATAGAGACATCAACAGTTACTTACCCCAGGAGCAGAATTGAAAACGTGCGCACTTTAATTTGATGGAGGCATATTCAGGGGAGTTCGGAGAACTAGAAAAATTAGACGAAATGTGATTTTTTTTTTTTTTTAATATATATTTGCTAATGAAGTATACGTAGGCCTATATATCATTTGCACAATTTGTATATCCTCCAGTTTAGTTTATGGCAAACAGTTTGTTGATGGCTATTTGTAGTTTAGAATGCCTTGTGAATGAATATTAGCCATACATAGAAATAGCCATAGTTTGTTTGCGTGTGTGTGTGTGTGTGTGTGTGTGTGTAAATGCCTGCTGGCACATTCTCCGAGTCACGAGTGTATTAAAATGATTTCAACATATAAAGTTCCACGATTGAGAGCTGTGAATTCCTACTACAATTGAATGCACAGTCACATTACTGATGGGAACTGCTCTCTATGTCCTGCAGATTATAGAGGAACCTTCAAACTCCAGGTCATCACTCAAAAGATGTAATTCCTATTGCCTCATAAATGAATATGTTCATTACAATGTTTTGTGAAAGGTGTAGAACATTTAAAGAAATCAAACTAAAAAGAAAGTTGAATATTTTAAAGTTAGTTAAAGTTCCTAGCTGAAAGAATGAATGAGTTGATTGGATATAGTGGGAAAATGTCTAAACCTTGTATGTGTGCATGTGTGTGTGCGTCTACTAGGACACACATGTATGAATAAATGACAGAGCTATAAGCTTTTCCCATACTGTTTAAAAGAATTGAAAAAGTTGAATTAATGCGAAAAAGCCACAAGTTTTGACCGGTTTATAGTTTGAAGTTTTTACGTGAATGAATGAGTCTAAAGATGAGTGGGTTAGAAACAAACAAACAGAAGTTACAGCTATACAAGGACCATGTAAGTAGGCCTTCTGTCTGCATGTGTGTACAAAGAAATTAACTAAAACAGTAATCCAGCTTCTCCAGCAATATCAACCTGCTGGACCAGTTTCACTACCGGTTACACGAGCACCAAACCAACACACGTAGGAATATGCAGTTTGTGGTAAATCTATGGTACAGTACCACATATTCTGTAACACAATACCACAGTATTTGCTTTACCTGTGGCACATGAATACCACATGAACATTTTCAAATACCACAGGACATTTTTGTAAACAAGGTACAACATTAACCTGCTGCTAACACGCCAACATTCATTTCTAATAATTCAATGTGAGCCATTATACATAGCAAGTACCCACTGTGAGTGAATTTTGTTGCAGATATTTCAATGAATAATTCCAATTTTGAATGCAGTACTTACATGTGAGTGAGTATTTTCAGTGTGCTCTTGCTACGTTTAATTTGGTAAAGGATAAATACTCCACTACCACTGTTGTTTGGTGACAGGCTGACAGCAGGGGGCGACAGGATGTACAGGTTGCTTAGCAGTTTTATGTAACACAAGGATGCTGTGCACCCAAAAACAAACTTTATTTAATAATGTATAGCAATACACTGCATCTATTAAATAACACTAGTACACTATAATATGGTATATGACAGCATCATAGAAATATATGGCAATGATACTATCATATAAATGTGATATGGACAAAACCATTTTTTAATATAAGTAACAAAATAGACTGAACTACCAACCTGGCTGATACGCACCGAGACTTACATACTAGATCCCTGGACCGTTGAGCAAATGTCAGGAAAATCTGGACCTCAGAGAGGCTGGTGGGGATTTTGCTGAGGAGATTCGGAGAATATTCCCCACAAAAAGTACAATCTGTTACAGGGCCACTATACAAACCAAATATTTGTATGAAAATATAAACTTCTGTGATCACAAAGATTACATTTAAGTCAAAGATATTTGTTTTTAGAAGTGAATGTGTTCAGCCACAGCACTCGCGTTTTCAGTGAGTGTAGAGATAGCAAACAGAAAGGATGGTGGCTTTCATTCAAAGGAAAACAGAAAATTTGCCGCAGCAAAAACTTTTGTAGCAGAGCTAAGTGATCAACGATCTGGACGTTTCTCCAAATATTGGAGAGTTCTCACTGAATTTAGCAAACTCCCCTTTGTCAGAGACGCCGGTGTTCACAGAAAACAGTTTTCATCATAGAGTACACAATGTAGTCAAGTCACGATGTGCAGTATGAGGATACACAGAAATCAAAAGAGAGGGATGCTCAGGGTTTAAACGGGCTTATAATTAACGGCCACAAAATAGTATGGAAACAGAATATATCAGCCCAAATAAAATACAGTTTACAGTCAGAATTTCATATCTCAGTGTCTAATATGAGGAAAGCTTCATGTACTCCGATTATCGCACGTAATCCTGAGAACAGAAACATGCTGACCTGTTAATTTTTAAAACCACACCCCGACACTGGCAATCCGTACTGCAAGATTTAACAATTTCAAATTTAAATTCTAGTTGATTAAATACATCTCAGGACAAAACCACTTACATGTTGCAAAATAGAAACACATCTTTGGTTACAAATAAAGCATCACCCCCCACCCCAAAAAAAAAAAAAAAAAAACAGT
>JBBPCS010000359.1:5727662-5740713 GCA_037974645.1 Hollardia meadi
ACACACACACACACACACACACACACACACACACACACACACACACACACACACACACACACACACACACAAAAGACTCATGCTTCACCCCAGTGCTAGCTTTTCCCAGGTTTAATCCTACCTGTACTTGATGCAAAGAAGGGAGCAGATGCTTGTCATTTTTAAGATGGATGGAACACAAATAAAAAAAGGCTTTACTGCTAAAGGATATAGAAAGAGAGATGAAGAGAGATTGAGAGGGAGAGAAAGAGAGATAGAGAGAGAGAGGGAAGGGTGAAAAACATAAAGGGAGGACAACTCCCCCCTGGCTTACGTCACAGCCTCCCAATCTAATGGCTCCCTGTGGGTGCAGATGTGGTGAAGCTAACTAACCAGCATAGTTGACACCTCCTCCCTGATTCTCTCTCAGGGTTTGATTTGGGGGAATGGAAACTGGAATGAAACAGGATTTCTGAATGGATATTGTTGGAGAAGCGCTCCATTTAACTTGGCATCAGCAGTACTGAGTCACTATCACGAAATAAGAGTTTTTCTCAGTTGAACATCTGTGAGTTTTAAAGAAACACCTCGAGTCTCAGAAGCTTCCAGATGTGTGCTGTAACACCAGCAGTTAATTCCACTGTCGACTGACTCAACCAAAGATGAACTGAAAAGCTAAAAATAAGACAAGGGTATGAAACTTCAAGTTGTCCAATGATCAAATGTTTTTAAATAAACGTTTATTAAATGAAATGGATTGTGATATTGAGTTGCTAATGGCCAAAACAGCTGCGAGCAGAGAAACTCACTCACTTTCACAGCTGCACTATCACCGAGAGGGACTATGCACAGGTCAAGGAGAAAAGAGTGTGAATAGGTTGATTTCATCTTCCATCATGGTCTTTTCCCGAAGGAAGACAGCTCTGATGGCCATTTCTAGTCTTAATGCCGCCCCTACCCTTCTTTAACTCTCATTAATAAACAACAGACTGAGTTCACCGACATCAGCAATACTTCTATGGACCTGATAACCAGGCTGTTATATATACGGTGCTCTTTTATTATCTGACATCACAGATTGTCACAGTAAGTGCTGTAGCGATCTAACACTTAAAAGATATCCTCAAAAAAAATCTATGAAATGTACAGTATGTAACACATTTCAAACAAAAAAACCCCATCTCAGACTGTAAATAAACAAAATGCTACCTAACTAGAAACAGATCCTTTGCAGATAGTAAATATGCATGAGACCAGCTGAGGAAATGGTCCATACTGCTATTTGTAACTCATTAACCATCCCACATGAGCCAGTGGCCTGGCGTTTGTAATTACTGGCGCTCCAATAGAATGGCTGGAAATTAGCCTAGCAGATGAAGACACAGCTGGGACCCCTGCTGGCACTGCTGACCCTCTTACTACCAGGCCCGTTGTGAGTGATGCACACACATTTTTACATGTGTACAAAACAGAAACATCCAACGTAGATGGGTCAGAATTTAGAGCAGACTAACTGGAAAATCCAGACATGCATGAGGGTGGGGCACTTAACCCAAAATGTGAGAGTGAAAATGTATGGATGGGGTCAGTGTGGGTGAGGGGCTGCTTGCTTCTCAAAGCTGTGAGGGAGGTACTAGTAATACCCTTATCAAGATGAGGCGTTAGCAGTAAAATGCCCCTTCGTGAATGAGTTTAGATATGTTGAACTCACCTCCAGTAGACCATCACAATCAGCAGCATTATGAGGCAGAGCAGAGTTAGAGCCGACACCACCACCAAGGGGACGATCCACACCATCCTGCCCATCCCCGGGTGAGGAGATCGGGTCACGTTGTACACGACGGTCCTGTCTGGAACATACAGACACCTCAAATTATTCTACTGACTTACAACAAACTCATTTGCCAACCTTTATTGTATATGATTTATATAAAACCATAGCACGTTTCAAATTACTCTGATGGCATATGTTATTGTTTGTAGATAAAATGAGACAATCTTGTTGAAAATGGGTGAAGGGCGATTTATTTTCACTATAATTCCATCCATAAGTAACACAATGAGAGCATGTATGATGTTTTTGGTCATGGGTTTCAGTCACTTTCTGTAATAAAACATCTAAAGGCAAAATTCTAATCAGATGGGGGACGGTAGAAAAAAAATTATATAAAATGGGGGTCCGTGGTCTAATTTGTGTGAGTTTGGGGGTCCTTCACGTGAAAATGCTTGGGAACCACTTGACTATGTGATGCTTTTAGCCCTTTATTCAGTGTCTCAAAGTCCGAATCTAGAGGGGAGGGTGTATTGCATGCAGCGCTCTCTGCCAAAGTGTCTTTTTTAATGCTACCACTGGGAGTCACCAAAGTCAAAAACGTTCTACATATCCTCATTTACATTGTAGTGCTCAGAAAATGGGTTACTGGGAAGAGTTTGCACTAGGTCCAAAATCATTCAAAATCAATTCAAGCCGTGACAGACCAGAACCCACACTGTCCAACCTGAGCCTGGTCAATATTTAGCTTATTTTCAGAGAAGTCTCTTAAGGAATAATAAAGCGGGTTATTATTGCAAAACATTTAACCATACCATGACGCACACATGAATTGAGACTGATCATGAGAAAATCTAACGGCAATTGAAAATAGTTTAAAAAACAAACTAATTAATTAAAATAACTCAATTTCGAAGGAATTCCCCGAGGCAGACCCCCTATGGCAGACAGCTCACTTCTGCCTTCATGCCTCTGTATTGTATTGGCACAAAACCCGAGAGCTCCATCTTTGTGTGAGACGGTAACAGGGTAGTTACTGTCTTAAACAAGCTATTTGTCATGCCAAATTGGGCTCTTGATAGTGTTGACAGAATTTTGCTTTGGAGACAAGTGATGGCTTGGATGACAGCTGACAACAAGAGAACAAGCCTCAGTGAGAAATCAAATGGGAAGAATGTTAAAACTGAAAGAATATTGTGTCATGTGGGAGAAGGGGTCTGCTCACCAGTGTGGACAGAGAAAGGCCAGAGACTCTTCTCTTCACTACTGATTTTTGGTGACAGAGTGGAGCTCTGGGGAATCTGCATCTCTGCACTGTCATTACGAGGATCCTGAGTGGACACTGCGTTAACATCGGTGAGATTCTTCTCTACTTTGACAAGTTGGTCGTCCTCAGTGCTCACAGGCACTGTGGTGGCTTTGACTGTAGGCATCCCTTCCCCTTTCTCTTTGGCTGTGGATGCGGGGGTGGGCATTATAGGCTCATTGGCCACCGTGCTGTTTGTTTGCTTTTCCTCATTTTCAGGTGCAGTCTTGTTTTTTCTCTTCTTCTGAGCCTCTCCCTCATCCTGCTCTCCTTCTCCTTCTCCCTCTCCCTCCTCTTCCTCCTCCTCACCCTCACGTGCAGCTTGTTTCTCCTTAGATAGGGTGTCTGTGTCAGAGTCCTGAGGGGCTGCCTGCTCAGTGCTAGACTTTGCAAGCGGAATGGATGGACGGGTGGGGTTCTGCGTGGCTTGGGGCGCCTCTGTGGGCCAAACAGAACTTGGCAAAGAAGAGATGACTCCGCCGCTGACGCCCAAGCCTGCCAGCAAGGTGCTTGTCACTACTGATGCCACTGTGGCCTGGCTGCCACTGGAGGAGGGGCCCATCCCCGTTGCCATGGAGACGATGGAGAAGTGGATGCCAGAGGATGTCCAAGTGGAAGAACCAGAGCTGATGGGAGCCATGTCTGCTGAGGACACTGGAGAAATTGTGGGCTGAAAGAGACAGGCAGAGAAAAAGTTGTTATCCAACAGAAACACAACATACAAAATATGCACTGCCATCGTCTGATCAACTCACCATCCCGGTCTTCACAATACGAGACCCCTCAAATATTCTTGTTGTATTTGCTGAAAAACAAAAGACCAAGTAAGCATTTTCATGTGTCTGGCAGGCAAAAAGAGTTTAAAACTACATAATGGCTGAAGTGGTTTTGACCAGGTACCTCTGAACAGCAGAGTTTGACTGAAGTCACTGCGCAGGTCATGCTGACATACCGCCTGCACTCTGAACAGGTACAGGATGTCAGGGGACACATTAGTGATGACTGCTTTCTGCAAGAGAAAAGATGCACATACATACACACTTAAAACCACATGCAAACATATTGTACATAATGTCTTGATGTGTAGATGAATGGCGATGGCAATTCTATTCATGTAGCACATTTCATTACAAGTCAACTCAATGTGCTTTGATTCAAGCAAAAGTCACACACACACGCGCCTCTGATCAGCAGGCAGTTTGTTCCAAAGAACAGGACCACAGTAACTAAAGTAATATACTGGAGTACTACTGGAGTAATATGTTCAAATCGTCCTGTATGTGTAAACACTCTGGCAGCTGCATTATGAATGAGCTGGATCCCTAGGATTGATTGGATAATCATGAAAATATGGCGTTACAGTCGATTAATCTGCAGTGTGAATGGTTTGAGTTTTGATATGTTTTTCAGGTGATAAAATGCTGTCCTGGTGATATTGGTGTGTCTGTGTGTCTTAACATATGAATGGTAGGATATAATGTGTTTCTTTATGATAATACCAAGCTGGAGCATATATAGGTTGAAAAGCAATGGCCCAAGGACTGACCCTTGTGGAACTCCAAAGGCAATTTTTGTCTCTGCAGGTTTGAAAATACCAGTTGAAAGATAAAAGCTCCTGTCCTTTAAGTAGGATAAAATATAATTCAGGACCGTCCAAGCCAACTGAATCATGTAGCCTTTGAAATAAACGTTATGATCAACAGTGTCAAAGGCAGCAGTGAGATTAAGTAACACTAAAATAGAGGCTCTGTTTGAGTCACTGTTGATCTTAAGGTCACTGATTACTCTTAAGAGCGCTGCTTCTGTGCTGTGATTGACTCTGAAACCCGACTGGTATGTATCATAAACATTGTGAGTTGAAAGATATTTATGTATTTATTTGTATACGACTTTTTCAAGAATTTTGCTTAAGAAGGGAAGGTTGGAAATTGGTCTGTAATTGATTACCAGTGGATCCAGGTTGTTTTTCTTTGACAGAGGTGAGATTATAGCACATTTGAGAGAAACGGGGAAAATGCTAGTCTGAATGGAGCTATTAATAATATTTTTTTTATTTAATCATTTATATTGTCATTTCTAAAACAATGGAAGATGGATTTAAAAGTTTGGTTGGGATGAAGATACATTCAAACCTGCGGATGCTGTTCATTAATATCGCCTTAAGCCGCTGTTCTATCAACAGTCGTTGGCCAACAAGTTCATTGCAGTTTAAAACCTCCATTCCTTCCTAATTTAATTGTGTTGTGCAGTTTGCAGATGGCTTTACTTGTATTATAATGGCCCTCGGAACGGATGGGTGATTGCCTCTGGGATTGGAGAGCTACCATTTCTCTAAAATAATTCAGATAAAAAGGTGTCCAGAGATAGAAACAGAAAATTGAAATGGAAATGAAGCGGGCAAAATAAGAAAGACTGACAGCAGAGAGAGAAGTGGAGAGAATTCTGTCAGTAAAGGGACTGATGGACTGTGTTAATGGAGTGTAATTACATAGTGCACCTCATGAACAGTCAGCCATTTGCAATAAATGATAAAAAAAATACAAACTTACAGAGCTCTTGACAGAACAAAGATACTACACGAAAACGGCAACAAAATAATTCATTTGAATCAATTATTTGAAACAAAATAGAGAGTTTAAATGCAGGTTTTAAGAAATTAATTTAATTTAGATTTGATGCCTAAGCCTCTCAAGCAAGTTATACAATAGTATAGGGGATAATGAAGAATGCTCTACCTTCTTGTGCCTCATGTCAAGACCACAGAATACAGAAAATGAAGACGAGGCTGTGGAGATATGACGGCTCTGGCAGAGGACCACAGGGAGCCGTACGGCTGATAGGGAGTTAAAAGGTCAGTAAATGTTGCAGGGGGATGCTGAAAGTAGCAGGTAAGAACACAGGGAGACTGAAATTGGTGGTTTCTATGTTTAACAGCAGACATAAATGTTGGCTGGTTTCTGAACAAGCTGCAGGTGAGACATGGAGCTAAATGAGCTACAATAAATTGAGGGAGAGGAATCAGGACCAGTCAACATGCACTGCCAAGGTGCACTTGAACCACTGGGCGGTGGTGACCAATCACTCCGGCAGCAAAGAAGATCTATACAATCTAATCTCCCCTAAATGATGGTATTGAATAATTGCCAGAAAAGTGCTTTTGCAGAATATTATGATGTCACAGTAAAGTTGACATTTGACCTTTTTGAAATGAAATGTGATGAATTAATCTTCATTAACCTGTTAGACACTTATTTGAAGTTTTGTCATAATTAGCGTATGAATTCTTGAGTTATTTGTTCAATAGGTCACAGTGGCTTTGACCTTTGACCTCTGTCCACAAAACTCTAATCAGTTCATCCTCGGGTCCAAGTTGACCTTTTAAACAAAGATGAAGAAATTCCCTCAGAGCATTCCTGAGCTATTGTGTTCACAAGAATGGGACAGATGTAAGGTCACATTGGCCTTGACCTTTGACCACCAAAATCTAATCAGTTCATTCTTGAGTCCAAGTGAATGTTTGTGCCAAATTTGAATATCCGTCAAGGTGTTCCTGAGATAACGCATTCACAAGAATGGGACGTACCTACAGATGGACAGACAGACAGACAACCCGAAAACATAATACCTCTGGCCACGGCTATCACTGCCGCGGAGGCATAAAAATTCTTAAAACTACATCTAACCTCAAATATCTATTAATTCAGTTAATTAATTAATTTCAAAAGTTTAATTGCTTCACATGATGCATCTCTTAATTCACTGAAAGACCCATCCTCAATGTGTGCGTGCGCTGGAGGTTATAACTTCTCACGTCACACTTGTCTAATTTGAATTTTGGACCACAATTTGTTTCTAAACTTGTTGTGACGTCACAAACTAATCTTGTAGAATGTGAATAAATAAATGTGAAATTAGATTTTAAACATTAATACAGCAGAAACAACTATTTTCTATGTAAAGATACAGTATAGGGGAGTAGTGGCGTCCTGAGCAGAGAATGAAGTCACATTACCTCCTGCAAAGCATTTTTAAAGAGTTCAGTTGAATTTAAACCATCAAACTTTAGCTACCTGAAGCATATTTTATGTTCTAGGTAGCTAGTGTTAGTAAGATACTTAGAAAGTTACATTACATGAATGTAGGTCACTCTGCAGTTTTAAGAAATAGTTATCTACCAAGGTGAATACGTAACTAATGTACAGCGGGGAAAAACAGCATGTAGAGCCAAAATATTTTCACAACTCTATGTGTCCAATTGTTTTCCCATAGTATGACATCTAGTGGCAATGAATATCGTATATAGAACCTTTAAACATTAACATTAAATAAAACACACCACTGTGGGTTATTAGCTAACGCACTAGCTAGTCTCTAAGCATTAGAAGGAAAGGAGGTTGTGATATGTGTGAAGGTTTACACCATACCCTTCAAATCCCACAGATGCAGTTGCTACAATCAACCAGCAGAGGAACAAGCTGGAGGTAGTACTGCCACCAGGGAACTGATCCCAGGTCTCCGAACTGATGGGGGGGGGTGGGGGGGTATTTTGCCCCAGAACTGTTTATACCTAAAGAGGCAGTCAAGGCAACTGGGGGTCAGTGGGCTTTAAAGAGGTGCACAGCTGGGTTTTGAATTCCCACAAATGGAAGAATATGTGACCGGGGAGAAAAATGTGAAAGAGAACAGGCTTGTAGGTGTAACCTCCTGCAGGGGGAGGATATATTTCTGTAGAGACAGTGAATGCTCTGTTGGAGAGACACAGTGAGAACTGAAGTGGCAAGTCAATAATGCAGGCGCACGAGCAGAATTGTATGATCACTGGTGTCAAAAACTTCACTGTGATCTAAAGGACTAAACTCGCTCAGTTGCCTACACTGGTTACTAAAAGACGACAGCTTGTGTTCAAAGAGCTGCCTCCACTGCTGGAGTTTTTTGTTTTTGCTTTTATGTCTTTGTTTTCAATTACCTTTTGCTATAAGTTACTGCATCTTTAAGCCTATAGTATATTAACCCGCATCACAGACTAAAATATACAGAAAAAGCCACAGGTGCATTTGTCAACATATATAGCAGTTAGACTCGTCGATGTGAGTGACAGTCCTATGTGTCTATTCTTAGACAGGTGAGTGACAGGGGAGTGTCTGGGCCCTCATATCATCCAACAGCCACAAGCAGAGTTCATCACAACCTGTCACCTCCTCTACACACTGTCACTGATCCAGCCACCCTCTGATCCTGCCAGATACATCAGAGGTTTTGAAAAAAAACCAATCAGAACTGTTCAAACCACATCCATGCTGAAAAAGAAAAAGAAATTTATAAAAACAGAAGGAAAAAAATGATTCTGGCTTTGGTTGGTTCTTAGAGGCAGTTGATAATACTCACTGTTCTCTGGTCCCCAGTCTTGGTGAATGTCTTTTCATCAGCAACATCACGTTTCACCCAGCTGTAGGAGACCATGTAACTGGCGATGGGCGGGTGGTAGATGGTCAGGGGGCGTTCCCAACTCACCATCAATGCCGTCTGGTTCAGTGGCTGGATCTTCATGCTCACTGGGGCACTACTGCACACTGAAAGACCAGAAGAGTAAGATAAAGGAGCAGCACAAAAAGAAAGAAAGAACAAAAAAACACTACAAAGAAAAAAAACAAAACAGTGACACTATTCATCATGTAAATGCAGCTGGGTGAAAACGAAAGACTGTGGTTGGGAGGACTGCCTGACCGCATGTATTTGTGTCTGTTGGTGCGAGTGGGCAGAATGCAAGTTGGCCTTTTAACAAGCCCCGTTATTACCGTCTGCTGCTGCCTTGACTCAAATCTCAATGTCCACTTGAGAGACGTCTAAAGATGATAGATAGTACAGTAAGTCAATAACAAATACACTCCTAGGGGCTTGACTGTAGTCAAAGACAACGCCTCAGGTGTCAGTGTAGACAGACAGTCAGTCCAGACACTTGTGCCTTTTCCACGTCACAACACTGCAAGAGAGGTAGAATACCACACAGCTGGGTGTAGTGTTCAACGTGTGGTACAGATAATACTGCGACTTCCTGCCCATACGTAATTTCCATGCTCCTGTCTGTGTGACATTAAACAGGATGCATTAAGATGACGAAAGAAAACCTGTGTGTCAGCCTCAAGGTGGCAGTGTAGGCTGCAGCACGGATATTTCCATAGTGATCTGTCAGGATGAATAAGGGACAATCTGGACATACTGCACAACACATCAGGGTAACAGCAATCAGGAACCAGTGTCAACTGACTTTGTACACACAGGGTTTCTGTCAAATTGAAATTGTCACCACCGTTTTCTCCATTTACACAGTGATGCTATGGTGCAAATTATGCACCATGATATGTGAAAAGGGAGGCAGGGCAGAAGGAAGTCAGTCAGAGAGACTCGGGGGAGAAAAAAACATAGCAGGAATATATTGGGGTGTTGATGAGGTGTGACAGGTGTGAAATGTATTATAACCCGTCAGATGTCGATTGTCAACCTCAGTAGCTCAACAACAGCTGAAGACATTGTCGTGGTTTCACTGCCTGCATCATTACTGTCATGACAGTCATCATCCTTTTCCCCATCAACGCTGGTGCACTAGCAACACTAAAAACAGCAGGTGTAGATGTACAAGATATTCATCTTATCAACCCATGTTCTGCACCTTGCAATAAAACAGTGTTGTGATTCCAATTTGTATTTTCTCTCTTAATTATAAACTTAACTGATCCAAGGCAGTTGTTCATTTTATGTTAGCAGCCAAATTAACCAGTGTTCCTTTAAATCGGTCCGCAATCTGGATAAAAATGGGATTTTGTTACTTTGTCTCAGGTTCAAGTGAAAACAAAGTCTTCAACTGTGACACTATATGGGGCAAAATAGTGGATAGTACCAAATGTATCATCACTGGTAAAATTACTTAACATGCTAGTGATTCTGTAGAAGATCCTACTATTTTAACACATACATTATAACCTCCCAAAACAACCCACAATGTGGTTTCACCTTAGTCTGCAGTACCCCTCAGAGCAGAACATGAATCTTTCTCCAAGCAGTTTCTACCATAAATGGGATGAATTGAATATTGTCAAAAAAACAGCAGTTGCGCAGCTTCTCTCCTCTCAAGGCTGTAAAACCTGTTTTAAAGTCAACTGTGTGAAGACATTGGAATGATGTGAAAAACAATTTAATTGAAGATACAAAGACTGATTTTAACATTAATAATTGGTAGGAAAGTCAAGTAATCTAAGGGCCAATTACCAACGCCTGCCTACAGTGCCTTTATGATAATGTCTTCTTTTTACATCTGCCACCATATTGATTAGAATATTAGACTATGTTAATGATGTTACTTGGATTAATGTTTAATCTACTGAAAGAAAATGAATTGACCAGTAATCAAGCAAGCAATCAGTCTAATTAAAAATTGAATAAAAGTTGATTGTAGCCTGATGAACATTATCACCATTAACCAACCAAATTCTGAATACACCAAATCTTAGGAAAAAGGCTTGCATGCACAGGGTGAGAGTTTTTTTGTTTTTTTAAACACATACACACATACAGTATTAAAGCAAACACAAACACAAAAATAAAGACTTCCCTTTAAATTGTGTTCATTACTGGATAAACAAGGAATCTGCACCACACAAATGAATCTGCAACCTGTGCTTTGCAACAGAAAAGGTAAGCTATGCATCTCTAATGGCCTAACAACTTTCATGGCCATAAAAGCCACACTGATGGCATATTCAGTCAAGGTGCGACTCTCACAATATTTACAAGCAAAGCCATCATTTACTGTGCACAGATAAAATACCAACCCCCTCACACACCCTTGTCAAGCTGTGAACATAACTACCAGCGACATAGCTACAAAACGGCCAGACGTGTTCAGCTACATTGTCTCCGAGTTGCCATTGAAGTGTCGCTCAAGTGCTCGTTGACCATTGACTTCCATTGTTTACATGGAACAGGAATTGAAGGGAGACGTGAGTGGAAGTGGCAAAACAAAAACATATGATTGGTTGACGCATCACTGTGTCGTTGAAGCGCTGGAAAAGGTTTGACTTTGATTTGTAGCGCGTCAGGCAGGGACAAGTGTCAGGTGTCACTTTCTGGCTTCATGTCGCCGGCTTCCATGAAAATAACCCTTAGCCTGATGCTCTGTCGCCGGTCATGTCAACACAGCATCACATGTCACCCCTGAAGTTTAGACTGACACTCCCAGCACCTCCCATTAGGTATAGATTCTTATATTTGAACACAGTGAAATAGAAATGGCACAAAGGCAAAACGAGGAAGAGGGAGGGTAAGTGTTAAAAAAAATGGAGAGACACTGGTCCACATACATTCTGCCTACTGACATGCATAATCACAAAAGCAATTTCACAATTTAATTTGTATGGGTCTATTTTAGCCGTGCAACATATTGATGCATGATTGCTGATCGGCCGTGTTAGAGTGCTCCAACTTCATCACAAGCATTCCCAATCCATTCTCCCCGCCAAAAAACCAACAACACTACTTTAATGCGCAGCAGCCTTTCTCATTATTCCCACAGAGATCCTGTACTGTTCAGTGAAAGCAAGTGGTGCAAGATGCACACATAAAAGAGAAAGACGAACAAAAATACCCTAATCAAGGCCTGCATGAGGTCTGTGCTTTGTATTATACGTTCTTTGATATGAGAATGAGTTGTTACACTGAAAGAATTACGGACGCTATAAACTTTATCCAAAAATATACGGAAATTTTAATCATGACCCATGATTGTGCTCCGTCAGTAATTTTACCCGTCTTTAAAATAAAAAAAAGAACTACTTTCTGCGGTCCTATTATATTTACTCACCCCCTGATTTAAGCAGGGTCCTATGAATGGGTCTTCATGTGGAGCAGCTAGAATCAATGTGTCCTATGATTGTTTGTAAAACTAGAATTGTCATAATCAGCGTATGAATACTGATATGAATATGAGTTGTGAGTAAAAACTTGTTTAATAGGTCACAGTGACCATAACCTTTGACCTCTGACCACCAAAATTCAATCAGTTTATCCTTAGGTCCAAGTGGACATTTGTACCAAATCTTAAGAAATTCTCTCAAAGCGTTCCTGAGATATTGTGTTCACAAGAATGGAACGGACAGATGGACGGAAAACCCAAAAACATTGTTGCCGCAAAGTCATAATAAAGAAGGCAGAATTTTCAGTGGTCAATCTGATGCCATTATTATTGTAAATTGCTCTGTGCAAGAACAAAAGCTTGACAGGCCCGGCAACAATCCCTAAGGGGTTGGGGCTTAGTGGGTGGTTAATTAATACAAATTTTGAAGGTTCTAAACTATCAAAATTTCAGAAAGCAATATGGCTTGTGGGACAGCCCTGTGTAAGATTTTGCGGGTAGCTTTTGAATGTGATGTGACATTTGCTGATCTCTAATGTAACCATGACCTACACACCTGCATTCTGTACTACTAATCCACACTTAACTGTAATATCAATGATGATCATTGATTGCCCAAGTTGACAGAAAACTTTGACTATTCCAGTAAAAAAGAGTAATGATTGTAATCACATGATTGTTATTACATCAGATCCTTAGGTTACACCAGTAGTGCAATATTAAACGAGAGGGATAATGTGATACAATGCAGAAAATAAAACTTACCTCTTGAAGCCTCAGTGCCATGAGGGCTTCCTACGACCTCAGTTAAATCTTTTTGCCATGCATCTTTTACAGCCGACTTAAAGACTTTCCTATTGTCCAGGTCCTGTAGGGGTCGGAAGTTGTTCCTCAGGTACTCGACAGACTTGACGTGGTCCTGTTGTTCTGTTGTTAAGATGGAGTAAAAGGCCTCCAGCTAAAAGGAATAAAAGGAGAGATTAGCTCGTGAAGCATATTTAAGTACTTTTGTTACCGTATGTGTGTGTGTGTGTGTGTGTGTGTGTGTGTGTGTGTGTGTGTGTGTGTGTGTGTGTGTGTGTGTGTGTGT
>JBBPCS010000359.1:5740813-5768794 GCA_037974645.1 Hollardia meadi
GTGTGTGTGTGTGTGTGTGTGTGTGTGTGTGTGTGTGTGTGTGTGTGTGTGTGTGTGTGTGTGTGTGTGTGTAGGACACCATTTGACAGCAGCGGACTGGTCACAAACGGAACACAGTATCTGCAAAAAACGTTCACACCACAGGTGCACGCAGGCACGAACCTCAGCTATTATCCTGGCTACCTACAGTGCTGTAACTTCTCAATGAGGCAAATTTGTGGCCATTGATTGCCATGAATGATCTCCTGCCGCGTGCTGTAATGACTACACATTACAGATACTGTGGAATCAATGTGTCCTATGCATGCTTCGAGAAACGAATTACAGGTTCAACACAGACTATCTGACTATCAATATTCTTGCAGCAAAAGTTGTTTTTGGACAAAAGATTCGTCCTTCTGGAAGTTGATAGAAATTCGACTAAGGCCTGTGAATTTCTACAGCACAGCACCCTCTAGAGGGTATGTACAGAGGATATGGAACTGGAGTAACCCAAGAATTGTATGCATAAAAGATGCAGCAAAGGACTGTGCCTGGGATCAGAATAAAGCACAGGGTGTGGCATATTTTGTCTTTCAAAATTACAAATGGTAAAAAGCGTGGGTAAGCCATTGTAAAATACAAAGTTGAGTGCTTTAAATTGCTACATTTTTCATTAAACACATGTTAAACCTTTACTACAGTACTTCATATTAACAGATATTTAAATTTAAACGTTTCTGCACTTGAACAACTTTAACAGCATGAGAACCAGCCTCTATGTGCAGCAGTATTTATTTAAGACCCTACAGTCGCCATCTCAGACAAACACCATGATATATGCGTAAGAGCCATCTAACTGGGTCATTCAAATATCAGTAATTGGCTTCCTCTCCCTGCTTAATAATCTACTATATATAGGCAGTTTTGGTTTAATATGCAGAGGAGTTGGGGAGGAATGAAGGAAAAGGGGAGAGGAGAGGTAGATGAGGGGATAAATTGCTTGTGCGTCCACACTGTAGGACAGCAAGTGGTCCACTGACTGTATGCAAATGTGATCCGACTGTGCGTAGAGAATATAGCTGTCTGGGCATGTGTGTGTGTGTGTGTGTGTGTGTGTGTGCGTGTGTTTGAACTCAACGGACCTGAGAGTGGGACAGATACACAGGCCTGGAGAAGATGATCCACTCCACTACCTTGCTGCAGGGCGGCGTGGTCAGAGAGCCGGTGTATCGGTAATAACCGTCAACCGATGATGGCAGCAGATCCCTCAGGATGAACGACCTGAGGCTGGTCTCTTTTTCTGGGTAAAGCAAGGGATCAATACTTATTAATACACAGAAATGAAAATCAGCTGTCTTCTGTACAGGTACAAAAATATCATATCTTACACCTTTCCAATGCTTTTCTAAAACCCTGCATAACTTGAGTTACATTTACACCACTTTTACGAGGTTGTTCCATTTTACCGTCCCTCTGGCATTATTACTGCTTTCCTGAAACCTCCACTCATGGAATGATGGGGACAGCAGTTAAAAGCCTCAGCACTTGTTATCACTCCAGCCAGATCTTTCTACTCAGATGGGCTGAGAGAGGACCAAAGGGAGAGTAGTCAGATAAAATGACCTGCTCTGACAACTGATTTCTGTTTAGGTGGTAGCCTGCTCTGCTCCTTGTAACAACTGTGGCATGGGCCACAGGGATTAAGACTGAGCCAAATGATAACCAGATCTGTTCTATCTTCTGTCTTCAGAACAAAAAAAACAAAACATGCAGGAATCAGTTGTGATCCAGAGAAAGATCCCTTTATCTCCTGCAAATCCGCTGTGTGGGGCTGTCCAAGTGGGCTTGTTTTTGTCCTTGAATTATGGCGTTAAAAACCCAAATAAAACCGAATTTACGTCAATTCTAATCTCTCATAGCTCATGACCTTATCAGGAAAAAAAAGAGGTTTAGCGTGATAGGACTAATAGGACTACTGAGGCATTGGAAGCCTCGCCTCCATACCTCATCTGTACTCAGAGTCAAATTCAGTATTCACAGCCTTTCTTCTCCCCGTCTTCAGACAGTGTACGTGCCCTATCGCTCATGGGCTGCAGAGATGCTGATGGATGGATGACTGTGGGATAACAAGCTAGTGGCAAACCAACCACCCTAACAGGGGAGGAGGCGGGAAGCATTTAGCAGCCGGCAGGAAGACACTCCAAAAACCACCACACCCTCTCAGTGCTTTCTTTCAGCTGGGAGATGAGAGATACTGGGATGCTAGTAAGAACATCTGTCTAGCTATACAGCACAGTATAGAGTGCCACTACTTGAGACTGATGGACATTTGGAAAATAGTCCAGTATACAGTAACCACAGCTTTTTAGCAACATGCTATTATCAAGGTTATATAATAAAAGTGTATTGTGAATACCTCTGTGAAATGAGAATGGACTCCCAGCTGAAAATCAATCAGAAAAAAAGGCTATTTCCTTATATTGTAATTACTTTAATGAAATTTGAGAGTGTAGAAATTTCACTGAATGAAGGGACTAATTTTCTGATTCTGAGGCCAACTCACGTGTTTTCAAAGAATCTCTAGTGGTCTTGAAGTGAGCTTTGTTTCCCGTATGCATATTTCAGTGTATTTTCCTTCTCATTCAAAAGCTGCAAAAGTTTTTCTCCTTTCACCAAAAGCTCAACACAAGAAGTCATGACCCTGCCAATGCACATTTCACAAAATCAAATATCCATCTGTAGAAAGTACAGAGAAATTATAATTAGAAACAACTCAATGAAGCCCAGCGCTACTCTAGAGAAACTAGCAGGAGTACAAAGCATTTCACCATGCTTCTATAGACATCCTCATCCATTTACATGTCCTTGTCGGTGTATGCTTATGCTCACATAAAGACCATGAGCAGCCGGTTGTAAAACAAGTCATACGTGTCTGTGTAAACAGAGCTGCCATGTCCCTAGATGCAGTAAAGGATTGCACAGTCTCAAACATCTGTTTATGGTCTGCATAAGTCATGATGCAGTTAAGCCGGCACATCAGCATTCGCTTAAGACAATATGCTGTGGCATGCAGCACAAGACGTTCACAGTTTAAATGCGAATATGAGCCTTTGCAGCAAGCTACGATCCATAGGAGCCTATACGTGTATGTCTGCTTCAGAAAAAAAAACAGGTGTGTTGTCTAATTGAGGCTCAGATGTAATTAATAGTTTTTCTCTGTGAGTGAAGCTCCTTAGAGGTCTCCTACTGTGGAGCTACATTAACAAGGGAGAGGCGGTATCTTGCAAATTTTCCCTCCTTTTGAAGTTAAACTCTGCTCATATCTTGTGTTTAGACTCTAATTTGGGTTTAAAAAAACAAAAAACAAAACGAAGCCCAATGCTTAAGCAGCTGAAAGCAAGAGGAACAATCTTTGTTCAATGAAGGTTGGGAGGAGCACAATGTCTGCACTGTCACAAGGTATTTACCTCTAGGATCAACCAAAACATGACCAACAGCAATGCCAGAGGGATTTGTAGAGGATGATTGCTCTTTGGATATCCCACGTGAACTCCATTTAAGAAGGACTAAGGACTCACTACATATATAGTACAAGTTTGCTCTATATGAAGCAGAGTTGGTAATGGGGTTATTTCCTCATCACTTACCATGATGCACTACTCTTTTCAATCCCTGGATGATGGGGTCCACAGCAGGATTGTCTTTTTCCCCAAGCTGCAGGAAATGTCCAGAGACAAGGGATTACAAAAGGGATTACAAGACAATAATAATAATAATCTAACACAATGACTAAAGACAATCACACGACACAGGGCAACATCTCTACAGTAAAATATAATCTAGCAGCATCTAATACCAACTGTTCGTATTATGAAGTTTGTGAAGTTCCATTTTTTGGCGTGATTTTACTATAGAGAGGATTTAGTCCTATGGTCATTTTTGAGGAAGAGTTGTTTCTACTGGTGCACTTGATGACTGAATTGTATTTGTGTATTTTTGTACAAACAAATTATACAAAATGTACTCAAAATATCAGCAGCACTTAATTATCCTTGGAGGAAAATTATCATTACATTTTAACATGTACTATTACCAAATTTATGATAGATACATTACATTAGACATAAAATCAATTTGAGATTTAGGTTGATACTTTTGAGATTCTGTACCCATAAAACACAATAAATAAACTCTGAACACATCGGATGATTTCATGAGCTTTGTAACCTTCAGTGGTTGGAGGTATACAGTAACTGAGGCCATTTAGTCGTTAGCCATACTGTCACCAGAGGACACCAGTGTTGAATCCTTCCTCATCTATCAGGCCTACTCCTAATTCTTTACAATGACTGAAGACTGGCAAATATTGTTCAGCCCCACATTCTACAGTATTCCCAATGGCCTACTTAAGGGACAAGATTGGACAAAACAGTGTTGGGATGCGGAGACCAATCTTCCATTGCTCAACATTAATTCAGGTCATTCAGAGGAGAATAATAATGTGGAACTGAATGCTGAATCTGGATAATACGCACACCTTAGAGGCTATTAATAAGCCTTTGGGGAGCACAGGAAGAACTCTCCTTATTGATTAGAAATGGTGAATCTGAGCCTGTGTGTGTGTGCCCGCTTAAAAGACCCTCACAATGTAAACTGCTATTCAGCGGATTGTGTATGGTGGTGCTAATTGCAGTAAGCAATAGGGCTGTCAGGACCCAGCGGAGGCATTTAGGTCCTCGTCCAGCACTGTTTTATCACTGTCTGAGAGTAGACCTACATTATAAAACACCTGTGTCCCCATTCCAGACGCCTTCTTCCTGAGAGCTGGCCCATCCCTTCATGCTATTAGGCTGAATATTAGCCCGCATTGATCACCTGCCATCAATCGCCAATGTTCTGCTAATAGAAATTAAGTGTGTAACATCGAGAGGGGTGCTGGTGTGTGCTTTTTCACCGCTCATAAATCTCTGAGGTGTTTTTACAGTTAAAAGAAATTAGGACCACTCTTGTCCATTAAGAGCTTATGTGTGCAGACCTTCAGGGGGCAGTATCTCTTGTAGTATCTAAGTAAGCAATCTGCAATGTGCCACAGAACAGAAAAATAATCAACTGCCGGGTGAAGGGAAACTGTCACAACACAAGGGCCAATGATCGTCTCTAGTAAATATCTACTATTCACTGACTTCAAAAGAAGTATTTACATTTCCATCCTTCTCATAATTGGATTAACACAACTTCAACTCTCCTCATTAAGTCATAACTGCCTCACTGTTTTACAATGTAAAACGGTAAAATGGTATGCCTCTTTGACTTGATTTACTATTTTCTGTAATGGTTTTGTCAGTTTCTTTTAACCCAGTCATGTTATATTTATTTACTAATTTCCTTGGTTTTATAAAGTGTCTCTTAAAGTTCATGTTTTAAGCACTATATATCTATATAAAGTCATTTTATAAGCCTATATAAAAAGGATAATTTCCATCTAGGCAATACTACCAACAACCTAATGAAGAGGTTACAAAGAGGTACACAGAGCAGTGGAACTCTTCTGACAAAAGTAAATTGTGATGATGGAGGATGCATCTTTAACACGAGTCTACTGCTAGCAGCAAAGTCTAATGCCTAACATCAGCGTGCTAAAATGCTGGCAGTGACAATGCTAACATTCCAATATTAAGCAGGTATCATGTTTAACATGTTCACAATATCAGTTTAGCATGTTAACATTTGCTGATTAACACTAAACACAAAAGTACAGCTGAGGCTGATGGGAATGTTACTAGTTTGTTTTTTTGTTTTTTTATGTATTTGACAAATAGAAATGTAATGTCAGAGCATCGTCAAACTGATTAAAACTAATCCTGATGAAGCTATGACTGCCTGCACCAATTATCATGGTAATCCTTCCATCCAATGGTTTTTGAGATATTTCAGTCTGGATCAAAGCGGTGGACTGATGCTAACATGGCTAAAAATGTACAGTATGTGTTCCATAAAGGCACTCTTGTAGTCGTGGTTTTCTTCAGATTACATTCAGATTACACATCTCGACCTTCAGCCTTGGTGATACTGTACCTCAAAGAAGACGGCCATGGCTGATATGATGCGTCTTTCCTTGATGGCAGCGCTGAGGCTGTCAAAGTCATCTGAATTGTAAAGGTAGATCTGCATCTGGGATGGGAAACAGAGCATAGACAGCTCAAGGAGTGGACAAGGAGAACCAACAGTCCTGTCATCAATCACTTGGACACACGGCTGAGAAGCTGACGAAAAGCTGTTTTGAAGGGCATAAAAGATGATGTATTTATCACTCTCATAAATCTCCCATAATCTGTGTCATTCTTTTTTGTGTTCTGCCACTCCTGGAGGATACTAGAGGAATACAACGTCCCATTCCTCAGGGCGACTGCCCACACATAGTTACAAAAAGAGAGGAAGAACTGGAAGACTGTGCTGTCCCTGTGGTGAGATCTGACAGAATGGTAGGCTTTTAATCATTGCTCACAATTTCCTTAAATCACCCACAACATCACTTCTGATTTCACAACATGGCTTAGGATGTGTGAATTATAATGTGAAAACCATCATACACAGAATACATCATATACATGTCATCGCTCTAGTTTCCTATTCGTATTCATTTTATTTCAAAGCATACCTATTGTGGTAGTGCCGATCAAAACTATCAAATCATTCTAAAATTAGCAATTGGAGCTGTCCATCATCTCACTGTCTCGAGCCTCTTTAAAATGAAAACCCCTTTCATGTCGTTGAACCAAATTAATTGACAATGAAAAAAGGTCCTAGATGTTGATTTAATTAAAAGGCTATGCTTTCCTTTTTTTCTTTTTCTGAGGGAATTTACGAGAAACCAATCAGCTACAATTACAGATGCAAAGCGTAAAAATAAATCTAGTATATATAAGGATAAATCCATTAAAGCATACTGCAGGCCTAAACCAGGTACAAAATGACTCAATCCAGATAATTTAAGTGAATTTAAGTGATCACTTTCCTCCAGAGTTCCTTTAACTGCAGCCTTTAATTGAACTAATTTGTTGTCTTGGAACTCCGCAAGAAAGAGCTCCGACCATTCATCATCCTTCAGCTGTTATTAACTGCATCACCCAATTAAGCTGGCCCCCCTTAGGCTTCATTTACTCACTGACATTAGCTCATGTGACCTGCTCTTGTTAATGGCACACTGGAAAACTAGATATTCAATTATCAAACGCTTTCATAGCAGCCAATAAAAACAAATGTTGCCAAAAGCCATTTGAATCACTTGATTGGATGCTTTGTTTCACTGAAGGTTTGTGAGCTCTGACACAAATCCCTCACTGAAGTCGATTTCATTCGAATCCACAGTTTTATGGTTTTAAGCAAACCAATTTTTAAGCTCTCTTAAGACATTCATACACATACATATATACAAATGTTTGTTTTTGTCAGAAGAAAATTTCCCACACTGTTTCAGAGAGTGGTAAATCTGTAAATGGTGAGCACCAATAACCAACGACAGCTTGTGAGAAACCAGAAGTAAGAGGAGGAGACCGAAAGACAACAAAACATTATTTAAACTAGTTTTCTCTGAAGAGCAGACAGCCCATGTAGTCCACATTTCCTGAGCCCTTATTTAGTCTAAATTCATTCTATATCCCTGGATTTTTCGTTTTGTTTTCAGGCACAAGATGAGTGCAAACAAAAATGTTGAAAGCTGCTCTGCATTCATAAATTCCATTAAGCTCAAACAGGTGAAAAACAAAGTCATGTTTGGCATGATTTCCCAAGACAGCAAGATACCGAAGCAAGAGAAGAAAACTTAAACAAATAAGAGAGATCTACGTTTATCACAGCAGCACAAATTTATTAATCTTTCTGTACAACAACTGTGCTAATGCAGCTTTTTGTTGTTAACAGTTAAATGTGTCTTTCGTAAAACAGTATGATTTCCTCACTCTATCACGCTCAACCATCTACGTTATCCTTTCACTTAGCCACCTACAAAGTGCCGGAGCCCCCCCCCCCCCATTTTCAAGGAGAATAAAATATTACAAAATTTGTACAATGTGTTGCTGAACAAATATATGAAACACATTTTCACATTACAGAGAATGTCATACATATACTGTATATAATGTATTTATCCATGTACATTTAGAATGACAACAACACAGCCAGACGTTCCTTGCAGTACAGCCAAAGGCTTTGTCCATTTTAACGTTGGCTTATGATTAATACGTCTGAGTGGAACTAAACAAATAACTGTTAAATTACTACTGGACCCAGTGCAACAGCCAATGTTAATGCCGCTATTTAACACCTAAACGGCTGGTGTCGTTTGTCTCCTGTCATATGGCTCCTTATAAAAACATATTCACTATGTCGATGATGTGTCACTGTTGCTACAATGGCTGTTGGCTGTAGTGAGTCAGACAATGTCAGACACTCAATGCAAAGCAACTTAACACATGCTAGACAAAACAAACAGATGAAGAAATAAAATCACCTTATTGCATAATTCATATATTGATGCAGACATTTGTTATACACCTAGCATTAGCCTTTCTAGCTGCCAAATTCATCATTCGCTCTTTTTCCAACACCACTGATGGGTTGTTGGCTTCCATGCGCCACGAACCATGACAATAACTGCTGGTTCAGGTGTGTTTAGTTTTTAGTTTAATCACATTATTATAAATTTGGTAATGTTTTCGGTATTTACTTGCGTTTCCTCTTTGTAGTTATGCTGCCTGTATTTATAGTGCGTCTCTTGATTTGGTTGTATTTTGGTTGTCATATGTGCTTCCAAATTAGCAACTGTGTTTTTCAATTTGCTAAGTCTTTCTGGACTAATGTTACATGTGTGTTTTGCTATTACTTCTTAATTTCCAGCTGAGCTCTGAGCGTCGCCACATTTACCCCCATTAGTCTTGACTTACCTGGGACTCTTGCTGCATACCCTCAATCAACTTTGTTGCAGATGTGCTTTCAGTGCTACTGGAGCTCTTGCTCGGAAATGTACTGCACTGTGCACCCACCCTAACACTTCATACATCTGCAGTAATGGGTCCCAACACATACCCTTCCCAAGGTGTGATTTGTAATCCATGTATAATTAATCTAACCTTGGTGACACCCCAATATATTATTAGTAAATATCTTCCTATGGTACCCTGAGGCAGAAAATAAATCCTCCGTTTCATTTTTCATTGTGCTGTTTGAGCGAACAGGTGGTCCATCTATCGATTTCCTCACTTCACTCCCACGAAAAAGGCCATGGTTAGATTAATGTCAAGCTCAGGAGCCATAGGCCGAGCAGCTCACAGCTTTTTTCTTTTGTTTATATGACTGTGTTACAAAGGTAGAGTAGCTCCATAATACAGCTCATTGAATTTGTCTTTCCACCCCCTGTGCCTATTGTGTGAACTATATTTGTGTATATTTTCAAGCTTCTGGGCAGGTGAGATAAACACTTTTGAGGTTTTTCTTTTTCTTGCACTGTAGGAGTAAATGCTTTATGCAGTGTGTTGCCAGAGACTCAGGGTGGAATGTGAGTCATTTGGAGTGGAGAGATAATTAGACAGCAGATTGGAAAAAAGTCTCTGTATAGCAGAGACAAATAAGCACTGGAGCTCAACCTCCAAGGTCATGCTGCCTCAACTCTTGAAGAACAAAACATATGCGCCACAAAACAAAAGCTAACCTCTGCTATAAAAGATCACTGTGTTTATCAAACACAAACATTTATTAAAGGTAGAGTTCTGCTGCACACAACGTGTCAGATGTAATATAATCTCAGATACATCAAATTCTGTCGAGGCATAAATATGAAATATGAAAATGCCACATCACGCAGGATGAAGCGGTTAAATGGCCAAAGGCTAGATCCCGCGTAACCATATTCCCCTTCAACTATTCATCATTTGATTTCAATATTTTACCTTCCGGGTCCCTTGTGTGAAACAATATGTCATGTCTGATACATGTAGGCTGACTTATTGATAAAGAGAATAAAAATAATTTTAAAAAACTCTCATGTGCTATTTCTGCATATATGGTGCACAATATACATACATTATACACTTAACATGACTTATTTAATATGACAGTTGGAATGACTGGTTGTCTTTGTATTTTTTCTAATGTGTTAATTTCTTTGCGTCACTCATGAAAACTCAATCCCAGTCATAATGGGTGTGTCAAATCAATTCAATCTGGGCTGCATTTTCTTCACAACCATGTTTACAGAATAAATCTATTAAATATAGACTTTCTTTGCATCCAAATGGCAGAGCTTTATGATTGCTGCTAGGCATTCTGATTCGATGCATAAGCACTAATACTCTAAAGCAACTGTTTTTGTCTGATGTAGCCCTTTATTGAGACTAACATATTATATATTTTTTTTCCTTTTTATCTTCCAAAATGTGTAATTTGAAATTGATTTTAAACTTTGTTGTTACATAAACATGGATAGGGTTATCATGTATTTTCATACTGTACAGAACACAATAATCCCATAACTGTGGATGTTTAGGTTTGGTCCCATTTTCCTTTATTTTAGCAGGTTTGATCAAGATTTGCATTCGTACTGCATCATCTATCCTTTATCTTTGTCTATTATCTATTTCAACGTTTCCCTTTTTTATGCACTCTCAACTTCAGCACATCATGTTCAGGTGGTACAACTGACTCAGGTTGCTTGAATTTGTGTAATTGAAATATAATTGAAATTGAAATATAAATTGAAATATAATGAAAAGCTTCAAGCAGCTTCAAACTAATTTAATATTATGTTTACGCTACTTCACAATCTTTTCACGTAACCCTGTTAGGTATGTTTTTTTTAAATTGATTTTAAAACATGACCATCCAATTTCAAGCACATTTACCTTGGATTTGATTTGAATCTCTTTTAGCTCATTGTCATTAAAAGCTAGTTAAAAATACAATAATTCATAAATAATTCAACACATTTGGAATCCATGTTCTTTGACAGATATGTCAATGCAAAAAACTTGGTCTACACACAAAGATGTGTTTAGCTGTTATACTATTGTCTTTTTTTTTTCTTACAGCTGGTCTAATTGATCATTAAAGTGAATTCCATCGTCTTATTTAGGAGCACACCATCAAAGGAGCCACATGCACAACAGCTTTATAATGGCTGTATATAAGCCTATGCCCTTTATAACACTACGCTGAACAGAAAATGATGTGGCAAAAATAAATCTAATTACTCAGCCATACAGTATCAAAAGCCATGCCCGCAGAGAGGGCTCCAAAGAACAGGGCCAAGAAACAAACACAGGATGACTCTAGCTGCGTGTTTGGAGATAAGACAAAGAGGCACACTAACAGCAATTTCCTGTTTTTATAAACGGGTATATTTACACTAATTATTAACTATTTGACAATAGAGGGGGTGAACACTTCTTTATATAACCCCATAAAAATTTTGAGTATGACATTTTTGCAAATTCATTTTAGATAATGAGTAGGATTTGCAATGTAAATGTAAAACATTTGAAAGACACTAATATTAAAGAAGTGGGATTTCTGCTTTAATCCTGGTGCCAGAATAAATAATACAAAAAGGTTTCAGACTTAATACCCTTTATATGTGTGCCACAAGAGTTGGTGATTTCTTTTTCCCTGTTCTCCCTTTGTTTCTCTTGGCTGCTCTTGGTGTTTAAGCATTCATTGTGTAAATAATCTGTAATGGCCTTGTGCAAAAGTAATTTTAAGAGCAAGAAAAGTACAAACTTCTCCTTCATATTATCTATTATAATTATTATTATTATTATATATCTATTTTACTATATATTGTTTATTTCAAACTCTACAAAAAAACCTTTATTTTCCATCCTCATGTCATTCTTTCATTCATTTGATATCCTTGACACTGAATCAAAAGATTATCTGTCTACTGTATTTTATATTGGACCCGTCTCCTGTCATATGGCATGACAAAAACCATATTCACTATATTGGAGATGAGTCAGTTGCTAGGATATACTGTATATATTGTGAGTCAAACATTGTCACATACTCAGTGGACTGCAACGTAACACATGCTAGACAAAACAAGCAGATACAGGAAAAGGTTTGTCAATTCTAATTGCATATTTCAGATATGAATGCAGATATTAACTATACATGTAGCGTTAGCTCCTTTCTAGCTGCCCAGTTCATTCTTTACTCATTTTCCAACACCACAGACCATTTAAGGTGAAATGTTTTCAGTGTTAATTCCTTGATTAGTGTAATTTTAAGCATTTTACTGTTCTTAAAAGTCAGAATTGAGGCAGCAGAAGCTGATATATCCTTACTATTAGTCCCTACAGTAGTATTGGTTAAGTTCCAAAAATGCTGGGTCCTATACTGCCTACAGTGCTCTAAACCATATTTTTTAGAGCCTCCCCGCCTGGTAAATGCCCACATCTGTCAAACTCAACACCCCCACTTTGTAAACCAGACTTTCTGTTTTAAATTTGTGGTCTCCAAGCACAAAAATGAGATGACTCCTAATGACATCATCAGTTATTTTCTCACTAATTTCTGCTTAGGTGTTATTTTCTAGTAAACTGACCATAATGTGCAAAAGCTGTGAAGTTCCGCTTTCTAACTATAAGTTCGGATCTAGGTTTAAAATTCCCCAATGCAAGGAAAAGCAATACAATAAGTTTGAAAACATTTACTATTGTATTTGTCTATGTTGTATGTAGACACATTTTTATTAGGAGAGTTTATTTTTTAATTAAGAACGCTCTTTTTTTAATTTGATTTTTTTTCAGCATCCTGAAAAAATAAGAGCTTATTTAAACTTTAGACCACAGTGAAATTCGCCAACGGTCTTAACAATCCTGAGCTCTCAGTAGAGACTTTCTTGGAGATGAGGTAAAACTGGATTTTAGATGCATTGTTGTGCTGCCTCAATAGTGCACCACCTCTAATACCACTTCTAGGCTTGTGATCCCCGCAGAATGTTTCAATAACTATTGATGACATGTCACAAAGAATTAAGCCTGATCTACAAAGAGAAGTGTGTGTTATCCTTCACTCTGATGTTCATAGCATTCACAAACAGTTTAGGAAGAGTTTTTATTTTTTGTCTTTATAAAAACCACATATCTAAACCAGGGCTGTCCCAAGTGGAGATGGCCAGCCATAAGGTTCAATTTGCAAAGTCATAATTCAAAAAAAATATAAAGGCCTAATATAAATCACTGCTTATGTTGTTTATTGTTTAGGTAAAAATGCTTGGGATCCCAGTCCCATTTTGCATCTTAACAGTACAATACAATAGAATACAATACAATACAATAGGTGTTCGGAGTGCCATATAGCCCACCTGGTAGAGTGCGCGCCCCCTGTACAAAAGGCTGTGTTCAATTCCACCTCCAGCCCTTTGCTGTATGTCATCACCTCATTCTCTCCCCCTTTCCTGTCACATCTTCAGATGTCCTATCAATAAAGGCATACTAAAGCCCATATAAAGAACAGGTGTTAGCTGCTATTGGACAGTGGGCCACCATTAAATTTCAGTTTTGGTCCTCCAAGGGAAAAAGTTTGGGCACGTCTGATCTAAACACTACAGTAACATGCCAGGCTCCAATATTCAGTGTGACCCTCAAGACCCCTTATTGCACATTTATCAAAGTGAGCTGTAGGGACAGAATGCTTTACCTCTACAGGGAACCTTCTGCCATTTATGCTGTGTTCTGAGCCTGCTGATCCATTATTCTGGCCCCAGTGAAACTCCATCTTCTCAGCCTTAAAACGCCCTGGCAGTCCAGCACCTCTTACAAAGTAGTCATCCTTCAGGAGAACAGCAACTGGAGAAAAAGCAGGGTAGAAAAAATTTGAATAAAACTAAGAAAGAAAATTAAGTATACTCATACAAAGGCAACTAAAGGGAGATTATTATTCAAAGAACTGATTCTACAGTTCTTTCCATTTTACATCTTATATCAATATACCAGCTTAATTCGCATCTAAATTCTTATGGTTTTTTGTAATTACTAAATTGAATATTTTATTATTTTATTCTATAAGCTTCTGAAATGATGCACTTTATCTCAAAATAATAAACATAATCTATCATAACCTGTTAAAATGACACAATGCCATTTCTACTTGCTTTAGACACGGATTCATTTATTTCTATTTTTATAAAACCTTCAGAACACCAATGGGGCAATCAAAACCTCAGCTCTGTTTTGTTTTAATATCCACTACATATGTGAACTGTGCAAACTTTTGCTTTTCTTCATAAATGTATTGATGAAACTGGATGCTAAATAAACTGCATTAAACACAGACTGTTTTATTCTTAAATTATCACACAGCAAATAGTTAAATTCATTACGACTGATAAATGTGCCTTTATCCTTTTATTAGAGGCCATTTAAAGGGCTAAGAAGCTGTGCAATCTCAGATGAACTAGACTCAGGGACATGACAGCAACAAGAGGAACAGTATTTCATCGCTAGATACAAAGTCAGAGGTGGGCAAATTCACAATTAAGCCACTCACGAACCCTTCAGACAGAGCACACACCAGCGTATTCCAGTGGCCTTGACCTTCCATTCTTTCATCCTCACAAAGCCACACTATAACTTGGAAACAGCGTTTATGGAGGAGAAACTTGTGCTGATTGTTTCTGGATACCTGGACCTATATGACTTTACAAGCCATAATTACCACTAGTGCAGCGCTTGAGATTTTGTGTAAGATGTTTTCCAGTATTGTTGCCTAGCAACGATTATAAAAACATATCGCAACCTGCAAAATGCACTCTGCCTGATCGGCCCGCAAGAAGCCATATTAGCATTTACACGCTCTTCTTCCATGTTTCTCGTTTTTTGTCATTGCTGCCGCTGTAGAATAGCACCATTGTTACCAGTTTCTACATTGCAGGCTGAAAGCTTTCCTCAATGACATTTTGGTCCAGAAGATCTTAAAATTTACTTAAACTCTCCAATGTTGTTTCAGAGAGTTTGGCAGTTCATCCAACAGGCCTTACAACTGCAGACCATGTGTAACCTGTACCTTTACATTCAGGATCTTCACCTATATGTTTGTCTAGACCATCACCCAGACAGCTGATGCATGCTTGTCGCCCACACAGAGGTCTTGACCTGACTGCAGTTCGCCGTTGTTAACAACATGAGTTGGCAAATGCTCACCTTTGGCACTTTTGGAGAAGTATTTCCTTTACGGATGATTCCTGGTTTACACTGTACCAGGCAGATGGCAGACAGTATGTATGGTGTAGTGTGGTCGAGTGGCCTGTTGGTGTCATCTTTGTGAACAGAGTGCCCCATGGTGGCATTGAGGTTATAGTATGGGTAGGCATACACTACGGAAACAGGTGCATTTTATTGATGGCAATTTGAATGCACAGAGATGGCTTGATGAGATCCTGAGGCCCACTGTCATTCCATTCATCCACCACTATCACCTCATGTTGCAACAATAAAATACACAGCTCCATGTTGCAAGGATCTGTACACAATTTCTAGAAGCTGAAAGTCATCCGTGTTCTTGCATGGCCTGCATACTCACCAGAAATGTCACCCATTAAGCATGTTTGGGATGCTCTGGATCAATGTGTATGACAGCATGATCCAGTTCCTGCAAATTTCCAGAAACTTTGCACAGTCATTGAAGAGGAAAAGACCAACATTTCACAGCCCACTGCCAATAACCTGATTATCTCCATGTGAAAGAGTTGTGTCCCACTGCATGAGGCCAATGCTGGCCGCACCAGATACTTGCTGGTTTTCTGGTCCATGCCCCCTATTTGGCGTATCTGTGACCATAAAAATGCAGATCTGTAACTCTACATAGAAAATAAATGTGTTGTGTTTTAATTTAACTTAAAATATTTTATGAAATGATTTTGTTCCAATCAACTGCTGACTTTTTTTAATGCAAGTACAAATATCAATGCAGGTTTATCCCATTTGAGCTTGCAAACTAGGTGGCAATGCAAATACATTATTTTGTGCAATTTCATAGCTTATAATGTTGTGTGTTTGTGTTTGTGATGTGTTTTCTGACAAGCATTTGCTTACATAGCCCGAGGTATACTGTATATTGCTGTACGTTTGCTGTGGAAATTTGTTTACTTTATTTCTGTGAGCATTTCCTCTGAATATTGATAGTCATTGCTATTAGGTTATTCAGTACAATATACTTAGGCTCCCAGGGGTGATCAATCTATATATTTTTATTCAATCTCTTACAGAGGAAGCTTGAGATTCAGGAAGTGAAGCAGATAAACATTTAAGTGTGTGAGAAATATTTCTGCAAAATTAAAATCTGCAACCACAAGCCAAAAATTAACCTCCAGTACCCTTTAAAATGGCATATTTTGCTTGCTGACCATATCAAACGACATTATCAATGAAGAGATGAAACCACAGCTCTGTGTGTTATTGCCATCTGCCAAAAAAGGTCCACTAACTCTAAAATGTCTAGCTTCAGTGGAGAAAAATATCATTGCTACTACTTTGATAACCATATAATTTAGAAATCCTGCCGTGCCATCCGAGATGATTTTTTAAGGGTAATAAAATGTTCCACAATTTATATTGGACCATGAAATCGCCCTCCTGAAGTCAAAACAAAAACATTACTGCTGTTATGAGGTTTTCACATGACAGCAGCAATTTGGATTTACCTTAAAGTTCAGCCTTTCTGCTTCCGTGGAATCCAACATTGGTTAATGTACTCGGCAATGTCATGTAGGGGCAATTTCTCCAGTTTTCCCTATGGCAACTGAAACACTATCATGACAAGGCAGATTATCATCCTTCTCCTGTCCTGGCTGAGGTTACATGATAATGTATAACCCTGTACCAAGTTCACATGTGACTTCATTAGCCAGATTAGAGCCAGTGCACTGTCGACTGATCCCTCCTATTACAGGGGGATTTAAACAGCCTCTCTGGATAAGGACAGCTAACTTTTAATCAGTAAACCGAGAGGATGAGCATGTGGACAAGCAAACACAGACTGTCAGTAAACACAGATGACATGTTAAACAAGCTGCGCAGAGAGCGGATGAAAGCAAGGTAAGGTATCACAATGTGATGATTACTAGCAGGTACAAAAACAAGTGTGAAATCCAAACAAAAGGAGGGAAGAGACAGGGAGTGAGACGTGGGCCTTTTGTGATGATTTATGAGCTGAGCATCTGTCATGTGGCAAGAAGAATCTGCCAGCAGTTAACATGCCAGTGCTGCTTAAGCTGATGGCCCACAGTGTGAAGGAAAAGGCCAGAGTTACTGGAGATTTCAAAGGCTGAAAGCATCAGGTCATAGTCTGCACAGGAAACTGCTCATCACATGATCACATTTGAGCAACTCATTTGTAAACACATACATATTTACAGGGATGGTAATAAACCCTGTTACTGCTTGAAGTAGGCTACTATAATCCTGTGTCTGAAACATAAGGAAAGTCAAGGAAAGGGGATGCTGGCTGGCCATGGGAGTTTCATTAGAAATGCAGCCCTGGGTGTGTTTGAACCATCCAACAGTAGAGCAGGAATTAGAAGCTAAGCCAAAAAGACCTTGAATCACAGCCAGTGAAAGAAGGGGAGTGTGTGTGAAAGTAAATCCTTGATCAATGCAAATGTCTCTGGGGTCTTCCGATTCCTCATGAATTTGGTTGAGAGTTGTTTGAAATTTTACTGAGAAACATTTTGTTGAAGAAAGCAGCTTGAATGGTGGCCAACCAGCCAGATCTCAAAGTGGATCATGGCACAGGGGAACGTTGTGAAATCAATCACAATGAACATTTAAAAATATCTATTCACTTGGCTCTTAATTACAATACAGACTATTGAATAGTATGAAGGATGTTATAGCCCCTGTGCTTGATTTAAAGAGCTCGTCTTCAGCACCCACTTGTTGGAGCATTAAAAAGACAGCGTGGGAGACGGCAATGCATGCTGTTTAATACAGCCAATGACTATTGAGGAAAATGCAAAATGGCATCCATTGTGCCAAAAGCTTGCATCTTCAATAGTAGTGTCAAATACATTGTATTTTAAAGTGGCTATAATCAACATTATTGTAACAACAATGTATCAGTTGTCAGTGTGAAAACAATGGGACAATATGAAAGGGGTCACTCGTAGCGATGAACCAGGAGAGAATTATCACCTAAATCTGCAGACCCCTTCGTGTTTACCCAGATTTATAGCAAGTTTCACATTATTATTTATCTGCCCAGCTAACTTTCCTCTATAGGAATTATTGGTTTTGCGGAGCTATAGTTTAATGCACCAAAGAGCAAACAAATTTCAATGTGATGTATCCATCCATCATTACCGTTTGTCCATATATTTATCATCTTTAAGTCTCATTTAAAGTTGTTCAATATTTAAAAACACACGTTATATTCTGAAGTACATTTCATCTTGGCAATGTAGTATTTCACTTGCTTTTCAATAAGAAATTGTATGTTTCAATGAGCATTTAAATCCATCTGCCATGGTAATTGCAAATAAGTAGTAGCAATTGAAAATAATAGGTTCCTTGTTTAGGTCAAACTAATATTAAATCAATGTTACAATATTTTGTGAGGTGAATTTCCTATTTATTAAGTTGATATTATTTATTATTAATTATTCTAAATAGTGGTTGCATAATAATATTTTGTGGTAATTGTGTTCCACTTTCCTGATTTTCACAGCGCTTAGCCATCTAAAATTCCCACTGTTTGTGCCCAAAATTACAGCCAGCCATGTTATTTCCATCTTTGTAAATAAGCAGCCCGTAGCATCGCTTGGCTGTCCCAGTGGCCTTGGTTGTCATGGACGCTAACAACTCTCATTATGATCAAACGCAAAAGATGAAAATACTCTGAGAGAAACAGTGCCAAAAGCAGAGGAGATCAATTCAGGTCAGGGATTTCACACCAATGGTCCACGGATTAGCTGATTGAAAAAAAAAAATGTGTCAAATGTTTGAAGTAGCAGTTAATCAAATAAGCTTCAAAATGTTCCTGTAAAAGGGCATGCAGGCTGATACAAAGAGGATGGCAGGAGATAGAGGAGAGCAGGGGCCAGTACAATGAAGATGATAATAAAGAAATTACAAAAAAAAAGGGGAGGCTAACAAGAATCATTACAGACTGGTTATGAATGATTGTAATCTGCTTCTATGAATCATTTGAGCTTGGCTTTGAAATTTAAATTGGAAATACTTAAAATCTGTCAAATGATTATGTTTCAAATTTATATTTATGTGTGGGTAGTACTACATATACAAATGTAGTCTGATTTACAGATTCACAATTTAATACCTTTCCTAAATTTAATATTTTACAATTGGAGTGGGTAATATGGATAGCAGTTTGACATCACGATTAGGTCATCCTCGAGTAACTCAATATCAACCAGGGCCTCAGAGTGCCTTCTAGTGGGCCCCAGAGGAAGTGATTAGTTCTTTTCCTTCTTTTTATTTATTTATTTTCTGGTCATTTAGACAGCTAATTGTTATTATATCTAAATGTGCTCAATATTTCACATGAATAAAAAAACATCAAAATTAAAATGCCAAAGTTTAATGACCAGTTACATTTCAATAACACCACGCACAACGTGTTTTGCCACTGGCTAGCTAGTTGGTGTTAGCTAGCTAACATTTCCTCAGATGCAGTGTCTTACTGAGGGTAAGCAGAGTCTTTATTTGGGTCATTACAAGTGACAGTGGCATAACGCATATTTACAGCCTAGGGGCCTCATTTATAAAACAGTGCAGAGAATCCATACTAAGTGTTTAATGTATTAACATACGCTAAAAAATATTCAGATTTATAAAACCTTGCACCTGCCTGTGCTTAATTTCCTTTGATAAATCCCAAATCAACTTGGAAGTGTGAATCCGCCTCATATCCCACCCTCTACATGCCCACATTCAACCAGAAATGGTCAACACAAAGCACCTCATGAATGTTTATGCATAGAAATGAGCCTGCTGATCATTGGTTCATTATGGTAAATCATGGCAACAATGAGAGGAAAATGAAGAAAATTAGTTTTTCTGACACAGAATTCATGGTGTTTGTCACCCACAGGTGGTCCTCTAGCAGTGCGAGGACAGCGCGAGTCTGTGCATCCACCATGCATCACGCATGACTGTCACCACAGGATTTATGTTTATGATTTATTTATGTTTACAGCGATCAGACTGACACACCTTTCCAAAATGATTGCTCGAACGGAAATTAGCATCGCAACCGTGATGACACTATCTTAACAAAGGACCTGTTTAACCTCACATGCTTAACATAAATCGACATGTGTGGTCAATCTTAAAGGCATATATTTTCTACGCTCTGTGAAAACGAACTTATAGCTGCTGACTTCACATTACTAACTCAATCAGCTAGTCTGTTACTACCACTGACCAACGATCAAAACGCTCAAACCCAAATCCTCAATGGGTTTAAAAATACAGTATGTAAAGTAAAGTAAAGTATGGCAAAATCTCCTCCCAGTTCTGTACTCATCCTGGTATCATTAGAAATTTTTGTATTTTGATATCATGTATCATGATATCATGTTAGTGTGTTTAATGTGATTTTGAGACTGAACTATAGTCCACAAAGCAGTTGATGATGCACACCTGTTTTTCCTGTGTTTTTCATGGTGGTCTGGTTGGAGGACTCCGTGTTGAACTTCTCAAGCATCAGCTCCTGGTACTCCTCTGAAACCAAAGCTTGCTCATCTGCAATATCCAGAGGTGATTGGTTCTTCGCAGCACATTCTGGGTATGAGGCTGCCCAGCCTCGAGGTCCATGGCTCCCTGCAGAAATAGAACAAGCAAGCACTTATGAAAAATGTAGACTAGTCCCCAGAAATCTCCTTTGTCTAAGAATTGTGGCTACAATACATACAAAATTATAAACACCGTGACAATATTACTTCTACAGTGGCAGCTGGGTTTTAATATGCCCTTAACGGAAATTTAGAGAAAGAGGACAATGATTTTTTTCATTTTCATTCATCTGCAGTGCCCTCTAAACTCCTACAGCAGCTGGGAAAACATGTAAACACAATGAAAATTCATTATCTGGCTAGAAATTCTAGCGTTGATTGTCTGTTTAAAATATAAATATCCAAATGAGGCACATTCCTACAGTGCTACACTTACTGAAACTAAGTTTAGAATAGAAACAGAGTGAATGTAGATCTATGCTTTGGATATGTTTAAAAAAAGGAAAAAGAAACACTAAACCAAATAGGCTATTCAATGGAAAATACTTCACTCTAACAATTCATGTGCAGTGTGTGTAGCAAACGAACTTCCTGTAGAATCCCCATCCACTGTCTGCTCTTTTAATCCTCTATCCCCTACAGTGGCGCTTCTACAAAGGAATAATCCACTACCGACAGGGGTCTCCTTGATCTCTTCTCGGATACAATGGGCCAAGGCAACGACAAAAGCTAAGGGATCAGGGGAACAAGGAAGCATGCATGGATTTTAACTTTTCTGGGTTAACACAATATTCATGGTCCCATTCCCTACAGATATAGGGTAACTTTGCTACTGGCTCATGAAAATGATATGAGAACTCCTATTCACCAAAACATCCTGGATCAAGGGTGGCTTTATGTCTTGCTATGAATAAACACCTTGCAGCCAAAGACACTGTGCTCCAGTCCCTCGAAAGGTGAGCACGTTTCAGGATTCATTTGAAATATCTAGTGTTTTACCAAATCAACCACAGAACAACCATAAACATGCACCATGTGGTATGCAAACACATAAACAGGAATCATTTCCTTTGTCTCCAATGAATATGTCACTAGGTTAGGAAAAGGGAGCGTTAAACACTGTTCAGCCATTGGAAATGTCTCAGATTTCATTGAGCCACTGGACAAACCTATTTTCTTCTAAACACCACCTGCAAGGTTAAGGACCCGTGAGGTCTGGATTGCCTTGTAAATATTGGAATGGATTTAAGCTGCATTTGTACATTGTAATTACTGACTGCATTAGTAAGTGGGATTAAATTTGTCAGTCATGGCTTTAGATTACCAATATGTCTGTACCAGTAAAACTCTCAATGTTTCATATCCTGGAACAAAGCCCATTGTGAATACACTGCTATTACTATTACGAGAAAGGGATTTATATAAATGGAGCAATTCTTTTGCATTATTCAAATTGAATGTGGTCTGTGATTAATATATTCTCTTAATCCTTTATGTAGAAAAAATACATTTGTTTTTTTTCCATTCCATTTGGTTTGTGCTTGCTGATAACTTAACCATAACATTGTCATCAACATGAAAATTGTCTGAGGCTCAATTAAACTCAATTAGCTTCATTAAACATTGCTTTGATTAAAAAGGTTAAAGCTCTATGAAGCAATATTTTTATATCAACACTAAATAACTCCCTGTAATGTTGCTACTAAGGCCAAGAAGAGCAATGGGAGAAATGAAGAAAGAAGTTGGAAATCTAGCAAGCTAAAGAGAGGCAATATTAGAGGAGGAGTTGACGGACCAAACCAGGCCCAAAGCCCAAACTGAGGGTCAAAAATAGGACAGTGGGATTCCCATGTTGCTCTTTTTCTGTTTAATGTGAAACATTCAATACCAACTCACAATGTTTTGCCACTCGGCTTTGATGTAGTTTGATGATGTATTGAAGTGACATTAGATTATGGGAGTCGTTGTCTTCATTGTGAATCAACCACCATTTCAGATTTAAATATATGTGATGTAAAATATTATGAAGGTAATGTTTAAAAAAAAAAGTTGTATTCATATTACGTCTAGTCACGTTTGCATAATTATATGTCATTCTCCGACATATTTTCCGACGTTTGTCTTTGAAGTTATGGGACAGGCAACCACATGAAACCCGCCATTGTTAAAATTACAGATTTCTCTGGGTTTGAACATTGTGTGAAACATTTGAGATAATGCAAGTACACAAGTCAACACAATATATAACAAATGTTGAGTCGTATAGACATCTTAATGTTAAATATTATATGTTATATACAATTGCAACAAAATTGAGCTGTTTTGCTTTTGTTGCTCTGGAGCCATATGCTAGACTAATAAATTGGCCAATGTATATGTATAAATAGATACATTATTTTACATATATTTATTATCTTATTGCAGATATATTGTTGTATATGGCTGGCCAATAAGTAACTACTAAATTTTAAAGAAGTTCTGAGGTAATTTAAAAACAATGTCATTACATAGTTTGTCCACCAGTCTAGGTCTATCGGGATTCAAATTTGGATTGTTTTTCATTTAAAAAACAAAAAACTAAACTAAACTAAAAAAAAAGATTACATATTATTATCAGATTTTTTTAAGATCCCAAATATCAATATCTGTAACACCCTTAAAAAATCCTGTTCCACCTCTTTCGGAGTCCAGCGGCAGGTCCTGAGCCTATTCATTCTAATGGAAGAAGTGAACATGAATGCAGATTATGACCGATTCTTTTGCCCATAGTCACCAAAGTAAACATTGGACCCATTTGCCATAAGCCACATTTCTGCTGAACAGTCTTGACACTAAAATGGCATTTTCAGATGGACAAATCAGGAGAAAATTAACTTTATTTGAGACCTGTCTCACACACTCACAAGATCTGGAGATCTGAAGTGGGCATATTAAGTTAGCAGATAAAAACGAATCTTGTAATGCGTTATTTTTGTTCTAGAGCATCTTTGATAATATATTGCATGTATTGTATTGTATGTGTTAGTTTACTTGTATACCCACACAGTTGTGTTCATTTTCAGAGTGCGTCTCTGAATGTTTCTAGGACAAACGTCAGAGCTCAGACTGAAACTGTGTAGAGTTAGGTGTATATTTATACAGTTTGGGGAAATACTGTTGATAAAGTAGTACACTCTGGAGGCAGTTGTACAATTGACTTACTCAAATACCATTTGTGTTTGAAGAAAATACATATTCTGTTTGACGGAGCTGTCTCAAGTACAATGCCTCCAGTTGCTTTAAACTTTATCATTCCCCTGACCAGAAAGTGTGCTTGTGAGCTACCAACAATAAAGAATACTGAGAACTATTCTGGTTCTCCAGTGGACAATTTCATCCCTCATCTTTCTTTTTTTACTTCTTTCTCCTCTTGAGTAAATTGTGGCAAAAACCTTTTCTCAGATGTTACTGAGATATATAGGGCCTCACAAAACGTGACTGACATATCTCACAACAACGACAAATTCCATAGGTCAGCTGTGTGGAGAGAGAGATTTAATGAGGACTCAAGGAAGCTAGGCAAAAAAACAGTCCTAGATTTATTGCTCAATGCCATGTGCAAACATAAAGTTAAGATATAAATAAATACCATCAAACAAATACAACATGTTAGTAGTTAGTAACACATGTAATAAGTAAAGTGTGCTGAGTTCAGAACCATTTCTTTTACTCAAAGTGTAGCTAGTGAAAAGCATGATTTTTTGCTAATTTTCCATTAAAATACACATTACATCCCATTTACTGCTAGAGATAATTCTACCTTTCAAGAAGAGAAAGGGAGGAGCAGCGCTAAAATCAGATAAGTGAGGGTTGCAGAGCCAGTCGATTAATTTGTCTCATTGCCATCCATCACAATGACTATAATCCTAGTGGTTAAGCCTTTCCCACTGCAGCCTTGTCACTCTATCAGTCTGAGGTGAACAAATTAAAAATAAGTACATGTTTTAAAATGCTGTCGATTGATTCACTAAAACATTACACGCCACATTTGCAACTACATTCAGCATATGGCTCTGAGAGACCAGCTCACACTCACTGGGCTGCACGACACTTTCATTCTAATGAAAATCTTTATAGGTGCCATCAGGTAATTCAGGCAGTATACTGATAGTTTTATGTACTTATGATGGGCAAAGATGGGTTCAGGTACATTGATGTTTCAGCTCACCTTCCAGGAATATAACAATATTTGGCACAACTTATCCGTTACCATTGTTAGTGACCTAACCTCATTGAAGATCTCTGAATCACTGCACACAACTGTGATTTGTTCAGCGATTAATAAAGAGTTAATCAAGTGAAACAAAATGGCAGTTCAGTCCGATTATTAGGCTAGTACCTGTAGTCGTGATTACAATATGCTTGTTTTAATTTCAAGACCATTAGTAGGTTGGAAAAATAAAAGAGAAACTTTCTCCAATTCCACAACAACTACATAACAATAACTATAAGCAAGGCACACAGCTGGTCACTATCAAGTACGGTCTGGTCTACAAGCTTATTAGTCTTGTTTAATTTATTTTGATGCAAAAACTTTAGAAGAAGATAAGTTGGATGGTTGTTGAAAAAAATAGAATCACGATGTGTCACAGTTGTCCTGATGCATTGTGGTGCTGTTGCATTCTCATTCATGGGCTCCCATTATGTTCCACTTGGGAGCGACATCTAGTTGTAAATGTCGGTATACCGGATGCAGTCTCGATATCAAACCAGTTTGAAAATTTTTACACCGGCCCAACCCTACCCAGTGGTTGCAGACTGAATTGTACACAGCAGCGTTCACAATTACAAATAACAACTCAGAGCTGAATGTTTGTTAGTAACAATTTACACCGATCAGCCACAACATTAAAACCACTGACAGTTGAAATGAATAACATTGATGATCTTGCTGCAGTGCAATATTCTGCTGGGAAACCCTGGATCCTGGCATTCATGTGGATGCCAATTGACACGAACCGTTCGCCCAAACACCCTTGCAGACCAAGCACACACACACACCCCACCCCAACAGCACCGGCACACCCCGATGACATTGTTCCTCCAGCAGGACAAAGCGTGCTTCCACACCACAAAAACTGCTCAGGAACAGCCAGAGGAACGTGACAAAGTGCTTAAGGCGTCCACCTGGCCACAAAATGCCCCGGATCCAAATATGATTGAGCTACATGGGACGTGCCTGAAAAATTACGATCCATGGAGTGCTGTTGGCATGAGGGGGTTTACGTTGCCTGAAACAATGTTTGGGTGGGTTTTATGGGTCAAAGAACATCCACATGAATACCAGGACCCAGGGATTTCCACTAGAACATTGTACCGTAGCCATGATCAATGTCATTCACTTCATCTGTCAGTGGTTTTAATGTTGTGGCTGATCGGTGTATTTTATCCAGCAAAATTTCCCTGCCTGACAATAGTTTTACTCATGTTAGTGAAGCTTGGCTCACATCTTCTTGGCTTGATCATTGCATAAGTACAGCAGATGCTCATGCCTGTCTGGACAATATAGAGATAAACTAGATAACAGATATTCCACCTTAACTGATTACTTGGTAAATAATATTGAACTACCTAAGGACGCTTTGACGTGTTTCAATATGAACTGTTGTGACCCGCATCATGGTAATGAATTATGTGCCATCTATGATAATAAATGACAGCAAGGCTTGTGGTCTGGACCATATTACTGCAGAACACCTGAAGAATGCCAGTCATAGGCTCGGTCCTCTGCTTGCCGTGTGTTTTACTGGTTTTGTGGTTCATGGTGTTCTTCCAGATTCTATCATCTCTCTGTCATTAGTGCCTGTCATTAAGGACAAGGCTGGTAAATTAAATAGCATGGATAATTATAGAGCGATTGCTCTTGCCAGCATTCTCTCTAAAGTGTTGGAAAGAATCCCGCTAACAAGATTAGAAATGTTTGTTCTCACGGCTGATAATCAGTTTGGCTTTAAAAAGAAAAACATGGCACTGATGTGTGTATTTATTCTAAAAGAGATAGTTGCTAAATATGGTAGTCATAATTCAGCTATTTTTATGGGTTCTATTGATGGATCCAGGCCTTTGATAGAATTAATCACGGAAAAACTGTTCCCGAAATTACTCTAATTAAAATCAAAATTATTCTAAGTACATATTAGAATACTTGCCCATCAGATAATGCGGGTCAAATGGGGCAATGTTATATCTGCCCTGTTTCGTGTAAGTAATGGTATTCGCCAAGGTGGTCTTCTGTCTCCTATCTTGCTCAATGTGTATATGGATGACCTATCGAAACAATTGTATGGGTGCAAATTAACCTCAAGTTCGAATCGTGACAAAGGGTACAAGTTTTTGTCGAACAGTTTTTATTCGACTATGAAGTTAAGTCACTTTATTGATGTTAGGTTAGGCTAATTAAGCAAGCTAACTGTTTTACCCATGAGGTCAGGGTCCAAAATCAGCACCCGACACTCGCCAAATGCAGGTGGGGGTGTAAAGTGTAGCCAATGGCCTCCTGGCCCCCCTACTTCTGGCGCCCTTGATCCCGACCCATCGATGACGACGGTTTCTACAAGAGGAAGAGGAGGCCAGGATCACTGCTCTGACGGAGGAAGAGGAGCAGAAGAGTCAGATGATGAAGGAGCAGACTGAGGCTCTGGGCAGAGAGATAGCAGCTCTTTCAGACACAATCAGAGCCACAGACGAGGAGCTGAGAGCTGATGACGTCTCATTCCTGCAGAACTACAAGGCTGCATTGAAAAGAGTCCAGCAGCGCCCCCTGCTGGAGGACCCACAGCTGGGCTCAGGAGCTCTGATGGTCTGATGGAAATTTAAAAAAAAAATCTTTTTTAGTGGAAGTGGAGCATTTTCCATGCAAAGGATGGTTTTATCCATGAGAACTGATTGAATTCTCTTACTGTCAAACAATTCACACTTGAGCTCAAGCACCTGGTGTGAGCCACTGGGTGTCATTTCTTGTGTTTTATACCAATATCTCGAACATCTTCACTGGTTGACTTTTGTTTTTTACAACATTAAAAGCATTAATATGTTGGCTGTGTTATTACGCTAATAAATTTCCTTGATTTACTGATTTTTTTTTTGATTGATTGATAGTGTTCAAAAATATAATTTTTGAATGAAACAAGTGAACCATGCCGGTACTGTTGTTAGACGTGCTCATGTGATCTTGCACCTGCTCCGGCTACATTTGGTCACCTGGCTGTCACATGAAT
>JBBPCS010000359.1:5768894-5814060 GCA_037974645.1 Hollardia meadi
ACACACACACACACACACACACACACACACACACACACACACACACACACACACACACACACACACACACACCAACTCTGTATCCATCTGAACCCAAAGGCACTAGACACTAGATGGTACTACAAGTATTGTCTTTACACACTTTCTTCTAATAAATGAAGCAAATAGTGGTGACAACTGAGCAAGTCCAATATTTGTGGTTCACTAATCATCATTTCTTTTACAGGTAACAGTGCTTAAAAGTGCCAGTCTTGTAATGTGGTAAATTATTGCTCTAGATTAATGCAGGAATAAGTCACAAGGTCAGCATGAGTGACACCAAATAGGTCAGCTTTTTATTTTCAAGCTGATTAGATTAGATATTAATGGAATATATACTGTAGCGCCAAAATTGTTGAACCTGTCAGAAAGTCTATAGCTCCGTGGATTCTTGGTGCTGCTGCTAGGAGCATAATCTTTTCACTCCCCACAGCAAGGGGAAAGGGCAGGGTCTGTTTCAGAGCAGCACCCCAGAAGCTGGTATTCACATTCAACACGGGGTGCTTGAACCCAGGTCCCCTGACTGATGAGAAACTCAGTTACCACTGAGGTATCAGTCCACCTGACTTAATAGTTGAAATCAATAAGAGACCAGAGCATTGTCTTGGATTCACCCTGTGTGCCTCTGAAAGATCAAAAGCTGGCTATTTCTTTGTTTTTGCTAATCCGTTACTGATATGCCAAGATGCATGACAACTAAAGGTCACCTCACCTTGAACAAAGCCTTTAAACATGCCTCAGTCAGAGTTGGGTGAAGTACTCAGATATTACACTTAAGTAAAGGCAAACCACAGTGTAGACATACTCAAATAACTTTTATGCAAATAAAAGTCTTGCATTTAAATTTTTACTTCAGTAAAAGTAAAAAGTTGTCTTAATCCATAATATTACATCTAAATTTATTTGTTGATTAGATTTTGCATGGAGTAGAAGTATAAAATAGCAGAAAATGGGAATATTCAAGTAAAGTACAAGTATCTCAAAATTGTACTTAAGTATAATATTCCTGTACATGCACTTCGTTACTTTCCACCAGTGGTTTCAGCAATTTATAAGTGAAGGACATGAGCATGTTTTTTTTCTGAAAATATATGCATCTGCACACACTGTGTCTATTATGAGAGAAAACGACAGATAGATGATGCAAATGCGACAACTCCAGCACATACGATACAGCATCAAGGAGACTTAATGACTTCTTTAGAGAGGGAGAGGAGAAATACTGCTAGCTCCTAATGAGCTACTGTAGGCTCTTCATTATGGCTCTATGTTTGTGGTGGGAGGCTGTTACCATAGGAGGAGGAGGAGACGAAGAAAGAGTATAGGAGGAGTAGATACAAAACTAAACTAACAGCTAGGCTAAATCAACTGAAGCTGGCATTATGTTGACTTTGCTCTCTGCATAGAACTGCAGCCCAACATCCAGAAATGTCACAATAGTGTAACCCGAGTGAATGTCACCGTGCTGGATAGCCAAACAATAATGAATGACGGTATTTTCAGTATTGGAACGCCTTCGAGTGCATTATCAGGCTTATACCACGGCTATGTTCACAATTACCATCCACTGTCTAAAGTTTCTTTATAGTCAGTTTAACCTACACCGATCAGCCACAACATTAAAACCACTGACAGTTGAAATGAATAACATTGACCATCCCGCTACAGTTCAATATTCTGCTGGGAAACCCTGGATCCTGGCATTCATGTGGATGCCAATTGACACAAACCATCCGCCCAAACACCCTTGCAGATCAAGCACTCCCCCCATCGCACCGGCACAACCCGATGACATTGGTCCCCCAGCAAGACAATGTGTGCTGCCACACCACAAAAACTGCTCAGGAACAACTCGGGAGCTTAAGGTGTCCACCTGGCCTCAAAATGCTCCAGATCCAAATCTGATTGGAGCTACATGGGATGTTGTTGTTGATGCTGTTGACATGAGGGGGTTTACTTTGTCTGAAACAATGTTTGGGTGGGTTTTATGGGTCAAAGAACATCCACATGAATACCAGGACCCAGGATTTCCACTAGAACATTGTACTGTAGCCATGATCAATGTGATTCACTTCATCTGTCAGTGGTTTTAATGTTGTGGCTGACCGGTGTACATCGGTTTTGACTCAAAGATAATCAGCAGAGCCAGTGATCCCTTTCGCATCATATCTTGCATCATCTTCAACACTTGAATAGGTGTAATACGAAACAAAAGTCCTGCAACAAATCCTACCTTTGTGAAGCTTATAATGTTCTATATTTGTTCAGACTGTGCAAGTTAGGTTTGTTTAATCTTCAGTCTATAGCTTGCTGTGTTACCATGGTGGATCACATTTTTATTTTGCTGTTATTTGTTTTTCATGTTATTTTTTCTTGTCCCAGTAAAAAATGCAGTTACTTTGAAACATAATGGAATCAGAAGTGTATCTGTACACCAGGCCCAAAGTCTTGGGGAAAAATTATAGGAATCTGATGGACAGAAGTGCCTAAAATAAACAGACTGATTTATCTGGTCAGCTATTTACAGTATGAAGTGACTACTTATAAATGCAAGAGATAAACGAAATGTGGCTCATTTGTTCAGTGTGGTATCCTTGAATGATTCACACAATGTGTCATTTGCAGTGTTAACAATAATGGTTTAGTGTACATACTAATTCAGCAAATGTGACAGAAGCACAACAAGCACACAGTATGAGTTAATGTCAGTACAAAATAAACAGATTGCGCTTTCATCATTTGCTGCAACATTTTGCACCTTTTAAGGTGTTTGTATTCATGACAGCACAGATTTAATGACAAAACATTAAATCTACATCAGGATTTTAAGAAATTCAATAATGCCTCCATTTAGGAATTTATGATCTATGACTTAAGATGAGTGAAGTTTACAATGTGTATGCTGGTTGTTAATCAGACCTGTTCTGGGCTTCTGTTTGATGTGACATCACTCTCTGCTATCTACTTGTTTTAAGTAAAACAGGCACTTGTTTCTCTCAATCTGGCACTTTCAGTTCCAGGCGTCATCCCATTAACCTTGGGATAAACAGCCATGCCTGTGCTACCATGGCAATGCTGACAGAATGGCGATTCCCTTGTCATTTCCGTTTTGTCCCTCAGAGAGAAAGAATTCCTGTTGTATGCCACCTGGCAGACCTCCCAGAATTGGCACACTAGCATTTGAAAAAAAAAAAATCTACTCTGATCAGTCCATATGTAAGAGTGGCAGTGACAGCAGAACATGGCCAGCAGAAATAAGGCCCAGTGTCAGGACCACTGAGAGAGATCACAGCAGTTGTCTAGACGGAGCAGTGGCAAGTGAGATCAAGCCTTGTGCATGCGGCAGAATCCCTTCAGTGAATGTAGGAGCATCGGATAACATTTTGAACAACATTCCCGGTGTCGATTTCAATATGCTGATAACACTACAGATGGTGGAGACACGGCACTGCAGCAATGGGGAGTATCAAAAGTCCAGGTTAGACAACTGATGAGCTTATTGCTTGCACAATGTGGGGAAAGGCTGTAATCAGTCATTACCCCCAAGCAAAAATCTAAACTAGGAGGGTCTCAACACCACTGCTGGAGGGGATTGTGGATGGGACTCTGCCAACCATGCGCATATTTTTTGGTCTTATCCATATGTCACGCTTTTTGGGATCGGAGTGGGCCACTTAGTATCACAAATTCTGGGCCTGAAATCTGACTTCTCTTTCACCTTTCTATACCTTGGAAATATTCCTAAAGGCCTCAGTAAAGGTGACACATACCTTCTGAAGATTTTTATGGCCACAAGCAAAAAGTCAATCACAAAATGAACTCTCCCACTGTTACCCTTCTTATCAATATAATCAACTCTATTTGTTCAATGGAGAAAATGACTTTTACTCTTCATCTTCAAAAGAATAAGGGGGATAAAAATTTAAAAAAAATTAGATTGTCATTATTATCTGGATTCTTAAAAAAGAGAAATTCCAGGGTCTTTTCTTCTGGACTCATGTATTTTGATTTGTACCTGTGCTCTCTCTTTTACTGTCTGTGTAATTTTGTCCCAGACCTCTTCTGCTCATTATAGAAAAACTGAAACAATAAAGTTAAAAAAAAAACAAGTCTGTAATCAGACGGATATTTTCTCTTATTTTTAAATTTATAAGACTAAAGGAAATTCTAATAATTAGAAATTATATAATTATAAGACTAAATGTCTGAGATCTCTGAGCACTGCAACATCATTGAAAAGTCCAATGGGGAAACAAATGGAAGTGGTCATATCGCCACACAAGTTGACAATGGAAAAAAACAAACAAAAACAGTTTAATCATTATTTCCAAGAGTAAACAGAGGCTATCAGAACAATTTTTACCCAAACAATCTGTTCTAAACACCTAAGGCACATCTTAGAGCCGACTTCCTGGGTCAACTTTGCATTTCATTTTTACAGACTAGATCTTTCTGTGCAACGAGGTTATTAGTGATGTTACTGGACTGCTCAATTGTGGACTTCCTAGTTAAATGGTGACTAATGTGGTAAAACGTGTTTACAGTTTTTATGATCATCCAACTGCTGGTATTTGTTGCCCTTTGTTTTAGAAACATCACTGCATTTTGAGATCTCAGCAATTACTTTTGTACCTCTGGCCAAACAATGGCCAGAAACAAAATCCAAAACATGTACAATAGTGAATCATGCTTTGCCTTTGCAAAAGTAAACACAAACAAACAAACTTTATTTTGTCTATCGTTTATCTTTTTATTTAATCTCTAAGTTTTGACAGATCAACTTTTATGACATTTTATGTAGCCTTACAGTATATGTAGAGAGCATTCCTGACTTCTTTGTTCAGAATAAACTCGAAAACATGGCAATACAATGGTACTACTCTGTCACAATATGAGCATATTGTGGTCTTATCTCCTGTAAACTTGAATACCAGAGCCTTTTTTTCACAAACAAGCCAAATGGACTTAATCCCTTCTGCCAGCATCACTTCGTTCCACTGTCTCTGTGACCTTCAGATCTCATGCTTCCTGGCAACTCTGTGACCTAGTGTCTGGGATGTAATGAAGGAAAGGAAGAGACCTCTGTGTACAGCTCAATAAACTGGGAGAAGAGAGCAGACTCTCATGAATGGTGCCAATTGTCAGTGTTTAACAATAAAGATACAGTCTCCCAACTGTAGCAAGTATAATCAAGCAACCAGGGGTGGATATGATCTGCAACTTCAGTCTCTAACCAGTCAGGATGTCTTTGATTCACTAATACCTATAGTGGAGCTCAGTCTAGCAGTCTAACTGCATGCAACTACAATCAAACTGAGAAAAATCATCCTGGCAAAATTGGGGCAGCCAATTTTGGTGACTGACTGTCACTAAGTCTAAACGAGGTCATGCTGCCAAAACTACAAAATGCTACACCAGAGTGAAAATGTGTGACTAAAGGGTCTTTTGTGCTGTCATTACTGTACTGTTCAACAAGTGAAATGTATTGTCATTACTAAAAATTGTTACACAGAAGTTCCAACATACCCACAGATGTCTTAATAGTGAAAGCTTTCATGTAAATGAAAAGATGGTTAGGAAAATGAATCATCATTTGCAACAATTAGCCTTCTATCTGTGTGTGTGTGTGTTATATAATACTAATATAATACTATATAGTATATTTTATATATATATATATATATATATATATATATATATAGTATAGTATTTATGGTATTCATAGGGAACTGTATTTTCAAAGGAGATTCTTGTCAGATTCCTGGCTAGTCTGCAAGACATCTCAATTATCAGTGAGCCATGAAGGTAAAAACCATAATGCCCTTAGCGTCGGTCGGTTGGCTTCAAAGACAAGTGAGGAAATATGCAATGAAGAACAGTGAACAATTTTTTCCCCAGAAATTAAAAAAAACGAGAATATAATTGCAGAGTCTGTTTCAGTGCTTTTAAAAGTTTTTTTGTCCTCAACATCCACTTCTCAGCAGAGATCTAAAGGAACAGGTAACCAATATATCAGTGCAGCTTGCAAGAATGAAAAAAGGCATCTGGGGTCATTGTGGTGGATATAGAGGGGGATGCATGAGTGAGTCTTCAGTTACACTTCACTAAATTAAAGGCACATTTATTTGACCTTGTCAGTTCTGTTGTGACTTCAAAGTAAGCGCACAAAAAAACAAAACAATTTCTTTGTACTCCTTCACTTTATTGTGGAGACACTAAGACAACAAGAAGAATTAAGCCGGAGAAAGTTAATAAAAATGACAATATTTGGTCAGCTGAGAATGGAAGTAGAAAATTCAGCCCCAGCAAGTAGGCCAACCATGTTTCTTGAAGCTTGTAATAAAACAATTAAACTTTCCCCTAAAGGATAATTAGCAACAAGGCATCATATTCATTGTATGTAGTGAATTTAATAGTGTGGCCATGCAAGAAAGCATATATCACCAGTCCTCAGGGTGGTTTAAAATCAAAATATTAATGAGCCTAATGACTAAAATCATTGCATTAAACAGTGCAAGAGAGGGGTGGGGTCATTGACTGTACATAAAGATGGACGACATGAGAGCTCCCCAAAAGAGAAGCCAAAACATCCTGATCACCCCCTGGTGGCAGGCTGTATAGGTCATAAGCCTGAGTGCACCTCAAATAAATTTTTCCCAAAGATGATTTCTGTCATTTTAAGTAGTTTTTATCACAATGATGTAATTTCAAATATGAATGGGTGGAAACTCGTGCACAGTAGATGGCAGCGCTTGTATTAGGGATATTTTAGCTCCATTTTTTTTTTTTTTTTACAGTGGGAGGAAGTGGAGATGCGTCGTCCATCCTTATATTTATCAATGGGTGGGATAAAGAGTAAGGCTGAGCTACATTTGGACTAAATCATTAATTGACAATGTTTTACAGACATAATGTGCATGCATGTTGGTTAATGGCTAAAGAGAGCACCAGATACCCCCCCCCCCCTTTTTTTTTTAAATGATCTGAAAATGATCATGTTTACAACTTTATTGATAATTTAAATTGTTTAAGACATAAGTGACAAAAAAAACAAAACCTCCTCAACCTCCCCCCTTTATTGACCTTTCACAAAACTGTAACATTTGATATGATAAATTCAAGCCTCATAATTAGAACTTCACATCATTCCATCTAGCCACTACGGTATAAGCTTCCCTGGAGTTGGAGTGCAGATACCAACTCTGACAGGTGATTAAAGGTGGAGCTGTTCTGGGAGATAGCTGGCAGGAGGTTCAGATAAGATAACTACTTCCAACCCAAGTATAATGCCAAAGCCAAAGTGACAGAAAAAGCAGACAAGATCCAATGAATCATCAGATCCCATGGATCATCAGTAATCCTTTGCTATCTCAACCATCAAAATGAAACTCTGCAGGAGTCGTTTTGAAGTTGTGCTCCCTTTTGCTGATGCTGTGGGTCACTTACTGCCCCATGTTACATAAATCCAAATTGGTTTTTATATAACAAGGAGCCAGTTGCTTTAGATTTGGTGATGACTGATATGATAAGACACAAGTTTTGTTAAATGATTCTGAACTTATGAGCCAGGTTTCCGAGCTTCAGACTGCTTCCTGGGGTGGTCTGAAGTGGCACTTTATTAATCTTGCTTGATTACTCAGGAAGATCTGCATTCATCCATCATCTCCTACATATAGCCCAAGCAACCACTATGTTTCTTGCAGACCCGTCTAAAAGCTATACTGCACTGCTGTCTGCCTGCCATGGAGGTTGTAGGCCAAATTAATTTCTTGTACAGTAACAATCTTCAAGCATAAACATTCTCTCTGCCACTACATTAGACACAGAGATTTGTATTCAAATTTTTCAAATTGTATTCTCAAAAGCTTTTCTCTTCTAAAAATGGTCTGCTTTTCAGACAAGCTCCCATGACTCAAACAAAAAGAATCAGAAGGAGCAGTGATCTCAACAGAACCAACAGAGCAAGCCAGCATCAAGAAAATAATCTTTTACACTCCTAGCAGTTTCTCTCAAGCATTTCATAGCAATCCGACAACCAATTAGCGGGAAGGAAGCCAAATTTTCGAAAGAGAGAAGTGGAGGTTAAACATCTTATCTCCAGAGAAGTTAATAATCCCATCCTTTAATGTGATGAGGCCATAATACAGAGTAATTGGGGGGGGGGGGGGCGCTCAGTGAAAGCCTGGTCATAGTGAACTGTGCCTGGAGTGAAACAGATTTAAAAACTGTGGTTTGACCCTTATTACCCTGACATAGTCTACACTTCCTTATCCATGATAATAAACAAAAAACAACGTTGCAAAATAAAGTTTTAATGCCAAAGCTTGAGAACATAATCATAACTACAAGAGTAAAAAATATGACAAAAAGTACCCATCTTAGCTGGTCTGTAGCTTGACTTTACTTTGAATTCTGCTGTCTTGTAGGGTACCATTATCTTCCTCTGATATGTTAGACGAACTGACACTAACTGACAGCCACCAGTCGGCACTCAACCACCACCAAACAATGGAATCTCTTTTTATCTTGAAGTGAGCAGCTTTCCGGTTGCTAGTTTGCAGTGAGATGATAATGTGGTGTGTGTGACTCAAGTTAAATAATCTAATCTGGAGACGCTGCTTTTCTGTCAAACAAAAAGATACGTTAATGCTGATTTCATTTGCCTTCTGTTAGAGTCTGAGAGTTTCCCATAAGGAGACAACAAATTGGAAGCGAACCTATAAGACCTGTTCTACACCCGAGACGGACAATTTGCTGGCATAGTAAATAATTCCCACTACTCAAAAAGAGTGAACTTGTCATAATTCAGCCGAGCAGCTTCTTTGTTAGTATAAGCATAGTTCCAGTAACTGAGAAAAAGCTAGAAGAGAGCTTTTCACCCAAGGACACCAGTAACAAGCAACATTTACTCAGTAAACTAAAGTTCATCCAGCCGAATGGACTTAAAAAAAAAAATAAAAAATTTTTATAATCACATCAGATTGAATTGTAACTATTTTTGAACAAAATCCCCCGAATGCAAGTGGACAGAAAGTTAAAAAAAAAATTAATTAAGGCATAATGTTTTCATATTTGTTTGCAAGTCCTTTTGCATATTCAATCAATAGCTAAAATCTATAGACATCAGAAGACACTTGATATTCTCTCTGGTGATGCTCTGCCAGACCTGTGACACAGCCATCTTTACTTCCTACTTGTTTTAGTGGCTTTTTGCCATCAGCCAGAGAAATGCATGCTCATTTGGACTGAGACTTGGCCAGTCAAGAGCACTCTACTGCTTGCCCATAAAAAATGGTTGCCGGTCTGCCATTTAGGAGCACTGTTCTACTCCATTGTCCTTAAATTGGTGGATTATTTACAGAAAGGGCTACACTGTCCACCCAACATGGACACGCTCAAAAATCCTTAAAGCTGAAAAGTCAGCACTTAAAGCTGATTGTAACCTTTTGACCGTCGATTTTAACCCCAATGTACTGTAGAACAAAGCCAAAACAATAAAGAACATATCACTGTCCTAATACTGTCTGGATGAATTGTGGATTTTAATCAAATTAAGTCATTTCCAGTTTTCAGTTACACAAGGGCTTCTTTGAGGTGTTATCTTAACCCAGACATGTTTTATTATGCAATTAACAGTGTGACCTCATACCCCTCACTCCACCCAGCCATTCAAGATCTGTGCTTCACATCAAGCCAATGTCTACAGGAGAGGGTGGAGGAAAAGACAAACAATCCATCAGTCTCTCCATATACAATGTGTCTCAGTAGATTTAGAGCTTCATTATTTAGCTACTGACTTAAAATCCTTAAATATACTGTGCATTTCCTAGTCGATTATTCTTATGATGATGTGATTTTTTGTATTGACTGCCCTTCACAAATCTGTACCAATGAGCAATAACACATTTATCAAGGATCAAGGTCATTTATTTTTTTATTTTTGCAATGCTTTAAACATGGCAAAAAGATCAAAGATTGAGGAGTTGGTTCGGCACCTATATGACAATATTTTAAAAGGAAATATGCTCAATGTCTGACTATGTCAGTGTGGCAAACCATACAACCACTGATTTTAGGTGGTCTTGCTGAGTTCTGAGAAGTAGGGATCTGATAAGAATGGCGCCACTGCCGTCTCAGTGCCTCGGCTCAATCTTTAATCAGGGGTCATTGTGTTGCACACAGCAGCCCCAAACACATAAAAGCAGGTAGAGGAAGTGGTAAATCATACAGGCACTGGGGTCTAATTGGGCACCAGAATGAGCTCCAGCCAAATTATTGTTTTCCCTTGGTGCTATCTGCTTCCATCTCGTGGACTTTCATAGAAACTTTGGCTTCCTGTTCTTGGGTGTTGGCCGCTGCGCAAGTACAACATCCCCTAGTCTGTAAAAATAATCTCCAGGACCTTGTGTAAAAAAAGAGGGACAGAAATACATTCTCTCCCATGAGGAAGAGCTTCCCCTCCAATTCAAAACCGTAACAGTTTCCGCTTCATTATGGCAAGGGGCCAACATGTCTTCAAATGTTCCACTTTTGAAGGCATCTCTGTTTGATCAGCACACAATTGATTTGACAGAAATGTGACATCTATTCAATTAAGTTCCATTACCCAAGTAGTTACTGCTACTTCAAGACAAAATCATACGGATACATTGTAACAAGGCATCATTGCAGATTTCACAGGCCAACAACAAGTAAATTGGGCCCCATTAGACTCTGTCCGAGTTGTACACCTCTGTTCTCTAATACAACAGTTGTTACAACACTAACTTATGTAGCATTCTGGAGAAGGACGATACGGGTGCAGTTTGTGGGCCATCACTTTCTGCGTGTCCCTGTTTGTTCTGATTCACAGCACAGCTGCTGTTCTGCGACAGGCGAGGAAGGTGATTTGAGAAGCAGCAGGTGGACAGCCCACTTTGTCAGATCAAATAGCTGTAGACTGTAGCATCTTTCTGCAACTATGTCCACAAAATAATTTGCTTACTTCTGATAAACTTTTCAAAGCAAAGTGAAACAGATGTCAGATGAATCTCAACACTCAATGAATGATAGTTAACTGTCTTCTGTAAACATTTTGTTAACTATACTGTTAACATCATATGGTTAACAATATAGTTAACAGAAACACTATTACTGTATGTGATCTCTCTGCTTAGCAGTATATAACTCGGTCTAAAAAAGAAAGGAATCCCAAACAAATCCCAATTTTGAAAAAAAAGGCATTGGAATATTTTTTTCTCTGAAACCCCATATTCTGCATGTCTGGCTTAATTTGATGTTGGAGAGAAAAACCATAGCAATAACAAGGGAGTGAGTTTTTTTCAACTAAGAAATTCAGTATCTGCACCTCTTACTTAAAAAGACTAAATAAACCTTTAGAAACTATAAATGTGGCATCTCTCAGCTATTGGTTTTATGTGTTCTGTGCATAACTAGAAGTTGCAGTTTACGTCCATGTCTGTCCAGATATACTGTATGTAGTGAAGACTTTGAAGGAGCTTATAAAGGGAATAGTATAAAAAGGTAATACGTGTAGTTCTTGGCTGATGAATGACTGTGTGATTGTGTGATGTATGACTCAAGTGAATATTTTTCCAGTGTAAAACATGCTGCTTTCACTTAGAGACTATTTTTATGGAGTAGCATAGAAGGACTGATAATATATATCAGCAAAACCAGTGAGCTTGTGGTGGAATACTGCTGTATGTCTATTGTGTGTAAGTTCATTGAGAGAAAAAAAACAGTCAAATTCCTTTTATGTGTTCACCTGGTTGGTCAAAAAAGCTGATTCTGATAGAACACAAAGAAGCTCCAAATTCTAAAACGTGGATGCTTCACACACATCTTCAACCCAGCAGCACAGAAGATCTACATAATCAGCACGGTTTCAAGGTGGGTATTTAAGATAAGTGTCACCAATTCAGTATCCGACCAAATGTGAAATACTGTCACAATCTCCCCTTATGTTATGGTGTTGAATAATAGCCAGAAAAGTGTTTTGCAGAATAAGAAGTCTTTTATCCTGTTAGACGTTTGTGTGAATTTCTGTCATAATTAACATATAGAGTTATGGCCAAAAACATTTTTAATCAGTTCAAACATGAATGTCTCACGCACATCTTTAAACCGGCAGCACAGCAGATCTCTACAATCTAATCTCCCCTTCTGTTCCTAAATTATGGTGTTGAATAATGGCCAGGAAAGTGTTTTTGCAGAATATTATGATGAACTTGACCTTTGACCTTTTGGATATGAAATGTGATGAACTCATCTTCATTATCCTGTTAGACATTCGTTTGAAATTTTGTCATAATGAGCATATGAATTCCTAAGTTATGACTTAATTTTTTTTAAATAGGTTACAGTGCCCTTGACCTTTAACCTGTGACCACGAAAGTCTAATCAGAATATCCTCGGGTCCAAGTCGACATTTGTGCCAGATTGGGGAAAAAAGTTTCCCTCAATGCGTTCCTGAGATGTTGCGTTCACAAGAATGGGACATGCGGATGGATGTATGACACTGATGTACAGAAGGATGGACAACACAAAAACACATCGCCTCTGGCCAGTTAAACCAAGGTCGGTTGTCAGCAGCCTATTTTATTTTTCTGCATGATAATGTTGATCCAAAATGTTTTTAGGCTTTAAGAGCTCCACATGTTTAGTCTTGTTCAAGTTTAGTAGTTATTAGTAAGTAGGCAAAATTATACATTTAATCTTTTATTTTCTTTTTGGTTGTTTATTGAAGGTAATAACAGGATGCAATGTTGAATGAATAATTCACTTGTGTTTACTTAATTTGTGATTCAATTTCAGTTTGTGCCGTTAACACAGCCAATGTAAACATTTAAATAAAACTTTAATCAAGAGGTGACACTAACTGATCAGTCAGCCTTTGTTGGCACTAATGCTTTGAAGCTGACCTGGTGCATCATTAGTTGTGGTTTTAAGTAGACAAATTTGCTCCATTATTGTGCATTCACTGTGTCAAATTAACTCCACAAAAATAAGCTCAACATCTCCCAAACATATAAAGCTTAAAACAATGATTCATTCATGTAATCAAATTGTAGTAGAGAAAAAATGGTCAGTAATTGCATTTGGATCAAAAATTAGTTGCCAAAATAGTAGATTTTAACATCTACTTATGCAATTAATTGTGCATGATTGCATTGTTATGATGATGTAATATAATGTTATATAATGGTTTTATACAACTCACAACAGTGTCATTGCTTTAACTGCTGATGTAAAAAACAATCTAATCTACGTTCAATAGGACCCATTCATTTCATTCTTTTAATCATGAAATTGTTCTCTCAGTCTATACCTTAACGCTTGTCAAAGCATTAGCCCAATCAAAATTAAATGTATCCAATAACTTTGATTAGCATAAACTGGCCCATCCCTGAAGTCATTAAATTCAGCTTGAACAGGGCGGCAAATATAAGGAATATTTCATGACAATCCATGATTTGTAACCTCCCTGTTAACAGCTGTTGCAGTAAGACAGAAAAAGCAAACTTCACTTTGTCTAATAAATCATTTCTTCTACAGTGATCTTTATGTAGATCCAGCTTAAATGAGATTGGTCCCTGAAAGAACTATATTTAGTGTAGAATTGTTTTATAACACACTCTCCTCTAATTTACTTCATTTAGCTTAAGATTACAAACCTTATATGTGTCGGGATAATGACTATGACGGGTTTTGCACGACTAAAGTAAGCAAGTAAATAAAAGCTCTTTCAAAGAAACTTCATAGTTGATTTTTTTGCACATTTAAAAGTTTTTTTTTCTTTTTCAAAAGGAGGAAATGTTTTCTCTTGGGCTTTGGCCTGTCTATGTATCAGTGCACATTGATATCAATCCAATACTGCATCAGTGTAAAGAAACCTCTTGTTAATTGTCAGCAGGAGAAAGAGGTGAGCACTCTGTCTAGCGGAACACAGACCTCCTCTGTAGAGCCACTAAATGAAACACTGATTAGTGATGCTACATTACTCTGCTTTGTCCAAGGGCAACTGTTTCATATCAGCTAACTGTCGGAACCACAGACGCTAACCTCAGCTCTCATAACTGTCCTGCAACTGCGGCCGTGTGATGGATGTTTCAATATCAGAAATTGCCATTGTATTCAAATCACATTCAAAATTATATTAAGGGATAATTAGTGTCCATTTCAGTAATTATTCAAATCAGGGAAACCTTACAATGGACATAAAGCACTGAGGCTGAAGTAGATAAGATACTGTAATGTGTGAGGACATTTGCACAATATACATTTATGTTGGTATTGTTTCCTTTCTGTAAATTGAACCAATCAGGGCCCTACAGACTTAAACTGTGCACCAACACACAAAAACACACGCACACACACAGCAAAAATAGCACAGAATCCATCTCCAATTTGTCACATCACCGTTTCCATCTATTCCTTTTGTTTCCCTTCTTTTCAGCGAGCACCTTATCTCACTCAAACCCATCACCTCTTTCTGATATGTCATACCCTTATATTCCATTTATGCAGATTCATCCATTAGTTTAATTATCTGTTCTTTGGCTCTTGGAACTTCCACTGAGCTAGATCTTCAGCACCCGACTATTACAAAGGGCATATTTTTACCGCTTTTTATACTCACTAGCGAGACTGCAGAACCTTTAACAATGATAATGTTGGCTTGTCAGCCTACATCATTTTAGTCCAATTGGGTATAAGGGGAAACAGGGTCTCTATATGATGTTCTCTATCTTGTGTTAGTTTTAAGTATACATTTGGTTATGGTAGAGTGAAATAAACCTATACTTGTTGGGTGCTCTTTCTACAGTGACATCACGTTTGTTACTTTTTACCCCACCCTCTTCAACTACATCCATGCAAAATGACTTACTAGACTGCTGCATATGCATATAATCTTACAGCCCTATGGGGGCTATACATCAGTATGCTAACATGCTCACAAAGGCAATGCTAGCATGCTGATGTTAAGCAGGTATAATGTTTACCATATTCACTGTCTGAGTTTAGCGTGCTAGCATACTGACATACTAATTCAGTCAGTTCAGTGTTTTCCCAAAGACTGACAGTTTTCCTGTGGCAACGACGGCCACAATATATTTCAAAGAATAGATTATAGGTGCTGAATGACATTGCACCAACCAGGTGCACTTACAGGCTTTAAACAACGGCACAAGTAGGCCTAAATTAAACATCAAAGGTCAAACCACAAGCAGTGCATTCACAGGAGGGATTTAATTCTCTGTCTCTCTCACAGTCTCTGTCTCTCTCTCAACAGAGGGGTAACATTAGGGTAAGGTAGAGGGTTGATTGCCGACTAGTTAATCGATCACGAATGGCGTACTCTCGAACGGATAAAAAAAGACCAACTAAAAATGTTAAAATGGGTTGCCAAACATACTTTGGCAGATGTTAATATACCTGGGGCCCCGCCCAAGTAACTTCTATGTGTGGAAAACACATTATGTTTGTGTGTGTGAGTGAGAGTTATATAGGAAACCCTGTAATTAGCACTAAACACAGAGTACAGCTGAGGCTGACGGGAATTTTATCAGTGTTTGGTCATAAACCAACATATTGGGAAAATAAAATTATTTACCTGATGATGGTGGTAGATGAAAAGCAAAGTAATCACAATTTATCAATGTCTGTAGCAAATTTCATGGCAAACCATCCAATAGTTGTTGAGAAATTTCACTCAAAAGCACAAATATTAGCTTTTTGGTGGCTTTAGAGAAAAAATGAAGGGATCACCACAGTCATTAGGATAAATGCTCTGGAAACCATGATTATCTAAACAAGATCAATGCTGAGATATTTCACAGGTTAAAACTTTGATCTGCTTGTGGCACTACAGGAAAACTCAGGGGAATCACCAAAGTCAACAGGATTTAGTCCCTTCGGCACCATGGACATCTGGCAATCCATGCAAGAGGAATTGCAGCCTGGACAAAGTGGTGGAACAACAGACAGTTGGACATTGCCATGCCTAAAGCCACGCAGCTAGCGTGGCTGAAAATGCCAAACACATACCAAAGATTACTCAACCAATTGTGTCACCAGTGTCCCATAAACAGATTCCTGCCAAAGGGCTGTCGTCCCCTCGACTACGGGACACAACGGCAGTAGGATGACTTGAATGTCACTGCAGATTACAGGCATAGGGAGACAAGCAGGCTGCTGTCTCCCATGGGACAGAGGTTAGAGACACACACAGGCCTCTCGCTGTCATGGCATCAGGATGACCACACAGCAGAGGGTCACCACTAAGCAGACCATTAGCCACAGTCAGCAGGTAAAGGTGAAAGATCTCCACCCACACAGTGAACCTTAAGATGGCATGTTCTCAAGCATTTTGCTTGTACATGTTATTTTGAGAGAGCTATTTTAGCTATTTTAGGAGTTTGGCCTTCCAATTTTATACTGTGAAAATTAGAAAATGTCTCAAAAAAACACCCCAAATCAGCCAATGCAATTGCTTGTTTCTAGAAGCTCATCTCAACATGTAGGACACAACTTGTGTCCAACATTGGTCATAATTTTCAGTATCAGATAGAGATTGTGAATGAAGACGGAGGAAAGTATACAAGTTTTTCATTTTTTTATCACAAAGTGGCGATCAGCTCTGCAAATCACATGTACACGAGCTGTCTGGGACTAATATAGAGATCTATGCACTGTCCTGACATTTTAATTATCTTCCAAAGGTTTATGAGCTACTCTGTTTCTCTATTAGTCGAAACAGAAATACACACGTGCACAAACACACTCTCACACACTAGGACAGATATTCATAAAGGTGAGATATAAAGGTTTTTTTTTTATTCCACACATCGGTGCCCACCTAAAGTCCTATTCTTACCGTTATGTAGCCCTCCAAGTCCAATAAAGCCCTCCAAGTCCAAAAATATTGTGTATGAAATATGAAATAGTTTCATTTTGTACACCGCTTCATTGGCATAGTCTACTCTACGCTGTGCACTCATCATAAAATATCGCAATGGCTTATGGAAACGGTTGATTTTACATCTGACTCGGTCCAACACAAATCTGCCGACAACCGCACATTCGGCAAGTGAGAACCACGACTACATTCGGCAACTGAGTCGCCTACTGTTACAAAGTCAGTCACTCAATAGCCAGTCTCCTCATACCGTTTATTTATACCTTGCATTCTCAAATAATAGTTTACACACAAGACTACAAAGTCGTGACTTGTAAGCTGCAAAATAATAAAAGTCCATCGCTAATCTGTAGGTTACAGCCTTTTATGATCAGAATCTTCTCGATGCACTAAAACACTACAATGGCTTATGGGATAGGCTCAAAACCTGCCGGTACCAGCATTCGGCAAGTGAGCTACGAGTCACAGAGTGTTGCTGTATCGCTTTAGACTCGATGGCTCTTGCAGTCTGATGGTTCTCACGGTTAGCGGTGCACTTTGATACAGTGTTTTGAGCCATTATCATGGTATGTAGTGCAATTCCACCTATAGGACGTAGAGGCGCTAGTGGGCCAGGATACTATATAAACACCATCAAATAAAATGGGCTTCCTGTCAAGAGCTTTCTAGCTTTTTTTTTAATAGCGTAGGGTATGTCTTTTCGTCATACTGGAATAGACAATGAAAGAAAAACAGTATGTTTTGACAAAGATCCGATTTATTTGGTGTTGCCACTTGACTCAGTGAAATAACTCGATACAATAAACCGACTCTTCGGACCGACCGTCAACACTACTGCTCATCAGAAGCAGTAACCATTCACACACACAAACTCACACACACTGATGGCTATGCAAACAAAGTGAAAACCTGTACTAGTCTAATAATCTCCTGAGTTAATCACTGCTTTAATTTTCAACAGTGTCTTGATGACATAATAATAATAATAATAATAATAATAATAATAATACAGTGAAATGGTTGTGCACAGCCAAAGTTTAGATAATGGTGATGGTATATAAAAGGTCAGAGAGTCTCCACATTTGATAGGTGCCTTGATATTTGTTGTGTGAACTCTAAAGAGATCACAACTGAACACAAGACCCGAGTCAATCCAGCCATTAGTGTGAGATATGTTGGCAACATACTAAGACAGCTAGAGGCCATCTTAACATAACCTTCCTGGCGGAGGTGTAACTTTTGCAGCCTTGCACTTTGACCTGAACTAAACAGACAAACATTTATTTTGGCAGACGCTGATAAATTGGCTGTCTGGAGAAGCTTCTCTCTGCACAGCTAAACCCTTCCGTCTGCTGCTTATTCGTGGGCTTTCACAGTCATCCTTTGCCTGTATTTTTACAGCTTGAGGGTGGGAGACTGTGTGCATATGTGGGTACATGTGCCAGTCAGTAGATACAGGAAGAGAGGAAGAGAGTGGAAGAAATTGAAACTGAGAGAGAGCAATTGTGCAAGTTCTTTTGCCTTCCATGCCCCAAAACCACCATTTAGGCCACAAATCACTAGGTAGCACATGACCACATCTCCAGATGAGTGTTAAGCTAAACACAGCAGGTGGACATTTTTAATCCAGTCTGTGTCTCCCACTCCTCACTATACCCATACAACCCACAAACAAACCCCACTGCTCAGAAAGAGGGAAATTAAGGAATAGAAGGGAGGAGGGAGCTGACATAGAGGAACAGAACATTAATTCCAAAGGAGAGGTGAATGCTGGTGAAGATTGTTTAAATTTATTTCATAATTAAAGTTGGTGTGGGCTTTTATTCAGTAGCTATGGACACAAAAATACAAGAAAAGTTATTTGAAAAAGTACACATTGACTCCACTGACTCTCTTTGCTTCACATTACTCAGCCTTATTCCTACAGACACATACTCTGAGTAGTCAGTCCAGCTTACTGAAAATGGTGACCAAATGTAATAAAAATATCAGCTTGGCGATGTTACCAACACAGATAATGACATGGAATGGCAGAGGCAGTGGTGTGCACATGGACGACTGACAAAGTCGCCCTTTGCCCTCTTGCTTCGAAGTTTCAATCTGCTGCTTGAGGCTAAAAAAGTATTTTTTTTAAAAAGATAATAACAAGGAAATGGCTGAAACTGGACACACAATCAAATCCCACTTGCAATATTATCCAACATAATGATAATTTTTGCTAACATCAATCAAAATTTGTGAATCCTGTCGACTGTTGCTGCAGCCAAAGTCTGGTTTTCAGCTTTAAAAACTGAAAATACAAACAGAAAATCTGTGAGGGCATTCACATATTGCATAAAAGGTTTAGACCATCACACATTTAGAAAGCAAAGAACTGCTTCCACCCCAATAATTTCATGATACAGCTACATTATTTATTACCCCTTGCAGGTATATGAGCTCCCACTTAAATGAGTAATGAGACTCTACAAGACAAAGAATGACAGGCCTGAGTGATCTTCCCTCTGCCTGCTACTGTGAAAATATGAAGCTGGATTGCCCAAAATTAACATAAATGTCTGGGTTTGCAGAAAGATAATGGTGCAGGGAGTTTTTAAACATGCGTCATACTTTAAGCTATCCAACAGTAAGTGTGATTGATAATCAATTTACAGTATGGAATTACAAAATTCTAATCCACAGATGTACACATTTTTATCCTTTAAAAAAACAAAACAAAAAAACATATCACCCACCCACAGGCACCATTAGCTCACAAAATCACACAGTACCAAAAAAAAAAAGAAACGGCTTAAACCACTCTGAGCTATTGCCCTCTCTGAGCTCAGCTCACCCCTTCAGCAGCCATTACTCTTGTATGTTGCAGTTGTTCTGCAAGCTAAGCAGGGACAACAATGGCTCCATGTTTACACAGCAAGTGTCCTTATAATTTAGAATCCAGATGGGAATCAATAGTTAACAGTGTAATTCAGTGAACTACACTACACTACATTACATTTCATTTAGCTGACGCTTTTATCCAAAGCATCATTATCACATACTGATGGCACAGCATCGGGAGCAATTTGGGGTTCAGTATCTTGCTCAAGGACACTTCGACACGTAGACAGCAGGGGCCGGGGATCGAACCCCGGACCTTCTGATCATAGACGTGATGCAAATGCCATCAATTGCTTCTATACACTTACTACTCAGTGGCCTGCAGGAGTGAGTGCAATTTTATGCCAACATACCTCGCAGCATTTGAACATGTGATGGTCAATCAACCACTGTTTTATAATGCATGCAAAGCACTGCACATCTTCCAACATTTTGCCATTATGCTACTATTATGGTCTCGCCCCCTACAGCTAACTCCTGACCTCTGGGGGGATATGTACTCATTACCAAGTAAGTTATCATGATTATATGTTTAAAAATTTGCTGAGCTGCTAGCTAGCTCATTCCAGTTCATCAGCATAACCACATTAGAGAGGAAACCTGTGGGCTGGCAATCTTACACTTCCTCAACATTGCAATCCCAGCAGGCCACACATGTCCACATTCATTATGTTGGACCTGAGCCACAAAAGAGGCCTAATATGCTGCCACAAGGCACACCAACGCCATGTGACATCTGAAATTAAATTAATTAGGTTTGCACAACAAACCTGTCAATCCAATACATCAATCTGCCCTAAAAAGGGAAACCAGAAAATTTGCCAGTATTTATCATAGTTCTTGTGCACTGGGCCTTAGCTTTATGTATCCTGCTGGCACAGGCCCATGATACTGGTCTTTAAACATACCGATGTGACAATAGAAACAATCAACTTAAACAAATATTCAGTGATTTAGCTGTGGGCACGGGAATCCCTAATTTATTTCCATCCTTAATGTATTTACCTCATCTAGAGAAGGGAAACAGATTGTCAGAAGCAGTGAGAAGTAAGATGATTTGGAACTCATTTCTGCTAAATTGGTTGCTGCCAGTGTGATACATCATGGAGAATTAAGATGCCTCTCCCCCAGCACAGAACTTCGGCAGCCATATTGGCACATCTGTCAAGAGCCCACCCCCGACAGAGACAAATGGACCAATTCTGGCACACAAGGGCTGATCCAAAGTGCTAGCAATAACCAAGATGAATGATGAGACAGCTTGGGCCCAAAGCAAAAATTCATTTTTAATAATTAGTCTTCCTGCACCTCTCATTTTCTCAGAAAATGAGTGCAGGTACAACTACAGGTTGCTACAACACATCAGCAAGACTGGAGGAATATAGATGATGTTGTGTTAAGCTTCCATCATCACAGAGAATGGCTGTGACTACAAATGCAGGGATGAAAGACAGATGAATCTCTCTCTGTTCTCCCAGGAGGAGAAAATTAATCAAGTCCAGAAGGCCCTGTGGCTACGGGAAGCGGTAGAGGAATGTTGCAGGATAAGCACAACAAAGTTAGAAAGATCCTAAGGGTTTGACTCTACTGTAAATTAACACGGCCCCTATTCCCAAAATAAAGGCAAAAGAGAAGACAATTCTAATTGTGCAACTCAAACCAACGTCATGTCAAGTTCTAGACAGCTGACGTGCATGCAAAGTTTACCAACCAGCAGACTGGGTGGATCTGTTCGTCAAGCAAGACTCGACACAAGGTTTGGTCATTTAAATAGTATGAAGTTTAATGTGAATATATTGTGGCTGGTGTATTAAAAGTGGTTGGAGGACAGATATAAGCAAAGAGTGATTTCAGAATCCCTGTTCCTTACAGTCACTTTGTTTGGAGAATAATAGAACATACCGTTTAGATGATATTAATGTCATTGGACTGCATGATGATTGGAAATCAAACTCAGCTGTGATTTTTAAGCCGCCATTCCAAGTATTTTCATTCTGGCAGAAATCTTATTTTAGCAATTGCATGGCAGTCTTCATCTGGACAACAAAAATCGTTTATTATAATACAAAACAAATCCTACAGTGACTTTAATATCCATTATTTGATTGTTTTGAGACAACCGGTATCAAAACATCATTATTTTAAAAGATAAATAAATCAGATTTCATCATTGGAACCTTGACAAGATCTCTGGAGCTCTTGTAAAAATTGCCTCCTTCTTTCTTGTTGGACAAACAAGAAATACAAGGTAAATGTACAATATGGCTGGTATTTTTAATCCCTAAGGAGTATGTCCCTGGATCCCTGTATAAAATTCCCCTCACTTTACCCTCCATGCATAGCCCCCCTGTACGGTCGTATATAGTCAGGGAGCTTTGCTTTAAAGTCAAGTGCTTCTCGTACATTGAAGTCTACCGGGAGCAATCCTCCTCTGGATTCATAACCTCCAGGAGGCAGAGCTCCTTTCATCGGGCACCATGACAACATGGCATTGCTCTTTTTCCTCCAGCCTTGTGGGGCGGAAGACAAAGTGCACTGCCTTCTCAAGCACCCAGCCAATTTAAGGTTATATGAATCACATGGCTTAACGTGTCAAAACTAACTAGCCACTCTGAGCGGCATAGTTTGAAATCAACCTGAAAACTGTAGCCTGAAATCCTGTGGTGTAGTTGGTTGTTCATGATTTATATTAATGAGGTCAATTGTACAGCTGCAGAATAACCGACATGTTTATCTTAAAGGCTCAGAAGACCTAATCATTGCAGTTTAATGGCTATTTATTGTTTAAACAAAGAATTAAGAGTGTGACAATGTGACAAATCTAAAGTAGAGAAGAAGCAGTTACAATAAGCAGCTACAGGAAGTGTGTGCAGCAGTAGAATTGAGGGTAAATTCAAAAGCATACCAACAGCCAGTGAGTTACCTAATCTTGTTTTATATCCTCTAAAGTGCTAATTAAGTTGGATCAACATAGCAATTGATTGAAAATGACACTTCATTCGCTTCATTATGTGAGACATGAGTGGAAAGATTGCTAATGATCACGGGCATCGTCTGTGAAGTGGAATAAAACAGTGAGGCTGAGGGGAAATATAATCCGCACGTATCAGACAATCGCAGGCTCTTTCGATGGCTACAACAGCTCGTCAGGGTGGCTTCCATCCAAACACGGCTGCTGGATGAAAACAGACAGTAGGAGCTCTGTGCAGAGCTTGGGGTAAGTTGCAAATGTGAAAAATCACTGAGATGTAGCACCTTATTAGCTATATTTGTGGAGATAGACTATTATATCATCTAAATGATTTTGAATACAGTACCACATGCTCTGGACTGCATTTTTAATTTCTTCCAACTACACACCTTTATCTCTTTTTCTAACCAAAATCATAAATTCTCAGAGCGCACAGCAACAGCATACAATAAATCTTCCATTAGGCCCAATTGCTTCATACGAGTCTGGAATGACTCATGAAGTTTATTCATGGACTAGACAACATATCATAATGCTGTGAAAACAAAAATAGACTGTAGAGTATAAGACTGTCTTTGGGGCAATATTCTACATCTTCCTATATTTAATGCCATTATTTCTTTGCTCATTTTTTTCATTCTACACAATGTTAAAGGGGATCAGGCATAATGCCTCTGCAAAAGCACATTAAGGTACTCCAACTGTTGTGCAGTAATTAAACTAGAACAGTAAAACAATCGAAGCAAACTACTGCCTATATTTGCCAAAACCACAAAACCACAGAGAAAATGTGAAAACCTGCAGAGATATAAAAAGAGGAAAGTGATGCATCGCCCTGTTCCTGTGGGAGTCTTATAGGGAGTATGATATCATCCCTCTTATGAAAAATGCCTACACCTACACCCCAACCCCCACCCCACACAGCATGCCTTAAATAACTTTTAATCAAATTTCAGGGTGTAGGTTTCAAGGCTACTTACAATGAAGTTCATAACCAAAGCACACAGGAAGGTGACGTGTCAGGGGATGATAAGAGCTCTCATTACACTGCGTGCTTCTTTCTTAAATGCAATGGGCTGATGTGTAAAATAAAAGGGCTGAGCAGTCTCTCATCGTGGAAACCTTGAAACATATTTTGATACTGATGACATCAATATCATTTGGTAAAACTCGAACAAATATGCCATATTACGAAATGTTTAAAGCATTATAAACTTAGAAAGAAATGTGGGAAATATTTATATTTTCCCTCCATTATTACAACATATGCTGCACAATTAAATTTTTACAACTATAATATCTCCTCAGAACAAAATTGTGGATTTAAGAAACTGTGTAACTTGTTATTCAATTGTATTTGCTACTGCTCAAGTTTCTGAGACTCCTATTGTTCCACATTCTTCAAACAGCTTTAGGATACACAGTGAAGGGTGTGGAAAGCATGTTTGAAACAATGGGTGATATGCTCGCCTATATATTATGTACTCTATATGCATCTAGTTCACAAAGCTGACATTTATTTTGCAGCAGTACCATTTAGCTTCAGACTAACCCTACTTTGAAAATTTCTTTTACACTCACTTGCACGGAGCAAATGCCCTTAATAACCATTTAGCTGCTAAGGCACGCTTGTCTGTCCCCCATTCACAGCCTAGCCACTAATTACCTTTCCAAAGCAATGGACATTCTGCGTACCCTCAATGCTTCCTTTTTTCTCAGTACAACCAGCCAGCTGTCTTCAAAGATAGGAATTTGTGCTCTGCATGGGCCAGAAACGAATGTCCAAAATCAACCCATTAGCCAGTTCCCTGACCCGGTTTTTGTCAATGTTTGGTCCACCCTTCCTTTATAGAAATTTAAAAAGAAAAAAAGAGCAATTACCAGCTTGCCTCCTAAAAACATGACTGCCCACAACACCGAGTACATGACATTCTGTAAAATATAAAACATACAACCCTAAAATTGACTGAAGAAAATGTGAGATGTCTGACTTAAGCCTGATGTACACACATACATATACACAAACAATCATTTTTTTCAGCAGTGACGATGACAAAATATTCCATACTTCGAGCTATGATTCACTCCAAAAGCAGAGAAACCAAGTTAGTTATTTGCAAGGAGATGTTTTTGACCCTGCAACCTGTAAATATAATTTTACCGACTGCTCTTCACTTTCTGAGCTCTTCCAATGAGGTGCCCTCAATTAAAGCATGTAACCCCCATTTCCCACCAGAGCTGTTCAATGGCCAACCAAAGGCTGTGTTTGCACTAGGGCACGAATGTGTATAGCTAGATGTTAAGCAGTGCTGTGAAAGAATGCTGATGTGTTTATCACAACTGTGCCCAGCCAAATAATACATCTCCTGGTCTGCAAACACCTGCCTAAACATTTTAAAAAGCACCACACCATCAACAAAGGAGCGTTTATTCCCCCACTGAGTTTTTTAGCAGCACCAATATTTGATTTACAGGATAAGTGGAAGCAAAACTAGTTTATTGCATGAATACTGCAAAATAGCGCATGTTGGTAGCCTTTAGACTGGTAGAGTGTATAGTTAAAAGTTATATTTTCTGTATATACAAAATGCCTTTCACAGTTAAAAAAAAAGAAAAAAAAAAGCTGTTGACACACAAAATATCTGTTTTGCTCAACTTGTTTTTTGCGGACTTTGAGAAAAAAAAACATCTTATTAAAGCTTATAACTCAGCTTCTGCTGTAAAACTTCAGTGAACTGATTTTACACATCAATTTGCTACTTTCAGTATAAAAACAATTTTAACAAGCATAATAGTGTGCGTAATGAATCATCCATTAGAGTGTACATCTGACTGTTCACTGTGGGCTGCCATATCCGCCCATCTTTCCAGTTTGTTTGGCTGCGAGATTAGAGTAGGAGGCAAGCCTAAAGTCCCGGAAGCACTTACTTTGACGTTAGAATAATGTATATCAATACCAGAGGCAAAAAAAAAAAAAAAAACTAAAGTAGCTAGGCTTTAACAGCTAGGCCTCATTTATTTATAATACAATATACAGATGGAGGTCTGCTAAAGATGGCTTCCAGCTAAATATGAAATACTGGACGTCATGATTGTCCTTTATGCCTTTATGTGTTTGACTTTCCTATTTGTAACCATCACTTGTTGAAGAGTAGCAGCCACAACTATTTGCAACACACATTAATTGATTCTAATGCATTTCAGTCCATTAAATGCTTGATCCAAACCCGACAATAAATCAATTTTAATCAAGTCATCTCATCATTAGCGATTAATCAATTGGCTACAGCATAATCTGAACATCAGTTATTAAGGACAACGAAAACATACTGTACTAATTCAGGCCTTCCGTCTACTGCAGTGAGGAGAGATTTAGGGTTACTGGGAAATTGCTAGACAGAAAGGGGCTATTGGCAAGATAGACCAGGGGTGAGCAGGTCAAATGAATATATGCAACAAAAATAAATAAAAAGCAAGTTGAATTAAAAGATTCAAGATTTAAGACATAAGACTTCGTTTCTCTTTCTTTGCTGAGATTTTGAGGGGAAATTTAAAATCCATGTTAGTGAGCACTTCTTCTTTGCCAAGATCATCTGTCCACCTGACAGGTGTGGCATATCAAGAGGCTGATTAAACAACATGACTATTGCACAGGTGTGCCTTGGGCTGGTCACAATAAAAGGCTGCTCTAAAATGTGCAGTTTGCCACCAATTTCTCAAGTTTTGAGGGAGCGTGCAATTTGGCATGCTGGAATGTCCTCCAGAGCTGTTGCCCATGAGTTGAATGTTCATTTCTCTACCATAAGCCATCTCTAATTTTGTTTCAGAGAATTCGGCAGTACATCCAACCGGCCTCACAGCCACAGACCATGTGTGACCACACCAGCCCAAGACCTTTATATTTAGCTTCTTCACCTGCATGATCATCTGAGACCAGCCACCCAGACAGCTGATGCAATAGTTGGTCTGCACAAGCAAAGGATTCCTGGACAAACTGTCAAAATAACGTCTCAGGGAAGCTCATCTGCAAGCTCGTCGTCCTCACTGGGGTTTTGACCCGACTGCCGTTCGTTGTCGGAACCAAATTGAATGGGCAAATGCTCACCTTCGATGCCGTCTGTCACTTTAGAGAAGAGTTCTCTTCACCATGTTTATACGGGTTATACTGTACCAGGCAGATGGCAGACAGTGTGTATGGCTTTATGTGGGTGAGCATCATATCATGTGAAGTCCATAAGTCAGTGCCCAATAAATATATTTTTTCAAGACAAGATTTCACATTTTAGAGTGGCCTTTTATTGTCACCAGTCCTAAGCACACCGATGCATGTTGTTTAATCAGCATCTTGATAATCCAGCCATCTGACAGGTGTGGCATATCTTGGCAAAGTGCTCACTAACACTGATTTTAACAACTGATTTGTGCTCAAAATCTGAGAGAAATAAATCTTTTGTGTGCATACAAAAAGTCTCAAAATCTTTTAATTCAACTTGTGAAAAAGGGTTTATATTTTAAATACATTTCCCCTCCTACTGAGAGCTCTGGCCAGCACACAGCACAAATGAAAGCTTACCTGAATAAGACCAATAGGGGTCACCAGCTGCCCTCCTCTCCCTCATTATTCCTGCGCTCCCATGGTGCCCATCTCCAGCATGGTGAGGTTGGCCATCCGATGAAACTGTGGGAGGCAGAGACAGAGGTAAGCAAATCCACAGAGGGGGGAGGTTTCATTTATAGCCTGAACAAATAACATCTGAGAAGATACAGTATATGCAACATGTATATGCAACGTGTTGGCAACAGTGAGAGTTATAAAGAAAATAATAAAATAACAATTCTTCAAATTTTGTTTAATGAATAAAATGTCCAGTTTATCTATTTGCGTTTTGTAGGACACATAAGATTTATGACTGATGCCAGTATTTAGTGCCAGTGCAAAAGGAAGTATAACCCTAATGCAGCTTCGCAAAAAGTGAGGATATGGAGGGTTAGGATGATGGAAGGGTATGTAATGTGTCCAACTCTGACCCCATGTCTACACCGCAGTCGTCACGTGACAATAATGACAGTGTTCATGCAGCACTGAAGCGTCCGTCTGTCGTGATTCCGTCTCTGTCTGCAAATTTCAAAGCGTCTGCAGCAAAGGAGCAGCCAACCTTTCTGTGCAGTTTTCCTTTTACATGTGTGAGTATTCCTGATCTATTTTGATGCATACGATTGTGTTACAAGATTAGTGTGTCTTGTAGCTGGCTTTCAGATCAGCTGATTTAGCTGAAATTGTGAGCCGAGCTTGACTTCCGGGCCTGCCTGAACTAACAATTGAGCCTGAACTAGCAATGCTTTGTGCCACATTTGAAGAAAATCCCTCAAAGAATTTTCTGAGATATCGTGTTCACAAGAATGGGAGTGATGTAAGGTCACAGTGACCTTGACCTTTGACCACCACAATCTAATTACTTCATCCTTGAGTCCAAGTGAATGTTTTTGCCAAATTGGAAGACTTTCTGTCAAGGTGTTCCTGAGATATCGCATTCACAAGAATGGGACGGACAACCTGAAAACATATACAAAGCGGTAGTCTGTCATTTCAGGCACAGGCTTATTACAGTCATTGTTTCCCAAATGCTCTGTTCACGTCCACACAGATATACAGAAACCACAGTTTTAAAAAAAAAAACGCACATTAGAAGAGTGTAAATGAGAGGCCAAAATTAGATCAAAATCTTCAGTTCACGGACAAGACCTGAAACATGTGAAAACAGAAGCAGGAGCAACAGTGGCGACTACTACAAAATCCCTTGCTTTATCGCTTTAAACCCACGTGCCACCATTTGACGCAACACCTTAATGGGTGGTAATGATCATCACCATCAGGGATCTGCAGCCCCTATGATGCTTCTTGCTTTTCTACAGCTACAGTCCATCAAATTCTTTACAGCAGCAGCTGGCCTGGGAAAGATAAACAACTAAATAGACTGGAAGGTCAATATGCTTGCAATAATGCCACAGCTTCTCTGCTAAGTTCCTACGTGGAAACTTGATTTAGTAAAATGCAGACAGCCTGTTACCCAGAGTGAAGACAATCAGTCCTATGTCTTCTGGGCAAAAATGTCTCTTTCACTTCTTGGGGCAAATTGCCTGATAGGAATAAAACATTGTCAACAGAATTACAGCGAATGCTAGAGGCACAAATTGTAACCCTAAGCACACACACTCCAGAGCATGTATAGGCCCAGACTTGCACTAATCAAGCTCATTGGGAAAAATATACCCTTGCAGCAGATGCAGCCTGTGCCCAGAGAGAACAAAATGTCGAGCTGAAGCCATTGTCAATCAGGTGCACGAGCAAAACAAGAGAGTCTATGTCGCTTTAAGCAGTCAAATCCCACTGTGGCATTCAAAACCTGGAGATGTATTGGCTAATATTGGTTTCCTGTTGCTGGAAGGATGCAAACAAATGGTTACACAGATTGTTTCTGTCTAAAAGGGAATGGCAGGAAAAACAAACAAAAGCAGAGATGACGTCTGCAAGACTCAAAATGGAGGCAGAAATCACTGTTCCTTGCCTCAATACAATTTTTTGAATGGAGTTTTCTGTACAACCGGTTACATATTGTACTTAAGTTAATACTGTGTTCATTTCGTTCATTTTTAAATGTTCATCTCAAAACTGTTAATATAATATTTACACAATGTACTATAGGATTTTTGACCAATATACAGATTATGCTTGGTTTATTAATTATTCTAAAATCTCCATTTTATTGCATACGATGTTGCACCCTGACACAGTAACTATGACAAGAACTGTACATCACACTTAGTAGCAGCCTCATGAGGTTAAAGGTAACACGTGAATAACAGCAGAACTCCCTGGACCCACTGAGCCAAACCACCTTTACGGTACATAGCGAGATGTATTGGCTTGATCAGCATCTGCACACATCAAACACAAACACAAACACACACACACACACACACACATACACACCTCCAGCCACTTAAGACAAGCTCAGCTCTTACTAATAGTTGCATCATTACCGGGGATTAATTAAGTCTGTGCATTGCTGCTGCCAGTGTTTACCAAATAAATTCATTGCTTAGAGGGAGGTCACAGAGGCTACATGTCATAAATAACTGCTTTGTTATCATCACATGCATCAATTCAGTGTGGGGAAACACACTTAACATTAAGCATGAAAATAGAAAGGGAGTCTCTGTGGCAGAGACTTTGAGCATATTTGGAGGCAGGTTGTGAGACAGGAGGGCTATACTGTCTTTGATCAGGGAGCATAGGAGACAGCACCATGTCAACAGTTTACACTTATCCATGTCAGCTGTCCCCATGGGCAAAGGATTAAAGCCACAGCATCTCTGATAGAGCAGTGCAGACAACACAGTCTGTGCTGGGCCTGAAGGAGGAGGCTGAGCAGAGTCACGCTGCACTCAAACCTTCTTAAATCTTAAAGATCCCCTCCACACGTGTATTAATGCATACATAGAAAATTCTCGCACGTGTGTCTGATGAGGTTTTCGCAGGAAGAAAAACATAATTATCACATTAAAATCCTTAAAACGGCATCATTCTACACAGTGAAGCTCAAACGTTCAAGTGTGGGAACAAGAGAAAGGAAACACATTTTTGACTGGAGGGGGGACTTTAAATCTAGAACACAGAAGTGAATAGCCGTTATGTAGATTAAATGGAAATTTAAATGAGCCATTTTATATCAAAAATGTGGCCTAAAATTTTAACATTAAAGATGCAATTTGGAAAATATAGCCAGAATTTGAAGGTACCTCCAAAAAATATAGAGGGGAGTATACCACCAGTGTAACTGCCAACTGCTGTCACTAAATTGTCTGGTCTAAGTTAGTTATCTTGGGCTTTGTAATTATCTTTGGTTGTAGCTATAGCAACTGTTAGCTCAGTTAGCAGTGGAGCTAGTGGCCCTACAACTCACTGAAGTGTGTCTAGATTGCGACCTCGTATCACAGGGGGAGTCACCACAGGCCGCGGGTCTCAGCTCAGCCGGGCTCTGTGGCCTCAAACTGGGCACGGACACAGTTTCTGAGATGGGTTGAGGCCAGTTTCTTGACAGGGGATACTGTACGAAGGTGATTCACAACGGCTAATAATGTTGGTTCAATTTTGAACGTTTTAAACTATAATTATGGCCATAATTTACAAATAGCACCTTTTAAAGCAATGTGATTTTCCACTTCTGAGTATGTTTTTAGGAAGCTCCAAGGAAAAAAAAACCCCAATCCATCCAGCAAAACACCTACAGAACAACACCTTGTACACCAATTTCTAGGCATACAAAATAATTTTCCCTTTTTTCATTGCCCTGAGGGCAGTTATATCATCTACATCACCATTAAGCCATGCTTTGTGTTCCACAATATCACACTCAACAACAAGCCTAGAACCCCTGAGAGCCCTTGAAAAGCAGCAGCCTAACAACAACCACAGGAACATTTAACTTGCATTAGTCATTGAGGGCCTGAGTTAAAATATCAATCTCACCAGCAATGTAAGCATCAGGTATGTGAAAGACAGTGGGGCCGGCACTTCCATGTCACCAGGAGGATTATTTGGGGATAGATTAAGCTATTAAAATTCCTCCTGAGCTACAATATCCATATAATTTGGGTAAAAAAAGAATGGCAGAGTGATGGTGTATGCGAGGGGGCGAATTCTATTTTCTAAATAAAAATAAAATACACATCTAAATTATACAAGATGTGAAGATGTTTTGTTCTTTTCTTTCTACAGTGTGCTTTCTCACCGAATGTAGTTGATTCCAGATTTATTAAGCATGACGCGGGACCAAAATACTTCAAATAAAATAAATAACTAAGTTTTCTTTCCTAAATGTGCGGTACCTACCACTTTCAGAGAAAATGCATGCATTAATTAGTAATGCACAATCAACACTAACATTCTTTCCACCAAAATAGTTTGTGCTTCATCTATTATCAATAAAGAGAAACGGAGGCGGGAGTGATAACAATTTCAATCCACAAATGTGATTCATGCGAAAATGACACAACTCTCACTGCACAGCAAAAGTGCATCATAATGGATATTCTGTATTTTGTTATCATCAGCAAATACCATGTAAAGCTGAAAACCATCAATACATTAGTGCAGCTATTCTCAACCACTCAAGCAGTGAGCCGGAGACCACCGGTGGGCGTCAGAGCATCATCTAGTGGGCCACGGAGGCAGTGTCAATGCCAAATGGTTATATTGTTGTTATTATTATTATTATAAATTTATTTTGTCATTTACAAAGCTACTTATTTTTATATTTAGGGGTGCTCAATAATTCACATAAATCAAAAGTGTCAAATAAAATGCATAATTTTAATGACCAGTGAAAATCACCAGACAAACGTGTTCCACCCCTACTAGCTAACATCTGCCACAGCGAGCTAACGTACACTTGGATGCACTGGCACAAAATGGTTTTTGAACGAACTACAATTACCGCCTCTTCGCACCAGTCAATTTGCAATTACCATCCGTGTCTTTCCAGACTCATGTAACATATGAAGTGACTGATAAGAGAGCGGAAGCTCAATATAAGTTAAACCACTGAGCTTGTTGTGGAATGCACTGCTTCAAATATGGATGTTGCTGCAAAGAAGCTCCAAATTCTAAAAGCTCACACACATTTTCAACCCGACAGCACAGAAAATCTTTACAATCTAATCTCCCCTTCTGTACGATTAGCGTATGAATTTTTGAGTTATGACTAAAAATTTGTTTAACCCTTTAAACTATGTAATGGAAATGTTTCACCAGTGACTACCTGGGTATTTTTGCTTATTGTGATGTCATTGCTTTGAGTATCTTCAAATGCTCCATATCCCCAAAATCTTAACAACCTAAGCTTAAAGACTATATGAGTCAATAAACCATAATACCTGATTAAAGTGTTAAAATTGTGTCGTAATTTGGATGTTTTATCATCAATTTTTGAAAAATTGATCCAAAATATTTTTAAATCATCTTAAACATGAACAAAATATTGAGATCCGTTTTCATAGGGTGAATAGGTCACTGTGACCTTGACCTTTGACCACAAAAATTGAATCACTTTATCCTCAGATCTAAGTCAACATTTGCGACAATTTGGAAGAAATTCCCTCAAGATGTTCCAGAGATATTGTGTTCACAAGACTGTGAAAAAAGCAGGATGTAGCAGAGTGGTGTATGTGGGATTGACTCAATACAAACTTTAAATCCTGTGTTAATGGTAATGAAGGGACATGTCAGAAAGGAACATAATGTGGCTCACTGGTATGTTTTTATATATTGGATCTTTGTTAATTTGGATATTGTTATAGGATTTGATGACCCAAAGAAAATATAGAAATTTAACAGACTTATCTCTAAAGGGCAACAGGATATTATATTATATTCATAATATTGTGCTGTGTTTTATACACACCTTTAATCTCTTTAACTGGAATCGACACGTAGCAGCGGAACAGCTGCAATCCCTATTAGCCACACAGCAGTGGTGTTATTTTGTTTTGCTAATCATCAGCAAAAAAAGCTCAGTTTATCTAAACTTAGTTATTAGATGAAAGAAAATTGAGCTCACTTGCACAGCAATATATTAAGTGTCCAGACATAACTTCATTAGTCAACCAGATGTTCAAAAAAACATGAAAAAAAAAAATCACATTCATCATCGGCCTACAGTTATTTAGGGAAAGCGGAGAACAACTCATTTGACCTCACCCCATACCCATTTACACAGCTTGTCCTTTACGATAATGCATATCATTAAATGTAATAACTAGTATAAACATAACATTCTTTCATCATACCAAGCAGACGTGAACTAGTTTTTCACAAGCATCCCCACTGTAGAAAAGGGATGACTCTTGATGCAAAAATGCTATGTATATAAGGAGAAAATGTGCATGCTGAGGGAGACAGCTGCTGTCTGTACAACCTCATCTGCAATGCGTGAAGTCTGACTTACAAACTTAAGGACATCTGCATAGCTTTATGTTTTGACTTCAAAATGCCATACTTGACTTAGTCCGCAGTGTGGAGCTCTACACGGTTAACAGTACAAGTCACAGTTGTAAAACTAGGTCGGGGGTCCCTCTGTGAAGCAGAGCAGTGTAGAGAGAGGGTAAGCTGAGTATGATCTTGAGAGCGCATGTGTTTTTCATTCCTCAGGAAGTGGGCGATGTGGCAAGATATCCCTGGAAGTGTTTGAGTCACACCAAGGACCTCAGGACCATGAGAACTGCCAAGATCAGCCAAAGATACGGCACAGAGGGAGGCCAGGGCTTAGACATCAAGCTTAGAAATAATAAACCAACCACTCAAATCCCAATGCAGATATTTAGGCCTACACAGCTAAAAGCAAACAAGCTGTTTCAGCAAACAAGCTTTACCTGTGGGCCAAAGAAATGTAGACATTAAATGCAGCCCATTGGTCTAGAATTAACATTGTTCATTGCCTGGCTCAATGAAAAATAGAACTAAAATTTAAAAAAGAAAATCCAAAAACTAATTATGAGGTTGCCTGTGTGCATGTCAAGGCCTGTCTGGCTTTTTGTCCATCATGTTAATCGACAGGAAGTGCTACTGCACCTTCGACACTGCTTCGATGAGATGTTCGTCAAAGCCATGCAGGGTGCTAAAAGCCTAAAATACTTCATAGCGAGGTACAAAGGCAAGTAGAAATAGTGAAGTGACAGAAACTCAAACTTTTAAATAATTCTGCCAATAACACACATAAGCATTGTGTGCAATACAACCTTGGACCTCCTTCCAAACAGAAAACATTTTTGTTTGTTTCATTTTGGAACTTCCAACAATGAAGCAAGCAGAATAGGAGGAAGGGCAAAAGAGGGAAACACGACTTACTCATTATGCAACACTTGCTCTGCAGCCTCTTTCAAAACTTATCTGGTAAAAAAAAGTAGATACGGCCATCTCATTATCAAATCCAAACATGTCACCAACTCTCAAACCACTCAGCTGTTCCCTCCAGTTTTCAGTTTTTTCTCCTCAAAAAGCTAGACCTTAAAAAAGGTGTATTATCTGTGCTATGATATTACATAACTCAAGACGAGATGAGGCCTGAGCAGGGCAATGTGCGTCATGTGTTACACTGTTCTTCAACCTTTTACTATAAGGAACAACCGAGAAACACAGTACGTCAAATGTCAGACTTTGATAGTGCATGTGGGCGAAAAGGTCTAGATGAGAGTCTCTAGTGCATTTAGTCTTCCTTCAATAGAAAAAAAAGAAAGAAAGATTCATAAGAAGTCGGTCAAGAGCAATTGTTCTATTGTCTGACCAAAACCAACTCTTTTATGAATTACAACTGCATGGCTTCTCGTTGAGAAGGCGTTAAAGCTACTCACATACAGGCTGAATCTACAGGCAACTTCTTAGAAATGATGAAATAATATAGTAAATCTGAATTGTGTCAGACTTCTGTGGAGTGTGCTTCTAGGTGACTGCTGGTACAGTGAATTAAGTGCATTAAATAGCTGGCGCACTCACTGGTTGAGTGCATCAGGAGCTCTGATGAAAACCATTAACAAGATTAAACAAATTCAGGGCTAACAACCGCTTTGCTAGACCAGCTATGGCGTGTTCCCTGAACAGAGTAAATAATAATACACACTCTTAAAACATTTCTCTGTACACAGTGGTAGGACTGTACACCACAGCTCTAGCAGTGTTGAGAAAATTTATTGTGTAATGTGAAGTTTTTAATATGTTGCAATTGGATCAATTTGGTGCCACAAGCTTATGAGGTCATTCCCCAGGACATTGAATTGTCTAGTTATTGATTCTGAAATAAATTCTGGTGTTCATGAATGGTGATGGTTCATTACTGGTAGTGTAAATGGGTGCATCTAACTCTGTGTGTGAGACTGATAACAGCTCAGGATAAACAAGCTGAAAATGCATATTGTCGCAGTTGCACTATGGTGATTTGGATAAAAATTGTCTTTGTAAAAGGCTACTATAATAAAGTTGTAGATTCAAGAATGTATTGTATGTGGAGTCAAAGACCTTTGGAAGTGTAACTTTGGAGAAAACATCTGCCAAGTGGTGATGAAAAATACCCATCCTGCAGCTCACTGGCCAAGTGACTCAGTGTTATCCATAAATAATACCACTGCACTAGGACTTAGTATGCATCACTTCCAAACAGGCTCCTCATACCTGCCTGGGGCCATACAAGCACTCAAACCTCCGCCCTTCCTCTTTAAATGCTTTTTGATGCCAGACTCTAATCAATACTTGAAGGCTGAATTTAGAAATGATAAATAAAACCGTGAAGAACATTGCACTTGATACCTCTGTACACCATCTTTAGCAGCCTATGCACAGTTTACTACACGCAGTTTTATCATTCCTTTCTCAAGAACTTTACAAGGACCAGCATGTAAATACGATTTTGCTCAAGCAATGAGACATTGTAAAGCTCGACCACACAGATCTGCTAAACCATGAAGGGTTCAACATACATTTGACACATCACAAGGAAAAAAGGGCAAGAAAACCGAATCAGTTGAGCTTCTTATGATATGATAAAATAAAAGATAAACTGACATATCATGGGACTGCTATGGTATGAATGAGATATTAGCATTATCATGTACTTACTGCCTGCTGGCTCCATGTTTTCCTTGGATAATGTCTCCCAGATTTTTATTTTGTCTTTACAATTTAAATTAAGTATAAATTTCACGCAGCAAGTTATTTTTCTTGTGGAGGTCATACACACTGAAGCTGCGAGTATACTTACTATTCATGATGAATTAATTATCTTTATGATATATCTTTAAATATCATCGAAATGTACGAGTTAAAGAAAATTTAAAAATCTCTTTTTCACACCAATGTACTGTCAGTCTCTTTCCTTTCCTCTCACCCCCACTGTAACTGTAAAAAAAAATTTCCCCAAGTATTTGATTCCAGCTGTTAACACATTCATTTTGCATTTCTAACATTTTCCAAGACTAGTAAAAAAAAAAAAACACCCTTGTCATAACCAAAAGTAGCAAATTTAGATGTGTTTGAGGGTCTCAGAATTAGTTCCCTCAAAAACGAATAAAATCTAAGGTGTGCTAGTGAACTCTGTCTACAAAGTTGGTTAGAGGGAAAGAAATGTCACCATTAAAATTATAATTATATACATTTACATAGCACCTTTCACAAACCCAAGGTCCCTTTGCATACGAAAAAAATAAAATAAAATGTTGGATAAGTACAGAGTTTCATTGCTGTGGTCCAGACAATAAGACCAGCTCCTGCTGATTCAATTTAGAGGAACTGTGATGGAAGACATTCATTGGCATGTCACAATATGATGTCTGCTAATTAGCCAAAAGGAATTACAAGACTATTTCAGGCATCATCCTTGCCAACATATACAGTAACTCATGTCAAATCTGCTCAGACCACAGCTCCTCCACACTTTCACTCTCTTTGCCTTGCTTATATACACACCGGCTGGTGGTTGTCAAGTCGACAACAGAGTTCATTAATAGCCTACCACACAATTATACATCAAAACGTATTGAAGCCACCTTGGCAACAATTTCATCACCTACATGCGGTCAAATTTGCAGCAAAACAAATCCAAGACTAATAAACATAAGACCTAATGCGCACAGGAGTAGAGCCAGACAAAGCCTGAAAAACAGCTTTCAATTGAGCAGTACTTGGCTGTGACTCAAGGTAATGATTGAGCTGTGAAGCCAACTTGCAAGTGCTGTAAAACACAGGACTGTATTTGCACCAAATTCAAATGGAAAAATTACCTGGTTGAGTCATTTAATAATAATGTATCAACTAATTTATTAGTCCATTAATCATCCCTGTTCTACACAAGTTAGTTCTGTTATCTTTAGACACATTCATATGCTTCACAGGTGCAAGAGACGTGTGTAAGACAGACGCAAGATGACTGTTGAGTCTCATACTGATGCTTTGGATTGGTGGCTGCCCCGGCCTACCAACCCAAAGCGTCAGTATTTGATGACCCAGGAACGAGACTCAACATCTTAGACATTGCACCTTTAATAAAAGATGAACCTCTTTTTCCATCTCAAAGCTTCCATTTTATCAAGATGGCACTCCATAATGTCACTTTCTCCATTAAGCCTAAATTGTTTTAATTCGAAAAAACATTACAGCAACATAGACGATTGTCTTGAGAACTGTGAGGCTGTTGAGTGGCTGCTAGGTCCCACCTGGCTTACGTTCGCTGCTAAGTGTGGACAGATGATCTCGGGAATCCCAGAGTGATTACTGGTTACCTGGAAATGGGTCTCCTGTGCTGCACTAAGCACTTGTTATGTTATTAGTGTTGTTAGGATCAGGTTAGCAGTGACAACAACACACAGATGCTGTCACACCTTTTGCTCACACCACAGTATGAGGGATAAACAGAGATTTGTATGGCAGTGCATCTAAAAATTACCCAAGAATCAGATGGAAGGTGTTTTAGTTTTTCAAACATTCAACAAATTCAACCGTTGACCATGCTGTCGTACAATTTTTTTTCCACCATCTACTAAATACGAGAGTTGTCTTTTTAGAGGATGCGTAAAAAAATGATGTCTTCCTGAAATATTACAATGTCACAAGGAAAAGGCCGTGGTATTCAAACCCAATGTTAATTAGGGTTCCACTTGAGGGTTTGAAAATTTGTGTTAAAGAACAGAAACATTTGCATTTCCCATAGGGGAGCATGTCAACTAGGATCGATAGGGTAGCCTCTGAACTCCTGTTCTGCCTCAAAAAAACTATAACTCAGCACATCTTCTCCCTTCAAATTCTCTGAAATTAACCAAGAGCAAATTTCCACACTTGCTGCCTCTGTTATTTTAGCAATAATAGATTCCTTTAAAAACATCCAACAGTAAGCTTTACAGATATTATACATTAAGCACTTGGAAAAAGCCTAACAACACCTGACATGTTTTGTTGTCCTTTTAGTAACGGGGTAAATAGCAATGCCCCCATTCTATTGTTGTCTTTTAGCTCTATGGGAGCAAAACTCCCATAGAGAGTCCAAGTAAGTAAAAGTGTGTGAGAGAAACAAACAGAAAATCAATCTCATTCTAAACCCAAAGGAGAAAAGCCTGGGGACTGGTCTTTCAGGGTGTTAACTTAGGAAGGCACACATTTGACAAAGAATTAATGAAATGGGTTTAGCACTGCAATGGAAAAATGGATAGTCAGTGTTTAGATTGGTTTCCTGTAAGATTTGATGTCACTAGCTGCTGCCACAGGGCACAATTACAAAAATTAAGGCTCGATTTACAGCACCCCCGGTCTCAGTCTCAATCCCCCCGTAACAGTGGAACAAATGGAATAACTGTGGAACTATACCTTGCAAGTTAAAAATAACCCTGCTGATAGAGAAGGCGAAGAAGGAGTGTGAAAAAACCCCAACATAAAACAAGAGTGAACGGATGGACTTTGCCTTTATGGGCAGCATTCTGGTGTTGGAGTCGAAATCTGTTCTCCTGTCTGTTCCCGTTTGACACTTTTAAATGAAGAAAGGAGCCAGTTTGAGTCATGTCTGATAAATAATGAAATGTGTCACCAAAGACCCAGCACTGCACCAAAATATAGTCCACAATTCAGTTTACATTTAGGTGTATTAAATCAAGCAAGCATAGCACCGTCAATTTTGGATATTGGTCGTTTTAACAAACGCTGTATCTTTTCACCAGATGAAGTATTTTAAGAAAAACAAGCTGAGCCAATGTTAGAGGCAGCTCAGCCCGGATGTCCCGTGCCTCGCCGAAGACCATCACGGAGACACAGGTTTGTTTTTTACCTGAAACTGCTTTATTCGGTGTTTTTACCTGTTTTAATTACCAGGGCCATTTGTTTTGGAGGGGAGGAGACCTCTCTGGATGATTCGGCGCTCGATGAAAACCTCGTGAACAATAAACACTGATTGAAAACTGCTCAGGTCTCGACATTAATGCTTGCCTGGGGCAAGTACACTCTGTGTTTGGGTGTATCTGGAAATAACCTTGGTACTGTGTCACTGAAGTGGAGCTTTTCTAGCTGAGCTGCATGCACGAGTCTGTCTCACCACCAATCATTAAGCAGTACTGATGACACTATAGAGGTTAACTCGTCATATAGGACATAAAGTTCCTAATGTTAAATATATCTAAAACGCTGCAAGTGAAAGACTTTATTTGCCCAGAAGCTAACCAATGTGACTGTATTCATTTCACAGAAGCTGCTCACTCACATCGCAATGTCAATGCTGAAGCAATATTTCGCACAGTCCTAGTTGATTATACAGCAGTCTAATCTGAAAAATTAGCTAATTTTTTAAGATGACTTTTCAAATCACAAAAAAGTTGATGGGGTCGATGTTTTTGGTTAGGGTGGTATGGAAAAATATAATTTCATACCGAATATGAAAAATTGCGTTTTACTTAACCGAGGTACACACTCAGAAAATAAGGTATATATTTGATACTTTGTGTATTTCAAACACACAACAAAGTATAAAAAATGTACAGAATATATTCTACCATTGTAGGTTAACCTGCTATTTCTGTTATTGACAAATGTAGCAAGAAATTACTTGTAGTACTTACATTCCAAAGACATGTTTGGAGTAATGTAGAAACTGCTGAGTGAGATCTTTCAACTTAATTTTTCTGTAAACTGTAAAAATGCCCCCACCCACCCTCAGTACATACCTTCGTCACGAGATCAACTATTGGACGATACATTGTCATCAGATTTTTTAAACTCTAAAATATTGGTGTTGGCCTTAAAAAATCCAATATCTGTCAGACAATCCTAAAGAGCCTTATAAAACCATACCAAATTATGTTAAAATAAATATTTTACATACACTTAAATAATCAATGTTTGAAAGCAGCCTACTGAAAAAGAACAGTTGCGTAAGACATAACGCTCGGGTGCTTGGGTTTAACAACAGTCAATGCCAAAGATCCAAGGACTGTCAGGTTTTCATGGCATCATTTCAAGTTCATTTAAGCATTCTGTTGCTGTTCCACTCAAACAAAATGCTTGTCTATCCAGACAGTGACAACCTCTACACACAGTGACTACCACTGTAGAGTTTCAAGATCTGAGTACTGCCTACACTTTTTTAAAAGACTGTAGTGAACTAAAAGTGACCTAAATGCATGGTAACCAAAGTTCAATTTCACTTTCATATTCTCGAGAACAAGGAATTTCTACAGTTGCTCAATATAATTGATGCAAATGTGAAATTCATCACATGCAACTTAACTCCTATTCAACGAGCTTATTTTGCATGCTGCAGTCACCTTGAGCTTGATAAAATATGCACAGCCTAATCCCATATCTTCAGTGATTGTTGCCATAATTCACGACAGGGAAAATGAGCCTCGTGAATGCGGTAGCCTACATTGCAGTTTGTTTTTCCTCACATCAGAAAAAAAGACCATCTTGAATGTAGCCCACCAAAAAATTTTTTTAAATGAGCACAAAGAAAACATGTGCTCTGTTGACCCACAATACCACAAGGAAGGAAAAGGGAGCCTGAAGGTCCCATTGTCTCAACTCACCAAAAGGCAGCATTGACTGTCACTTCAGCTGTAAGTAAAGCTGACACAGTATCGCATCACGGACAGATTGTTTAAGGGGAAAGAGGTTGTGGTAAATGAAGGACACAGGACATTTATTGATATGGCCAAGTCCTTGAGTGCAGCAGTACATGTCCCCCAGTGACAGTGCCTTATTGCCTGGACATTAATTACTATTGTCATGAAGCACAGGATATGAGTGCACTAGTTTCCCCAACAGCATTTTTCCTTCCTTGTTTCAACCAGCCTGGTCAAGTCCAGTGTGTGTGTGTGTGTGTCTGTTGCTAGGACAGATGAAATGATTTGGAGTGAAGTGACTGTGAGTCATTCTAAATGATTAAATGCTACTGTGACCAGCTCGGAGTATCTTGGCTGAAAGACTGAGTGAACTCAACTATACACGCCCAGTGATAAAGTAATGACTGATTGTCTTGATTAACATAAGTTATACAAATAAACAGTTTAATCACAATCAATGTCAAATTACTGTAATTGCTGTATGAATTAAAGCACTGGTTTTATGATGTCGAGCTCGATTGAAATTTTCTAATTAATTTTAATGTCTGCGTCTCCAGACAAGATGACCTCGCGTTTGTCGTCTGCTTGTCCATGTATTGTGTTGCAGAGATATCTACTGAAGTCAGCGATGCTAACCAGCTAGCCCCAGCCCAGTCTCATAATACCACTTTGTACCTCTAGAGGCGCTAGACCGACAGCCAAGTGTAGTTTCAGCGTGGAGATGAGTGGCAAGTTGAGCAAGTTTCACGAGCTCTCTTAGACTAATAAGTAAGCAAAACAAACTCACAAAATCACACCCATTTTTTACTAAATGGAACAATCCAACTGAACACCCTCTGGATTCAAGTTTCTCTCTTTTACAGAACTAAGACGAGCTTAATTGCCTTGTTATGTCATTGTAAAATGTACTTCATTCAAAGTTAATATAAAGAAAATTTAAAAAAAAACCCAAATCATCTTGGTTTATCTTTCCATAGTCACCTCTGGTTTGATTGAAATATCCTTCTCCTTTTCACAGAGCAAGACAAATAATCCAGCTCTACAAACTGTTTCCACCTGCTGCTTATGCTCGGCTCTCTCTCTGTCTCACACCTCTGCCACTTCAACTCTCTCCTGCGCCCGCCTGCTGTGTCTCCTCATCCCCTGGGCAATAAGACTCGTCTGAGCTGCTGTAAATCACCTATGTAGTACTGTATGTTGTTAAACCGGCCTCCGCAGGTCTCGGAGGTGTCCAGACCCAGGCGGGTGTTCAGCTGTGCTCACTGGGAGGCTGCAGAACCCAGTTGAGTTGAGCCCTGTTGCCTGAGGCAACTCCCCCCCACCAACTGATCCGCGGCCATGATCCGGCACACTACTAGTCAGCTGGGCCACTAGTTCCACTGCTAAATGAGCTAACAGTAGCTATAATACAGCCAAACATAACTACAGCAGACAGTATAGTGAGCAGCTCTATATTTAAGGAGCTACCTTTGAATTCTGGCCATATTTTACAAGTTGCTCCTTCACAAATATCACTAAAAGATATCAGAGAAAAAAAACATTTGTTTTGATTTTGTAATGTGGTTTGGGTCAATACAATTTACTCACACTGTGATTCGTACAGGAAAGTGGAGGAGCCACTCACAATGAAAAAAATATTTTCTAGGTTTTGTTAATAGTGATGCGATTGCTCTGAAGACAAAGTACAAAAAACAAAAACAAAAAAACAGCGAAAAACCACTTTTGTGAAATATTGTCTCGATATTAATAGTATAAGTCTAAACTGCATTCTATTCTCATCCTGTGACACACCTTTCCATTATAATACTCCAAAACAGTGAAGTACTGTAACTGTACAGTAACTGCCAACATACTGCACTTTCACCATTTTCTAGTTTGATTTTATATTCTGAGTCTCTTAATCAATTTCTTACCACTTACAATGACTCTTTGTGAGCGCACACAGCTAGTTACATCTATGGAAAAATGGAGCAAGTATCCTTTTTTTAAATGCTCAGCACATGACCATAATTTTTTTAAATGAATGGCCTCAAGGGTCAAAAAATAGAAAAGACGTTTTGAAGACTGAATGAATCATGAATTCGAAAAGTAACTCAAGATTGCAAATGTTTACTTACACTTGCCTCAGCTACACAAGGGAAATTATGGACAATTTTTCAAACAGTATTTTCCATCAGTAAGGAAATTCAGTAACTGTAACATTCGACCAAAATAACAATAATAATACACACTGTGTCCTGAAGTGTACATTTAGGCTACTTTAAATGTCCAGCTTTTGACATAATTATCCATTTTTTAGAAAGAAAAGTGTAGAATAAAACATGGTAGCTCGTTTCAGGCTATTTTCACAGACTTCTTCCAAAGCCGATTAGTGTGAAGAAAACATGCTGGGTTGCCGTTTCCCAAACCACAACAGTGGTCACTGATTAACCACCAGAATCCAATACAAACAGCGCACCAAGTCACAACTGTTCCCCAAAACATGACATCGGTCTTAAGACGGTGCCATCACAGCTCAATGTTGTTAATAACAAAATTGCATTTTTGTTTTAAAGTTTATCCAGCGGATTTAGACAGACAGATAAGCTGGTCATTACATTTGAAAGCAATAAGCAAAGAATGAGCAGCACTTGCAAAAAAGATAAACATAGAATTATCTGCATGAGTAAAAAGTGATTACAGTTGCAATGTTTCCCCGTTGGACCATTTAGTGGGCGGCACAGGCAGCTGGTGGAGAGACAACAGATCCCATCCTTGATCGAGACTGAGCATATGTTACCGACGCTATTTTTAAAACCAGGAGAAAGTTAGTTTTGAGGTGTTCTGTCAGTACTGTGCATGCTGAACCAATTATCCAGAGAAGGTAGAGGAGGACCTTGATGATAATGATGCTGTTGCCATCATCAACTGACGTTTGGACAGCTGGCATCCTGCTGGCACAGCAGTACATCGGACCTCATTAATAACATTAATAACACGTTCGCGCAATAACATTCTTTGCAGTGGATAGTGCTGGTGTTATTTTAAAAGGACAATACAAACAAGTGAAAATGGCCACAATATTTGTAAAATGTAGTAATTGTTTTTTATTAAAATTACCAAGGCTACCAAATGTGCTTATGCCTTAAAAGTGCAATGATTTTCTCATTATATAAGTGATGCAATCAGGAGAATTTCAATTATTTAAGACAAGCTATGCTTCAAACAACGACTACAGAGCTGCAATTCCAACCACACTTTACAACAAACGTGGTTATTTGTCCAAACTACAGTTTTCACCACACCACAACTCCTGATATTCTTCTTTTCCAATTGTAGAAGGTGACATTTTAAAGGAAAAATGGGATGTTTGTGTTAGTGAGAAAAGAAATACAAGACTGCTTTTCCAAATAGGAAGATATCATGAAAATTAGACCAGATTGTATGGCTAACTATGCCTCTAAATCCAGTATGCATTGATTTAAGACATAAAATGTGAATTGTGTCGACTAACGAGCGTTTATTCATCAAACTGAAACACATTGTCAGGGTCGGCCAGAAGCCTCTCAGTGAATTATGTATGTTGACATTTTGTTTGTGTTGAAAAAGCGATAAAATAGCAGCAATATGAATGAAACAAGTCAGTTAACACTACCTGAAGGAAAAGTGAAAGTTAGGACAGCTGAACAGTCATCCTAAAGTTGGGGGGGGGGGGGGGTTTTTTTTATTTTGTG
>JBBPCS010000359.1:5814160-5832553 GCA_037974645.1 Hollardia meadi
AAGTTAGGACAGCTGAACAGTCATCCTAAAGTTGGGGGGGGGGGGGGGTATTTAAGATTTTGGGAAGTTGGAACGCTTGTGTAACACACGTTTCTTATCTCAAGTTAAGATAGGAACATTGACTTGGGAAATCTGTCCCAACTCTGGTTGCCGTGGTTACCAAACTGTTAAGAGTCAAGTTCGGACATTTTTGTAATACAGCTCCAGTTAAGTAATGGTGTCTATGATGTCAACCATAATAGTCCATGAATACAACTATATGACAGGGTAGAAGTAGAAAATTGAATCTATCCTCCACCACTTCCTAGCTGGTCTGCCAGTCAGCCTCTATTGCCTTTCTGCTGTGTGTCAGAGGTCTACTGAGACATGCCATGTGAGAAATCTCAGCTGTGTTAGGGGCTTGGAAGCCTTGGAAGATAAAAATCTGCAAACTAAGTATGTGGACACATGGAAATCGGGGATTTGGGGGCAGATGGGGGTGATTTAGGGTGGAAACATTCTACATGCATGTTGCATCACTGCTGCTTAACTATGGGGGGTCACTGGTGCCACAAGAGTAAAAACAACTAACATAATTGGGATGCACACCAACTTTAAGTGTTCCACCAGAGGCTCTCCAGTTACAACAATGTTGAGATCAAATTTAACATGTAACTGATTATAAAATAAAGATGTAACTGTTGTTTAATTAAAGCTAGAATGAGTAGGCATTTCCTATACAAAGATGTATTAAGTAGACTCAATCAAAAATAATTACTCTCAATCATCACTCATGACCCACTAGAAGTGTATTGCAGTGTCTCTATCTGCAGAGACCTTGCCCTATATGGCTGAATATTCTTATTTTGCCATGTCTGGGATGTTTGCAGGTATGCAGGGTGTGAGGGCTGCAGCTGGTACACTGGGCTGTGTTCTGGCAACTGACAGAAAGGAGCGAGAGCACCTGATGTTGTTCAGCAACGGAGGAGGGACCAACTCTAATTGTTGTGTACAAACCACAAAGGAAAAATCCTACTCATTCTGTCTTTAATTCTGCCACAACTTCTAATGGTATGACGATAGAACCAGATGGCTAAATTTGTGGGCAATTAATCAGCCAATATTAGGTGATCTATTAGCATGTATGTTTGCTGACAACTCAGCAATTTTCAGGGCAAAACGGGCAAAAAATGTCAGTCATTAGGTCATTATAGTCAGGACCACAGAGCACTAACGACTTTACTTTTGAAATTAAAAAATTCTTGCTTAGTACGTCTTTGTCACAATTCTATATTAAACAACTATACGGGATCAATAGCAGAAATGTTGTTTATATTCAGGGGTCATGATGTTATGTCCTATCAGCTCATATATGACAATCAGATTTTTTTTAACTCTGAAATATAAATAAATGTTATCAGCCTCAAAAATTCAGTATTGGCCAGACTATCAAAACAATAAAAGCAAATAAATGCAGCTATTGGAAAAACTGAATACAGGATTGTACTACAATTGTGTACCACAAAAAATCTGGTCAACATCACAGAGATCTGGGATGGATGCAAGATCCAGAACCACTATAAAAGATTGTTTCTGAACAACATCCGAGGACGCATTACACCATACAGATTAACTTTAGTATCTGCATTAATCTGAGATCTTGTTGTTATTATGTTGTTGTTTTACTCTTTAAAAGCAGTACCAGTGTGTCAAAGTGTGTTTCTCCACCGTTGTTGTACCAACCTACATAAAACTGAATATAATCCCAACCTGTAGCATTACTGATGCTTGACCTCAACTCAACTTTAGCCTTTAATCCATCTAGTTGGGTTAACCATAATCGGGCCCTATTCCAAACCAACAGAAAGCAGCAAATTGGGAAACACTATTCAAAAAGGGAAAACGGACATCGTCACAAAATCTGTGTAGCACCATATTCTGTGACCTGATTTAAATTTTAGCTATATTTACGATGCAAAAGATTTGTCAAAACTAATGATAGTAACACCTATGAACGTATCATCTACACACTATAGAATGATGCACAATATAGATTTGTAACTCTGGGCTGCATAGCACTAACACATTTCAAGATAATATTTAAAATCAACCCATCAATCTTCTTTTATAGTTAAATATATGGTGGGACAGAATCTGTTGGGTCCCAGATTTCGGTGCAACACCAGTAAACCCAAACTGGTATCTGATATTCCAGGATTTGTACTCCGTGGCATTAATCGCCCCTCATACAGGCGCAACCATCCATGAGCCAAAAGCGCTAACTATCGCCCTCATCCTCTCATCTACCTACGCACATGACAGCAAGCAGAAACATATATCATGCCGCCACATAAACCAAGACCACAACTATAGTTAAAAAAAAACTTGGGACACCTTATAAACAACAAAACTACAGCTTTAACGGACAGAAAAATGCCGGCAATTCCACGGAAGATAAAAGTATACTTCCTCAACCGATACCACAAATCTTTTTTTTTGAGTGTCTATATGAATGTTAAATAGCTAGCGGTATACATTTGAGACTGTGCACCGTGTCGTACGTGTGTGTAACCAGTATTGTAGCTAACATGTAAAACGTCAGGGTCAAACGGGAGTAGTAGAACTAGTCTAAATGTTCAGCCTAACGTTAAAGCCGGGGGACAGTTTGCGCCATTGTCCCGCTGCCTAATCAATAACATGCACACAAATCGCCACGGAGGGCTAAGCGTCTCGGCGTTAACGTAACCGTTGGACGTTAAAGTCTGCCCCCGGCCCTGTGACCGTTACTGGAGCCCGGGCTACATGTTACCCCTGAAAAAATGTCTTAACTCGACATCCAAAACTCGGTTTTACCCGTGATTATAAAAGACCAATTCAACACTGTGTGGACACTACGTAGTCAGGCTACATACATGAGCTAACCCGTGTTGCGAGCACTTACCAGGATGACAGTCTTTGTGTTTGGGCAAGGTTAAAAACATTAAGGATAAAATCCACCAGTAACTCGGTTCTCGTATGCTCCGCATGTTAGATTACTCATCGAGAGTAACAAGAAGGCAACGGGTGACAAAGTTTTTTCAGTCTTTTCTCCTCTTTAAAAAAGAAAAATCCCCACCACACACACACACACACACACACACACACACACGACCCGAAGCTGAAAACGAAGTTGGCACAGGCAGCCAGGAAGGCAGAGCATCAAAGTACTGGTTAGCGGTTAGACGGCAGAGTCACTGCTTTTTTCAAAAATACACATTTATTCGTCTCCAGTCCGAGAAGGCGCTGCTTTTAGCTCCGAGGAATAAGACGCCACGCACGCCACGGCTGTGCAAAAAACAGTTTGAAATCTGTTGGACTCCGCCGTGCCTGTAGCGGGCTTCCAGATGGCGACATTCCCGAAGAGTGGTGGGGGTCAATCGGCGATCAATCGCTGTCTTAACTACAGGAAAAAAAGTGGTCGAATATTATTGATTGCACGTGGTCATTATTAAGTGATTATCCGGGGCGTCAGCGTGACGAAGGGCAATGCACAATGCGAAGAAAAGTGGTGCTGGAAATGTCCCATTATTCCATCCAGGAAGTAGAGCAGCGGGCAGGGCTGCATGGATATCGGGCTACTGGTCCCATCCTGCCGTACAGGCTGCGTTTGAGAGGGCAGGCAGCACGGGGCGGGAGCAGCGGAGGGACGGGAGGCGGTTCTTGGATTTGCTGAATGCAAAATGAGTCGGAACGGACCCAGAGGCTGATTTGCGTCTACCGCGCAATGATAAGGAAGAACCCAGAAATCAGTGACTCGAGTCAGGTTGTCAAGTATAGACCGGATGCTGCTACCTTCTTTTAAATGTTGCATCAAACGTGTTGCATCAAATGATGAAACACATTAGAATATTATCTAACTGAGGCCTTTACCCCAGAGTCTCTACCATGGATTGAAGCCTTGTTCAAAAAAAAGATAAAATACCCTGTTAAATCCACTGATTCCAACCCCCATCCTGTCATCTCAGTGTTTTGTTGCTTCCTCCCAGGCCCCGTTATTAAAATGACCCTCCTGTGGCCACACAGTGATGTCCCTTTGCCTCCTGCTGGCAGAACTGTGAATGGAATACTTTAGCAGTAATCATCACCTGGAATATCATCATGAGTGAGTACTGATCAGAGAATTATGCATCCACCGGTGACACTCCCTTAGGTAAATGTGTAGTCAGTGGTGTTCTTGCAGAACTATCCAGCTGGACATTTAATTTGAGGAATCTGATTAAATTTCTCATTTAATTACCCAGTTCTCTGCAGGGCCATTGAAGATAGTCACAAGGGCCCTTTGCTTTTAATGTGGGCCATCTGCTTCCTCTCCAAAATGCCTACCTTTTCAAAGCCCCGACAGCCTCATGGGCATCCTCGCACGATCCTTCAGGCTGCACTATACACACTACACGCTGCAAAACATTACTGTGCTTGACAATACTCCAGTCCTGATTGTACTCCGGCTGATCAAGTTCAATTAACCTGAACAGAAGTTTTTGAATACTTTCCAGTCATGTTTTCTGTCCTGGTCTGTCAGGTGACACTACAGGACAGCCATTGAAATTAGTCATATAGACTCCAAATTATTATTTTTTTTGCAATAGACCCTGTAAGCTTATCCCTATGTACTAAACCAAGAAAACACCACAATGTCCTATCCTATTTCATTTTGACATCATTTTATCTTCTGCTCTACTCACTAGTTTTTTGTTCGGAGCATTCAACCACATCTTATCAGTGAGTAACAGAGTCGATTTTGAAATTTTGATGATCAATTCATTATTTTAAGTAGTTTCTCAAGTGAAAATGCCAAACATTCTACAGCTTCTTTGTCGGAATTTGCTGCTTTTCTTTGTCTTATGCAACAGTAAACCAGATATCTTTGGGCTTTGGACTGTTGTTTGGACAAAACAAGCAATTTAAAGACAGGTTTTCACTGTTTTCTGGCATTTTGAAGCCAAACAATCAATTGATCAATTATGAAATGAACTGTAAGATACAATCCAAATGTTATAGTGAAAACATTAACATGCCTCGGGAGTGTCCGCTCTCACTACTGTTTCAGCAAATGACTTTCCAGGTATTGGATGCCATCTAAAAGTGGGAGAAATAGCCAACAAACAGCAATCAGAGTAACCTTAAGTAATGGACGTTCTAAAAGTTGTTTTGAAATCAACATGATGCACACTTATAGTTTTAATTTAAAAAAGGATGTAAGTGTTCCACATTGTTCTTTTATTTCCAATAACAGTCAAATAACAATAAAGCAAAACGGAGGGGAGACACGTCTTTCATGACGGATCTTAACCAACTTTAGAATATTAAAAACAAAATGCTAATTTTTACATCAGATGAATGTTTTATATTCATTTTGTGGTTCCATATCAGCCCCTGCTGAATCTTCATTCTCTCCTGAGCAGTCACACTTTTTAGCTTGACTACAGGCAGCGCACAGTGGTTTTCCAAAAGATGTAAAATAAAGGGAATAATGTAATTAATTACAGAGCAATAAGTTGCATTCATGGAAACCCGACAAATGCAAACACATAAAAGCAATCCCATCCCGCAGCCTATGTAAATTGAGCCTTGACCTTTATTTTTCTTCTGTCTCAGGAGCATCATGCAGATCTTCACGCCAAGAAAGGCCCAAAAACTAGACTCCACTCTCCACAGTATACTTCTTTGCAATTTCTAGTAGTTTCATAAGACTTTCAGTAATGTGTCCTTTCACATCTGACATTTTAATCTTTTGCAGCCTTTGGGAGCTGAGACCCTAAAGGCATTCTGGCTGTTAAAATGTATTTCTGATTAAAAAAAAAAGAAAAGAAAAACTGAGATATACATGATTCATTCGAGTCCAGTCATGACACCAGCATTGTCCCACAGGCGTTTCCTTCCTCTTTGCCCTTAAGTGGTTTAAGAATCCCACTTGTATTATTTTTTCAAACACATTTCACATGTTGACAGTTGGTACATAATGTACGACTGTGTGCATCAATTATGTAATGCAATTCAGGCTATGACCATATATAATTTATTTGATTCTCAATCTCGTACATTATTCAATCAAAAGCTATTTTTACCATTATTACTCTCCCCAAATAGTTTTATCTTTTGTTGGTCTGTCCTGTAGTTTTCCACATCCATGTGTCATGTTTCTGCACTGAATCTACTCTGCATTAATGCTTCAGGAGGGTGTCACAAGTGTCTGTCAGCCCGGGCAAGAAGGCAACTCTCCAAAAGATGCAAAGGAGTTTTCAAAAAGTGACCCCCAGCAACCAAATACCAGTTTTTGTTTTTCTTTTCTTTAAAAAAAAAAAAATGCTTTAAAACTAATATGTCATGAAAACACTCACAATCTGATCTTCCTGTCAAGTGTATTTCCCTCTTGATTAATGGTGAACTATTGCTATAAACGATCTCATATGAAAAGATACTTAATATTTGCATTGGAGCTACATTGTGAAAAGTAATGCTAAACTTAAAGAAGCTGCGTTGTTTTGAAAGCCAATTTTAGACGACGATAATAGGCTCAGAATCTGACTTGACACTTGGCTGTGAGAAAATCAAATCTAAATCCATTACAGACTCAATTAATTCTATTCAAAGTTTAAAGGACTGTGATGGTGTTTTGCACCTTTTTTTTTAGCCGTTCTGCTGTAATTACAAGTGTTGGGGGTCAGGCTGACAGTCATTTCTGATGCCCCCTTGGCGGATATGGTAGTGTTGCGGTGTAATGCATAGATTGATTTGAAAAGTCTGCCTGTGCGATGCATTCATGTGCTCTGGCAAAGTTGGTTGCTGAACAGGATTGCTTTCATCATGCTGATAGAAAGGTGTGAAGACAGTTGATAAGCAAACAGGTAAAATGTGAATTTTTTTTAGCAGCCAGCTAAGTCTTAGATATTGAATGTGCTCATGGCTCCTCTCAGGTATTTATGGTTTAAATTGGACTTTTGCAATTGTGAATCAAAATACAGCTGCCCCTGAGAAAAACAGGTGGGAGCATCTGCAGTTCCTGGAAACAGAGGGATCCAACTCCTAAGGGGCAACTACTATCCACTGCAATATTGATTATTGATGATATATTTGTCATCTCTCCCCATGAGTATGAAAGCTCACACTGGCAGTAATTGTTTAAACCAATAACGCCAAATTCTGCACTAACCGAACCACTCCGTTTCCCAGTTATCTTTAAAACACTTCTTTCATCTCAAAGAGGCTTTTCCATGATGTAATATGTTGGTGCAGTTGACCTCATTTCTGGAGATGGAGAATCATTTCCTGTAATGCTGAAATAATGAGAGAAACGTGGAAAGTTTTGGATTCGGGTGATGATCAGTATTGGATAAAGGAGATGTGAGTGTAAGAAAAAATCGAGCTTGGCAGAGCGGGAAAAAAGAGAGTTATGACTTGAGTGATTTGAGGCTGAAGTAGTTGCTATTTGAAGCCAGTAGAGGGTGTCTGCAAAATTCATGTTGCCATTAATCACTGCAGTTGTTCAAACCACCTAGGACCATCAGTAAGGAATATAATAGATTAATTTGTCACAGAAGGGCAACGAATCCCAGCAAAGAACTTGGATGGATGATTTAATAGCTGAGAAATCCAGAATATAGAGTCAGAGTGTCAACGTGTTTAATATGGTATATTGAAGTCACATTAATTTATTTGATGTCAGTGTACAGAGGCCATGCACAGAGTGTTTGTGTTGCTGTCTTCACTGGTATCCACTTCCCAAAGAAGACGGCCACAATGTGTTCAATGCACAAAAACAAGCAAAAGAAAAACACAATGTTACTTTTCCATTGCTACTTATCGAGCTGCGAGACAGCAATTCATTTCGTGTGTTTGTATATTCTCAACACATGGCAACGGTTGTTCAGCACATGGCAGCCGCTGTCTTCTTCCAACATGAATGGAGAATGCAGAATATTCTGTGAAAAGCCCCCATTTGCCTCCTTGTGAAGTAAAACATCAATGTTTTTTTGTCTTTTTTCTCCTTCTGAAGATAATATGCACCACTATCAGCGATGCTCACGGATCAATTTTCATTTCACTTCCAACAACTTGCGCTGATGTGAATGTCACAGGGGATTGTTGAAAGTTAGCACCATTTATCAAATGATGCAAAACTGCTGGAGAGAAACGGAGACAGGGAATAACAGAATATTTCTTGGATTGCTCACAGAATTTGCATCATCTTCAGCTGAATTCAAATGCTAACTTCATTAATGGATGGTATGGGATGGATAACAGCATGAACTTATAGGGTTTTAAGATAATGAGGGAAATAATACAGTTCTAGTTTAGACCAACAAACATATTTTAATGATGTCATTTCTCACCTAAATGACGGCTGTAATGTGTTTGGGCTGCTGCATCTAAGTCATTCACTCATCAACACAGCTTTGTGTCTCCCCATCAAGCCTGGTTTCAGTTGCTGTGGGATCTCCGCTGTTTTTAAAATAGATTAGAAGTTGGTTCATTGTTAAATTAGAGGATGCTTTTATGCCTTTGCTCTGATTGAAAAGAGCAATGACAATCCTGAAATTCCTTTCATGTCCAAAGTCATTAAAATTAAGATACCTTTGACTTTTCGGCAATAATTCAGAAGTCGCTGCATTTATCTCCCTCCTGGCACTGGCTGGCGTCTTTTTAGGCACAGAGTGACTGCTAGAGCTGGCAGATGTTTGGACACATGGGCACACAGCGCTCTACAAAATAAGCCGTCAGAGCAATGCGCCCTGATAAAAAGAAAATCAGCTTGTCAGCAGAGAACTCCATCCTCCGCCACATTCATAACACGATTCGAGCATCATGTCCCACATTAGTTTTCTGCTTTTGGATCCGCTAACGTCCTCTGCGGTAATCAGAGTTTTCTTGTTTAGCCTCATATCATGTACTTCAGTTCACCTACAGCCATCCACGAACATTAGGCATCCCAGCTGTCCTCTTGCCACAACTAATCATTTAAATTAGTCTTTATTCACCTGCATGATTACCCATATTAAACACCAAATACTTGACATTGGAATCCACCAGTGACAATTTATTCCAAGGCAAAGTAAACCTGATGTGAGAGGTGTGGTGAGAGGTGGCCTGATTAAATTGATTATGATAAACAAAATAACAAAATAAGACAAGATAAGGACCTTTTTTAACCTTTTTTGTTTTTGGCACATTCGAATTAAATTCAACATTTGATTGAAAGGATACAGATTTCTATTAACTCCATCTTTCAGGTCTGAAAGATGACCTGCAACCGTTTGATAGCGTCAGATTCATCATCATTCATGCCATCTACTTTTAACAGCCTTTAATCATAGTGTGGTATTCACTTTTTAGACCCGATAATGATGTCCGGGGTGTCAAAGTAAACTGTAAACTTTTAAATCAGAAATACATACAGAATACAGAAATAAAAAAAATTAAAAAAGTTTCTTTATGGAAACTTTTTGGAACATACAAGTGAAATGTAAATCAGTTGCCTCATTTGGAGGTGTTGCGTAACTCCTCTATAGAAGGAGCCACCTCCTCTGGATATAGTGTCACCTGCATTTGTTTGCTCCCAGATCACAAAAGCATGGTGCCAAACATTTAAAGTGGATCTTCAGAAGTTTGTGGGTAAAAAAAAGTCGTAAAAAGCATTTTCTGGCTCCAGAAGTTTTGAAAATGAACAATAAATATGCAGATGTAGAGTTAGACGTGATCTTACCAGACCTCTGTAGCCCACTCCTTAACTCCGCTTGGGGCTAGCAGCTCGAGGCTACATTAGCTGCCAGATTTTGACAAGGAAGAAGAATGCTTAGAATAAAAAAGACGATATCTCAGGTTGTGCTGCTTGTTTAAACTGCCCATCATGACCCCAACAGTGTTTTAGAAGTGCAGTGTTAAAATCAGAAGTGGAGGAAGAAATAGACCTCGTTAACTAAGGTAGAAACAGCAGTACTACAGTATAAAATACACTGTTGCCATAATTTTGGTTTTAAAAGTTCGAAAGCTGAACTAACAGTATCAACAGAATGTGAAGGAACGACGATGTCTACAATATGTCAAACAGGTCTATGTATTGTGTTGCAGAGATTAGCGTGCTAACCAGCCGGACCATCTTCTCTCTTAATACCACGTTGTACCGCTAGTCCAATAGCCTCACATTGTTTCAGCTGACTATTTGCTAAGTTTCACAAGCTGTCTCAGTGTTAAGTCTAATAACTAAACTAAACAAACCCACAAAATGTCAACAAAGGAGGAAATCGTCAAGTAAGGAACAAGTGCATCAAAATTGTACTTAAGTAGAGCACTTGAGTTAAGTTAAATCTGTGGAGTACTCTGGAGTACAAAGAAGTTCTTGTGGCGGCCTGTATTATGTGAACGTATTCTAATTTATGGGCACACCAGATCAACATCAGATGAAGGACATACATTTTTAGGAGAGGCTATGCACCGTGCAGAATTTTAAGTCAGTTACACAGTCACAGATGAAAGTGCTACGACATTAATATCTGTAAAAGTATGCAACTGTGTGCACAACTGATAATTAGATCTAATTTATGCAAAACTGAGGAATAAATATTTTACCAGCCTCCTTTTTTCGATCTCCAACGCAAGTGTGAAAAATCACTAGCCTGAATGGAGCTATGGGAGAGTGCCAAATAGCGCTGCTGGGCAGGTGCCTGGAGTTCCATTTCAACAATGCAATTATGAAAATTGGAGTTATGCAAATGAACAGAAGGATTGCTATTGGGAAATGTGTCGATGTCCTCTATTCTTGTTATGCACAGTTAAAAAAGGAAATGAAACATATTTGTTAGATACTACTACAACTCTGTATTTCTGACAGGCTTAACTTCAACATCTCTTCTGTGGACCTTGTTTTATTGACCCAATCAAGTTCAAAGAGAAACAGATTCTCGGCTGTGGCCATGCTTGGCAGTGCTTAGCACTACAAACAACTGAGCAGCAAGGTCAGATAGCTTACAGCATTTTATTAGTCTGAATTAGATTTCTTTACTCTTACAATGTGTCTTTTTATCTTCCGGATGTTTTAAATGAAAGAAAACTTAAATGCCTGAATACTGAATTGCTTCCGTACTCTCTGTATTAATTTTTATGTGGACAATATACCCAAGGGTAGGACACACTCCGCATCTAATGTCACAGACATTAGAGGGTTTATTGCCTCTGTACTTTGTTGGCATATGCGTATCAATTTTATTTTAAAACTATTTAGAATTTTGTTAATGTCTACTTTGGGCTTTATATGTACTGTATATGCAAGTTTTGTGCATCAAAGTAAATATCAGATTTTATTGATGCAGATGTTTTTCTCTTTGGCTTTTGAATACAGATTTTATTTTGATGTTACAACTACATGACATTTGTCTCAGTGTAATGTGTCATCTGACTTCGAGGCATCCTGCAGGCACTTTACTATATGTAGGCAGAGGAAAGCATGATGAAACCATGCAGTCAAGTGTGAGGTTACTGACATATTTTGGTATTACTGTACAGAGGAGATGTGATATCACATGGTGATGGAAGGACGAAAAATCAATTTCACTGTCACTGCACACTCACAAGTCTTCTTTATGTGCCTTTTAAGGTCTTATACTGTTGTTTTGTACGGCGGTCCGGTTGTAATAATGAAATCTAATTGAAAATCTACAAGTGTGACATTTATGCAATATATAATTTGCATTTGAAGTGTTACACCATGGTAACATAACTCTATAGGAGAATGGTGGCTTAATATTAATTATTATAAACAGTGTATTTAATCATGAAGCTTATTTTACTGTGAACTGGTATCCCCCCCAATGCTATGAGTATAGAGTAACTATCCAGACACCTACATTTGTTTGTTTTGCAATGAAAGCTATATGCATAAGAACCCCATTCAGTCTCTCCATCTGAATCATTGCTGGATTGATGCATACTGAAGGTCATTTTCCGCGCTACTCGTCTGTGTAGTGGCTCACATCCAGCACAAGCTTTGTTTCAGCTCCTTGAGAAAAAAAGAAGAAGATGGATCCAAATCCAAGAGTAGACAAATAGAAGCGTTCCCTACCTGGACGCCAGGATTCCGCCGTGAATCAGATTAAATAACGTTATCAAATACACCGAGTAGACTGAAAATAAATCAAGCTTTATTGTGTGCAGGAGATGGATACATGTCCCGTGGGAGAACAGCCAGCTCAAAACATGCACAAGAATTTTTGGAAGGAAGTACACTAAAGTGCTGCAGTTTTCAATAGCGAAAAATGAAGCACGTTTCTCCGAATTATGTTGCCCGGATGCCTTGCATTTGTAAACTGAACTCTCAGGAAAGTCCTCAGCTGAAATAGAAATATATCTGTGACAATGAAAGCAGACAAACATATGTTACCTAAAAATATTTGTACCTCTCATTGCAGAAATCGTGCATTGAATTTCTTTGCCGCACTGCTGCAACAACAGTGGCTTACTCTGCAGATATAGGATACCGGCCTGCGTACAGAGCAAAGATTCAATATAAATGTGTGATGGCAGGCCCAACAGTTGAACAAACAATACACTCTTTACACTCACCAAGCCTTTGTTTTATTGACCAACCTCCCTCCGCAGTCATTGTGGAGCCTATAATAAAAATGCATCAGATGCGTCTCCCTGTCCGCAGCAGAACGAACGTCACTCAGGCGATAGCATGTAGACATTTATGAGAGGTAATGACCCACAGCTTTTAGAGTCCCACAACCATCAGCATAATTAGGTTCGATGTCTGTGCTCAACCTTTCCTTTATATGCCCTTGAAAGCAACAATGGCCTGTGATACTGACAAATCAACAAAGGGATCAATCTCAGATGGCAGGGATTGTATATTTTTAGGTGATGCTGCCAACAACAGTCCATCCACCGTGTGAGAAAGATTTCAGTTCCTGTATGAACTATACAATTCTGAGTAACACTTCTTCTTTATAGACCTTCTATTTGGCATATGAGGCGTACATGGACGGTTAATAAACTGTTCATGACAAACAATCATGTAGTTGTAAACTGATAGTAGGATTTGAGTGCTCAGGCAGCCGTGCTTGGAATGGTTTTTTTTCATGCTGTTATCTCGAAATAATGAAATTATCAGTCTGTTACAGGAAAACAAAAGGTTCTTTGCTCTATCTTATGATGCTATTAATGCTAAAAAAATCAGATCAAGGAGTACCCATTATTATCAATGCATTATTATCCCCTATCCAGTTCCCCTGTGCCAACAGAAATTCGCTTTGAAATTCGGTTTGCTTTGAAACTCCCAGACCCACCACAAAGAGTAGTGTGTGAATGTCATAGTGTTGTTTTCTAAATTCATCAGTTATAATGACAAATCTCAAGATAATGAAATATTTAACTCAAGACCTCAAGATAACGGCATGGAAAAGTAACAAGCACGCTTCCGTCGTATGTTTCTAACTTCCTCCTTTAAGCATCTATAAGTTTGTATATACAATTTAAACAATTGATAACACAGTATTACATAGTTGTAATGATATTTAATGATAAATGATACACACATGAACAAATGGTTAGTGTGTTTACGAAAATATTAAATGTTAATACACAGGTACATACCATCAGACAGCTTTAATACTGTTCAAAACTCATGACGATCTATTGAGCTTTAACACTCTAGTTTTACTAACACACACACGCACACGCACACACACACACACACACACACACACACACACACCAAGGGCACAGATCTGGGGTGATCTTATAAATTGCTTATAAGCAATTTAGTCTGCCTCCATTAAAGTTGATGAACTTGACATAAAACTAAAAAACTGCTGGATTAAAAAATAACCCAACCTTAACCCCTCCACCGGGCCACTTTGAGACAGAACACGCGCTGGGTATATAATAATAATAATGATAAAGGATTATATAATGACAATTTTTTGTTGTATAAGTTTGAATTTCCCATAATCGTACAAAAAGGGTCACTGTAAATGTGCATTTAATTTTACATTTTTTGAAAACGAGTCGCACTTCAAGTTGTTTTTGTAAAAAAAAATTTTTTTTTTTTTGTCATCTCAGCCTGGGCATGCTTCAGGGTTAACATGATCATGGACAGAAAGGAGGACAGAGACATCATCTTTTAGAATTCTAAGTAAAGACTATTATAATGACAGAGCTGTATTTTTCTACCTGGAACCAATTTTCCCATAATTTTGGGTCTAAGTGACTCATGGGAACAAAGGTTTTTGAAATTGTTCAAGAATTAAGTGAGAGCGTTTCAGCCATGAAACAGACTGCAATATACAGTAGACAGATCCTCCTGGGCAACTGCGGCAGTCAATCTAAGTCCACTAAAATTACTTGGTTTTGCAACTGACAGGCTCAGATTATTATTCTATGTGTCTGACAATGAAAGTAAAAACAGTAACTAGCCACCTACAATGAAACAGCCAAAAGAAAGAACACAGCGAGAAACACGGAAACAGAATGAGAGAAAAATAAACTGGGTAGGACCATGTCTGATAGAAAATGTCCCTGGTTATGCAAATATGTCTGTACTTAATTATCTGCTATCATTCTCATGTGGTAGAGATTCCTGGCTCCTTCTTGAAAGATGTCCCGTTGTGTGCGCGTGAATTGGGCCACTCTATGTAGCACACTCCAAAGATGAACTCCAGCTTTCTTCATCTCAACCAGGACTTGCACAGCCACAACAGGAAGACCCCAAACACAAAGTGCTGCATCACCACCCTGCACAACACTCGAAAGATAAGAAAAAAACATTAAACTAGTCTTAAGATTAGTCTTGGATTTCAACATTAATAGTTCTATAAAGAAAAGGACCATCAAGCCTGTACATGAAGCAGCAATAGGAGAGGCTGTAGCAGCGACTCAACAAGCAACGGGCACACAGTTGACGTAGAAACGCTTATGTGCCATCTTATGTGATAGCTTGATTTCCTGTCAGATAAAGCAGACATTTATGTGAAGTTCATGCCTCAGACTAGAGAGAAGTCTCTGAAATCTTGTGTGAGGTGAGTTGTTGCACGAAGACAACTGTGAAAATGTGAGAGAGAGGAGATTGGAGTTTACCTAGAAGAATCAGTAAGGCTTTAGATTACAGCCTGCAATTTACAGCGTAAGTAAACCGAATTTACAGCGTACCTTTTTGTAATAATAGTATATCTATACAGGACTTATCAAGACATATTTGTAGGTATAATGGAACAATATGCAGAGTTTGGGGAATAAGGGGGTAACAACATGGAAAATTAAAAATGAATTATACTCTAAGTGTTTTCTAACTAAAGGGTACCTATTCTAATAATATGTGGTATGTATGACCTTCTAGGCAACAATTTTACTTTTAGGAGCAACTTAGCAAGAACATACTCTGTAAGTATTTTGTTTTATTTTTTAACGATGGGGTACTTATTCTATTATTACTGGATACATGATGGAGATCACTGAGCAGCAAAACTGAAAATGTGTGGAAATTGTTAAATGAATTTCTGCTATTATTTTATTTTATTTAAAAATGATCACTTCGGCTACTTACCTGATGAAAGTGTATTGCATACGGTCGGTCTCAGCTGCGAGTCAGTGCAACATTTTACTCTGTTACTCTGTGTCTGTGTATTTGTACTTATTCTGTAACTACATGGATCAAGGGGGTATATTTTCCCAATAATTACAGAGAAAATTGTTGCATGAAATGCTGCTGTCTGCCTGCTGCTTCTCGGTCCATTCGATGAGACAATCGATGAGCGGCAAAATGAACGAAACAACAGCTGGGTCAAAGTAATCCAACAAGCTGTTCGGCTGTGACCCTAACCCTTACAACCCCTTTGACCCAGCATTAACAAAGCATTGTGTTTACAGAAATAACCCAGCATCTTTTGGAGTGTACGTTATTGAATTGTATCTGTCATTTCTTTGTCGTTAAGACACTTTATTATGCTATTATTTTGGTTGTCTGTCCAACGTGACGTTACTGTAAATTAATTACATTGCTGTGAGGAACGGGAACAGCTGACTGTTTGGATAGCTGATTGTGCTTATTACGAGCCTCCAGAGGTACAAAAATGTCAGTTTTAGCTCCACTTCCTGCGTTACTGTATGCTGTTAACAATTTTCATTATTCAAAGGAAGGTCAGCTCAATTTCTGCAAATTATTAACGTTAAAATAACCTGTGCTCCGAGCGGTCTGTCAAGATGACATACTGTTAAGCCAAACTCCACTCTAAAAGCGGGTGTTTTATGGTAGGGCCATCACTTTTCACTGTTAAAACTGTAGTTACACCATCACCAAGACTATTTTCTGATTCACTTCGATCTACAGGCACAATTGGCACACATTAACTAACCTGCGATGATGCGTTTGCCACAGACATTGACTCGCCGGGTCCTACAAGAAACTTCATGTTTATCAGAAGTTAGTGGAACATGTCCCCTCTGTCCCCCTCAGGATTTGCCTGTGACACACACATGAAACACTTAATTCAAGGTCCATTGGCTAAATGTTTTCTGGAGCTTTCATCAACAGAAAGTTTGCTAAGAGGAGCAAGAATTTTTTTAATTGAATTAAATAGAAAGCAAAGACAAAGACAATTTATTTATTTTATTTATGGATGTTTCAAATGAGAGGTTATAGCAACTGGGAAAAGGTTCCCTCTATACCTTTTCACATGCCCAGATTCCCTACATTTAGAGCAATGAAGCTTAGTCAAGCCACATGTGCCTCGTTAGTCACAGGGTGGAGGCGTCAATTAGTGGGTTTGTTTCTAATTTAATCAATAAGCTCTGAAAGGAAACATGTTTTCCTTGTCCAGGTTTATATACTTGATTGTATAATGTCTATCAACCTTGGTGATGTTTTTCATGATATTATCTAACTCATTTTTTCTTGTAATGTCATTATGTTTGGCCTGCTGGGCTGGAGAGGAAGGGGAGGGCCCAGTAATCTCTTCCTCTCTCTGGGTGACCAGACACTGGAGGCTAGTTAAGAGTAAGGGAGCATAAATTCATCCCGGGGGAAAGAGTCTGTTAATAGGTGCTTACTTTGAAATGTTGTTGGCCTTTAAATGTTTGTTATGTTCCTGTTGAGATCAGAGGGCTGTACTACGAGGGGAGTTCAACCTTTAACTTGGGGTTATCGAGGAAAGTCAGGGTTGACAAACTCTGATTACCTAAAGTGGAGTTAAACGGTTCTACGATGGTGAATAAGTTGTTATTTAGTTGACTCGGTGTCAACTTGTTGGTGTTGGTGCGCATTTTCATGATGACTCGTTCTCCATGTGTTTCCCAGGAAGAATGTGCGTTGATAATATCAAGGTATGAGTCCTGAAAGAAATGTTAATGGCAAAATCTAACACTGTGACCAACAAAGACAGGTAGGCTTGTTGGCAGCGCACTGCAGACACAGTGTTCTTGTCCTCTCTTCTCTATCTGTCTAGACTCTTCTTTTATTCATAAAAGAGTTGAAATGTCAAGTACAACGGCGTCAGAGTCGAGAGAGAGGGGGGGAATATTCTGAGACAAAAATTCTGTATTTTTGAGAGTATAGTGCTAAATTTGTAAGAAAATAAATAATTAATTCCCAAGAAAAAAAACTTTAATATTCTCTGGCAGTACAATCTTAAATTTTACATTTAACATTCTGAAAAATAGTGTTTTTTTCTTAAGGAACAACATCTTCACTTTTCAAGGTTGGGACAATCTCTTAATACAACAGCAGACCCCACTGCTCACCATGTATTATACCTGAAGTGATGACCTAATTAAAATAATAGTTCTGCTTCACAATCTGATGTAGCAATAAAGAAGTTCTTGTGATTTCAGCCCACAGTCATCTTATTATCATGGGTCCAGACTTTAAAGAGACATTGCTGTAAATCTGACCTGTACAGAAAAAAAACAACATCATGATTTGGATTCATTCTTGTAAATTTGTCATTTTAATCTCTGTTTTTTCTTGGATTATTAGGCCACTCCCCTCCACCACCAGCTCTGTTTTTTTCTACCTACAAATGTAAAATATGATCTCTAAATATGTGTAAACAATTAGGATAATTAATTAATTAATAATAATTAATTTTAAGATCTCCTCCCTCAAGCAGCTCGGCTGTAGGTGTGTTTGTATGAATGGAGATGTAGATCAGGTAACATCAAGTTAACCATGAAGATAATCCGCTCGGAGCAGTTAAGGGATGCATTGTAAATTGCCATAGCAACAAGTTACTCGTGAAGTTACCTGGATAAGCCAGTTACCTCGCTTTGTTGTACAGCTCTCAGGTGCCATTTTATATGTCCCTCTTATTGTAGCCCAGGGGTCTGCAACCTTCACTATCAAAAGAGCCATTTTTGGCCCCTCTCCCACCAAATAAAATTAATCTGGAGCCA
>JBBPCS010000359.1:5832653-5846524 GCA_037974645.1 Hollardia meadi
CACACACACACACACACACACACACACACACACACACACACACACACACACACACACACACACACACACAGAAAACATAAAAATGACAATGGGGACAGTGAGGGTACAGTGTTTGTTGAATAACAATACAACTCACTGCAGTCAGGTGTGACTGGACAGATTTCTTTTTTGTGGTGTCTTTTGTTCTATAGCCATAAATAACTGAGAAGTCAGATACATGCAAAACATGCTAATAAGCTAAGCCATACTTCCGGGTGTGGTCTCCCTCTGTAGCTAATTAAAAAGGCATCTTTTTGATCTCATAATAGCCCTGCTGCCAGGGTAAACAAGCAAGTGACAATGACATAATAATGGAATTTTTATATATCAGGAGAAGATACAACTTTAATACAGGTCTATTTTTAGCTGTTTTGTTTCGCAACATCTTCAGTTTATTAAAACATTGCGTCTCACACACTATGAACCTTATAGTGATTGTTTGGTATGATAAACTGTGCTATTGTTCTTAGAAATAAAGCATTCTATATTAACATTTTGAAAAGTGAAAGCCATTCTACACACGACAACTGTACTCTCACTATTCAGATCAAAGCAACACCCGATCTCTGAACTCTCTGCCCTGTCTTTCTTGATTGACAGATAAATACTTTGTGACTAAAGTGGCAAATTGAAATTAAATGGCTATTGGGTAAACTGCTGGAATTAAAAATAACCTGCAATAAACTCTTGTGAAAAGAAGCACATCAAGTCATATCATATATTTTGTCTGTATTATGAATATTTCTTTCAGTGTCTTACTGCCTTACAGTGCACACTTTGGGTGCAATGTAAAGCAGCTATAAATTCTGGTTTTATTTTAAGATAAAAATGGTTTTATCTTGCTAGAAATTCTCTAAAATGGACTTGGTGACATTACATTAAGGGAAACAGAATTTCAGGATTGTTTTCATTGTGGAACTTCAGACAGAATATACATCAGTAATTCCAGATGGGACATGGGAAAGTAGGCTATATAAACTGGAATAAATCACTGTAGCCTCATTAAATTTATGGAAGAGAGGTAAATGACAATGTAAACTAACAGAACTATGGCAATAAGTCGCAGACTCTCAAGGCCAGTTGTTTCTGAATACTTATCTCACTTCCGTAAATCTTCCGTAATCTTGATACAAAAACAATTTTTTATATAAAAAGAAACAGAAAGTAAATCTCTAAAAAAAATAATAGAGAACTCCGCAACAGAGTATTATAACATGATCTCAAAATAAATATTTTTGTATTATTTTATACTGTGATGTAAATTTACAGCCACTTTCATGAACATGCTATCTGGAACGTGTAGGCCTATTTCTCATATATTGCTTGAATTGTATTCAATAAACACAGAATTCAACCTTTTTTTTCTCAAAATCTCAATAATCCTAGCACAGATCATATACGGAAAAAGAATACATTTGCTGCCAATATTTTACATAAACATAAACTCCTGTTTTATGAGTGTACGATAATTTTGAACCGGCACATTTGCGCTAACCTTACTTTACTGACTGTACCACTTTCCCGCATGTGCAGGACACGGTCGGGCAGCCAGGACTGATCGGGTACTGACATCCCTAAAAAAAAACAAAATCCAGCGCTGCTGTAGCGTCCGGTTACCATGGAGATCTGTCCTGTTAGCCATACTAGTGTCCCACAGCGGCGGTTTACACCTTACTTCTTGCTAGTACTAAAATATAAGATACGTAGCTTTTCAGTGTAACGCTTTAAACTGTTTGGGGTAAGTTAAAGTAGCAAGCCAGAATATTTTATCCGGCCAAAAAACCGACCTCAAAGAATTTCTTCTACCGCTGACGTAAAATGTTGAGGAATAATTTTCAGGTAAAGTTAGGCTTTGTAAATAACATGTTAGTTCTCTTATGCTAATATGAGCATTAGCTTGGTATTTGCAGGCTAACTAGTGAAAACTTGAATGTTGTTTCTCGCAGGGTGGAGCTGTGGTTGAGCTCTTCAGTGGACAGGGAAAAGACCCTGTAGCAAAATGGAAACTCTGCGGAGGGCCGTCAGCCATACACAAGGTGAGTTCTCAGAGCTGCTAGGCTGCTTTAGCCTATTCTTAAACACACTCGTTATAACACGTCCTCTAGATCGAGTTAGCACCTTAGCACGGATAGACAGCTTCAAATATACAGTCCAATTCAGTCCGATAAACATCACACAGTTTACAAGGTCTAAATGATTACCATCACAGGTATTAATTAGCCCTCAATGGAACAGTGCAAAAAAAACCAAAAAATTTAACTTGTAAAGGCACACCATGGCAGGGGCTTACGTTACATTGCTTTACATTATACAAGTTCCCATGGGTGTCATCCTGGACAGTTTGCATCAGATGTAACGGTATAGATTGCCACCTGAACATTTGGGATGCTAGTACAGTGTGCAATTTGTATGAGAGATTAGTTGTAAACTGTTAAAAAGGGAAAATAAAAACTCAAATTATCTCTGAAGTGTGTTCCCAGAGAAAAGCCTTAACCCTTAACTTTATCTGATATGTTTTTTTAATGTCATAATAATGCTGTTCTTGTCACTTAATATCTCAAATCTCATACATGCTCACATTTGCAGTCATTGACAGCAGTGGCACTGTAGGTAAACAATCCTGGTCATATTAGGCAAGGATTTACAAGTCCTCTTCTGTATTATTTCTTCCTTCAGGAGTATAATAAAGAAGTTAAAGGATTCGTTTACTGTCTGGAGGGCAGCAGCCAGACAGTCAAGATGCAAACGCCAGAGAGTGGTAAACTGTCTCGTAAGTCAGTACCATACTTAAACCCATTTGTCAATGATACTTTGTTATGCTCACATGTTAATAGCTGTTCAATTCTTTGCTTATGTTGTTTGTAGTTGGGCTTTTCCAAAGATTCTTGGTCCTTCAAGTGAATATTCCTCAGAGCAAAGATTTTTCCATTGAGCTTGTGTAAGTACAGCAGTCAAGTTTTATATATACAGTATATACTTTTTTGTACTCTGTACAAGGCAACTCACCTTGAATGACATTTGTGAGAGCTGTTGTAGTTCTCAATAAATCTTGATAAAGACATTTGTTACTGTTATTGTGGCACAATATGGTTGACGCAATAACGTTTAATAAAGTAAATTAACATTTTCTTACATAAGAGAATGCCAAACATTATAATGCACAGTGAAACACAGAACATTATTATTTAATCACAATGAATTCCTCCCAGACCACTGAACAAATGAGTAAAAGACAGCTTGTTAACATTTAGTAGGAAAACCCCTTGAGCCACCTGAAAAAGTGAGTGCATCATGTTAGCGATGTCTTTTGTGTAATTGCTTTAATAACCATTTGTGATTAAGATATTGTTGAACTATTTGTGAAGGAAATCTTGTGAGCCGAAGCAGTGAGGTCTCTACAGACTGATGATGTCTTGAGCAGAAGTATGTATTTATCAAGGAGAAGTAAAGATGGACAATACAAGTCTCTACAAGTGATACTTTGTAGTTTGTCATCCGCAAATCTAAAGCTATTTCCTGAAAAGGGCATATTTAAGGCCCAAGTTTACACGTTATGGGCATAATCTACATGTGTGATTATTCTATTGGTTAGATAAATATGAGCATGTATTTATGTCTTTAGCTGCTCACGTTGCTTGCTAGCAAGGACATATTCCCTATGTCACAGACTGTGAAGCACATGATTATTTTCTCTCCATACTTTATCAATGCATGGTCTGCCTGAACCCAAGGACTGTGGATGAGAGTGCAAACACTTACTGAGTGAGAGCACACTAAATGTGAAATGGATGAAGGAAGATTCCTTTACACCATTTGCTACGAAGAAGGGTTTTATTTTGCTGGCTGCAGCATATTCTACAAGGATATACACAAAAGGAATAAGCCAAGTTCATTAAAAAAAAGTATATTGTGTTGGTGTTTATTTATACTCAGTTGCATTTTTCTACCGGTGTTTAAATGGAGGAGTCTACATTTCCACACCAGTAGAAAAATGCAAATGTTACTTACAAATGTTCTTAGGGTCAATAATACACAGTTTATGCATGTCTTTGCTGTACTCAGAACTCCTTATGTGTGAATTCACTCAATGGTAAGAATTAAATTATTTACAGACAGGCTGTGGTGCCCAGCAGTGATTTTAAAACTTTTTCACTTAAGGACCCCTAAACAGAGCTCCCCACATCTGATAATAATGTTGCTTTTAGATGTTTTATTACAGAAAGTGTATGAAACCCATGACCACAATACGTGTAGTCATACATTCTGTCATTGTTTTTTTTTCCTGAAAATAAATTATACCCTATTTTGCTGGGGATTCCTTAGAACCCCCTCAAGAACCCCTGAGAGTCCCCGGACCCCAGTTTGAAAACCACTATAGGTGCTGCTGTTCAGATTTTTTTAAGTAACCATATAGAAAACAACAGTATGGAGACAAACTGTCAGAGGATGAAATAATTTTTATAATTTCTTTCTATAAATTATTTACTGTATACTGCCGCTCTTCTTTCATTAGAGTGTGTCAGACAGCTGATTTCACAGCACTAGAGTAAAGTGAAAACACCTTTAAGATCTTTCCTTAAAATAAACTTTGTGGCTCTCTTACTGACTCCGTTGATGCTGGTGATAATTTATTCTCTGTCCACTTGTCTGTTATTTACAGGATAACTGATTTAGAGCACCTGAAAAGAAGACTCCACTTATCAACAGTGCATAAAGAAATATCTGTCAATCTTTTGCACGCAAAGATACCTTTTGTAGGATTGAAACGCAATAATGTGAGTATGTAACCTCTCCTTGACAAATTCTTTCAGCATTTGCTTCCAGCTATGTTCTTTTTACCAGTGGTGATCATAACTCAAAGGGAACCCTGTAACCACAAAATCATATTGTTTCTGTTGTTTCAGTGGTCTACTTTGTGCATCGACCTTGTATCTTTCGCTGGTGAACTGTTCAAAGGCTTTTTGAAACTGGATGTCATCACTTTGTACGCGACCTGTAAAGTCCGAAGAATCTTCACTATGAAAACAGAGCCTAAAGACGACGGTAATGGAGTTCATCACAAAAATTATTAATGTCAAATTATTCCATTAAAGACATACTGTACAATAGTTAAGCACTAGCCATTGAAGCAAATCACAGGTCTTTACTTTGAGTAGATGTGTTGTGAGTTTTTTGAGTTTATAAGAAACTGTGCAAGTGTTTGGAACGAGAAAGAGAAACTGTTTTCTGTGGTTGTTGACTTGGTTGAACTCAGATTTGGCTCAGCAGTGCCAACAGCTGCGCTCAGTGGTGGCCACCCAGGTCTCACCTACACAACATGCCATAATAAAGGCAGCTTGACATTTTGTACTTTTCTGTTGATCGATGATCACCTATGTTGTGTGATGTTATGTTAGTGACAATATGTTTTGGTGTATTCCATGGTCAGGATAAATCTCACATCGTCCTCATTTTAATCTAGATATGTTTCTCAGTGGAGCAGGTGTTATGGACTTGATCCCCCGCAGTTGCCAGTTCCCACCAGATGTCAACCATGTTACTCAGGTGTTGAACGTGGAGAATTTGCAGAAGGCAGATATGAGGACTGGACTGTTGAGCTCTGACTGTGGTAGGTAAGAACAAATCACAGTATAGTGAATTAAACAGTGGTGGAGAGTAACTGAGTACTCAAGATCTCTTCTGAACTACAATTTTGAGTTACTTTACTGGAGTTACTCATTACTGATAATTTCCCACTACGTTTTGGAGGCAAATATTGTACTTTTCACTACATTTATCTGACAGCAGGAGTTAGTAGTTATGTTGCAGTTTCAAATTATTGCTGAAAAAATACAATCAACTACTACGTTATGATGTGTTATTCTAAATTAGGCTACCCAGCAGTAAATAAAGTACAATAAAGTATGTATGATTCTGAAATAGGAAATTCTTTTACTTTTGGTACTTTGAATATATTTTCATGCTACTTATGTATTTTTACTTAGATAATTACTGAGATAAATAAGACTATTAAATTAAATTGTATTGCTACTTATAAAAGATCTCAGTGAAACAGATTTCAGGTTAGAAAAAGACATTTTACTTCCGGCCACAAAGCAAACAACTTACATCATATAACCAAAAGTGGACTCCTGTCAACATCCAGTTAAGGTAAAATACAGCATAAAGTGATATTTAAGACATCATATAGTGGAAAAAGTTTGGGGAAGGTCCCTTAATATTACAACATGATCTCCACACCCAAACTTGGTGTGGAAGAACTTAACTCTCCAGCACAGACTCCATCCAACACCTTCTGGGATGAATTGGAATGCCAAATGTAAGCCAGGCCTGATTGCCAACATTAGTGCCCAACCTCATTAATGCTGTTGTGGAACAAATCCCTGCAGTCAGGTTCCATATGTTGTTGAAAGCCCTCCCAGAAGAGTGGAGGCTAGTATGGCAGCATTTCAATACCCGTGATTTTTGAATGTGTGTAATATTCAGGTGACCACATACTTTGTCCAGGTGTCCACATATATTTGTCCATTTAGCGTAGGTAGGTTCAATTCATAGAATTTGTTGTTCTGAGATTAACTAAGGGCAGCTATACTGCTGGTGTAAATTTATACATTAACAACATAAGCTATCAGCCGTAATTTACAAATGAAACGATTAATATACATACAGAGGAACTGCTTTCTATGATGAGACTGTGACGATCACTTTGTTTTCCTTGTATGAAACTCCTGTGATCCTCATTTCTGTATTCATTTGCACCTCACCTGTTCTCAGAGAGCTGCAATTATCTCCTCATATAAAAAGACATGCACCAGTAATCCAGTTCCGCCGCCTCTGTGGCCTTTTTTATCAGCGCCTATTTATTTGTTCTGACAGCTGTCTAAGTCATGTTGAGCCAACCAGCAATGCCCATAAAAGAGTAGTAACCACACACAAGAAATAGCCTTTCACAATTAGCTTCTGCATTATTAGCATAACATTCCTAATCATAATAATTAAATCATAAAAACGATTGCTATTAAAGTAGGCATACAATTTAACTGTGACAGAGTTGCTTAGTGAATATGGTTACTTCAGTACCTGATCTGTCAGAAACTCTTAAAAGTAAGCCACAACAGTTTTTGTCATGCAGCAACAATCAAAGTGATTATCTGCTACACCAAAGACATTCTTTTTTTTCTTTTTCAAGGTCAGTAAATTTTCACAGATCAAAATCACTGCTGAGAATATTTTTAGTCTATCAACCATCATATATCTCACTTTATTCCTTAGTAGGACCACATTATTTTTTGCGCTCTAGTAGATTTAAAGTACACTGATATTTACTCACTCCTAAACCTGGGTCATTTCCTCAGTGCCGCATGTGCCACATCAAAGGACCTCTTCTTTTTCTTCACTCTCAGTGTATCCAACACCGCCCTGTCTGTATCATCTTTACCATTCCGTGTGTTTTGTGGAATGGAAGTGTCTCCTCTCTGCTCCGATGAGGATCAGAGAGAAAGTGTGTTTTGCTGTTAGCCTCAGCCGAGGTAGTCCTAATGAGTCCTGGTGCAGATACAGCGGGGTCAGGTCATGGCCCTATCACGACAGCCCATTATTTTTACATGATGATATGGAACAGGTTAAGAGATCAAAGAAAAACATTGATTCAGTCAGTTCAGCAGCGGAGTCTAACTAACACTAAACCACCACAGGTTTTTATAGTAAACAGAATCAAGTGTAAAACCTCATTAATACTAAACTGACACATTAACTTGAATCTTGTGCTCTTCAGCAGCTGGACTTGAAGTTCATAGTAGCCTCTGATTGTTTGTTTGCAAGTTAGTGAAACACATCTTAGTGTAGCACATCTCAAAACATACTCCAGTGTATAAAAAGGCATGTTATTTTTAAAGTTTCCCATTCACAGTAAAAAAAAAAAGAAAAAAAAGGCTTTGTTGCTTGTGTGAAGGTGGCTTTTCACCAAAAGGCAGGGTTATGGTCATTGCGAAAATATGGCCAATTTTTTACAGGGATAACAAATGCTCATGTGCAATTTTCTGTAGGTCACAGTAATATTTGTTGATAAATTGTACTGAACTAGCAGATCACATGACATGGTTAATGTGACGTCCATGTGATTCAAACAAAAAGTTAAATGCAGTTGCAAGAATACTTTCTAGCCATATCTGTGGATGTTTGCTTTGAAAGAGAACTTATTTTAATTGTAAAATTACAATAATTTTATGACTATTCTAATGATCTGTTTACACCCCTACTCCCTCATCTGTTCTATCTTTGGATGTCTTTGTGTTTCTAAGACTCATATTTAGTGTTTTGTCAGAGAGCTCTTTCTCTCCTACTTACAGTGCATAACCAAATAGATGACTTTTGAATAGATTAATCTTTTTTTACTTAAATTTTGAATCCTTTAAAAAATTTCATAAATAAAATATTATGCAAAACGTGGGTGCATCACTTCTGAAAATTTTCAGTCTTTGAATTGTGCCAGAACAGTCCTGACATTGTAGCTGGTCTGTGTCAGGTTACTGGAAACCTATGAGACATGAAAACCGAGTCTGCTTCTGCATAGTCGTACACATCTGCATTTTATATTGTGAGAGAATGGACAATGGAAGATGGAAAATGTAGCATGAAGTGTTTTTCACTTGTCCATAAAACAAAATTTTTGAATATATTCTGAATTAATGAAAAAAACGTTTAGTTTTTTGATCAGTAGATCCTTAAGGACTACATGTTAGGGTGTCACCATTTTAAAAAAAAATCTCTTTTGTTTACCAAGCCCGTAAAGCTGAATGAATTGTACTGTGGTGCTCATTGTTTTTGTAAAATGTACTGATCAACTGAATTGTGGCTAGCTAACCGATCTAACCACGTATAACAAGTTTAAACATTTATCTCCTTATTAGCAGCTTTGAACTAACTATAAGTCACCGGCGATCTGGTTGTTCTGGGCAGAAAAAAAAACAAGATAAGTCTAGTGAAGCATTTCATTTACCTTGGGCAGGTAGACAAAATGATCTGGATAGGGAAAATGGTCTGGTAGATTAATTCAGAAGGCTTCAGTAGTATCCAAGAACAGCAAAATATTTCCTTTGTTTGTGATAAATTTAGAATGAGCTGCAGTCAATGGAGTGAAATCCCTGTAAATACACACTGAGGACATAAGAGAAGTTCAGTGTAAACTAACGCCCCCGATGACGTAATAATTGTTCACAGTAATTAGTGTTGAAAGCGGCCAACGAGGAGACACACCTATAACTTCATCACTAAGCTACTCAGCTGTTACTCAGCTGCTCAGCGACGGACAAATGCGTCTCGTGTGGCCAGCCAAAAATGCTGGCCTCAGCCCTTCACACAAAACTGGCTGCAAGCTTACATTTTTTTTATTTTTCATGTGAACTATATGACTTATGTAAATCTGAAGCATCACCTCAAGAGGTTGCAGTGGCTAATGATCATCATGACTGACAATAGATTTTTTTAAAAATGCTTCAAATTTGTAGGCAACTGACATGACTGAAAGTCCAAGGATTTAGTAATACTGTACCATAAGTCAAGTGTAGTCTGTTATTTTTATTATTATTTATCGAGAATACAGTATGGATCAGCATAAGATGTTATAAAATTCTTCAAGGAAAATCGAAAGGAAATCAATACGTCTATGAATAATAATTGGTGATTTCTTTGCAGTTTCTGAAGAATCTGCCTCTGCCCGATCAACCTGTTATCGAAGAGGCAGACCCCAGAGTGTTTTACGCACAGCCTCAGGCTCCAGGGTTTCAGGGCCACCCCCTCAAAAAACGGTAAACACATGAATCACATAATAACATATATCTATCTGAATGACTTGGACTAAAATGAGTACAAAGTAGAATATGTAATTTTTTTTTGCTGTGCCCCGCAGGGATCCTCATCCAGTAGAATGAACCAAAAATTTACTGCAGAAAGTCAGAGCATTACCAGCCTGAGTGAGAATTTATCACACGGAGAACCTTCCCACATTCATTTTGAGGGTAATTTTAAAAAATAAATAAATAAAATTTCATTGTTATTGTTTAATCCTGTCTACATATTTTCTACACCTCAACATACCTTGATCATCCAGCCATTCATGTGTTTGTTTGCTTTTGTGACAAGTTTTATTTTCCAATTTCAACACTAAAGCTCTCTATATACTGTGTATTTTTGCCCAAGGTGCTGCACATATCTGGGTACCTTTGTTGTGGGTATCTTTGTTGTGCATTTGGTTGCCATGACAACTATATTCTGCTTATCTGGCTAAATATGGCAGCTGCTATTCTTGGAACTCTTCTAAGTAACTCTTCTCAGAAAGACAGGCACACGCACAGTATTATATCTGTCAAATGTATAATATATAATGTATAATTAATATAGCTGGAAATTATCCAGAGAACTACATTATACTACTGTACAAAGGCAAACTGCAGTAACTACACTAGCAATGAAACAAAAAAAATGGCCTCCAACTTTCTAGAATGTCCAGCCAAATGTGTAGGTATAACAGTAGTTCTGTCAAAGAAACTTAGATTCCCATTTGCATTAAGTTATATTTGGCTGTATGGCTCTGTTCTGGGAGCTCCCTGCCCTTCCACATGCCTATGTGCAAAGCCTAAAGCAGGGAGAGCACACCTCCCTGCCCTTCCATGTGCCTACACGGAAAGCCTGAGGCAGGGAGCTAAGCAGCAAATACCCCCCCAGGTACAGAACAGAGCAGGCATTAATAACAACAGAAATGACATTGATTAAGTCAGACAACATATAAAGGAGGAGCTGGGGTGGAGGTGGGTTGCAAAGCGGCTTGCAGAGGAAGCAGGGAGAGTAGGCAGGTCACAGCAGCTTAAATAGTGCGCCCTGCATGAGATTTGCCAATTGAATGCATAGAAGAGAATCAGCTGAGCCATCAGCTGACATGGGCTGGCTTTCAGATCAGCTGATTTAGCTGAGATTGTGAGCTGAGCTTGACTTCTGTGGCCTGCCAGAACTAAGGCAATGTTCAATTTATTTGCTTATTAAACATGTATTCTTTAAGTTATATTCATGGCTTAAAAATCATGGCCAATTATTTGGCCCATGACCCAAAAAATGCCTATACTGCACTCTGCCTTTGTATTACCTTAAACAGATAGGTATTGTAAAAGCAAATGCAGTAACTAAAATCATAGTGTGGTCTTCCTGAGAAAATCAAAATATAGTTTGATTTCTTATTACATTATATCTGTATTTAATAGATTTTTTTACTTTGCATGTTTAAAAAGTTGAAATAGATTAGTACATTTAAGTGTGGAGTACGAAATACTAGGGAGGTTGAACCTAATAAAATTAATTTAACCGATTGAAATTGGCTAGAATATAGGATTGACACTGAAGCTTCTTTCATTAACAGTTTGGATGGCTGTAACAGACCGCAGTAACTGCAGCTGAAGTTCTAAGAAACCAAGGCAGAGCACAGTAACTACACTTAATGCGGTTTGTCTTGGTTTATGGTTGGATTTTGTAGTTACTGAAATGTTTAAATAGTTTTTTCTCTAAGATAGAGGAAGACTGAATTTAGGCAATTTGTCACAAGATAAAAAAGACATTTAATTTCCATTTCAATAAAGTTCAATTTCAGTAATAACTCAATTTTAGCCAAAATTGTAGTTACTGCGATTTGGCTTTGTAGGGTCATATAGTCCAGTAGCTATAAAAATTATTTGGAAAGAGCAGTACCTATTTTCTGAGCTCAACTTTTTGCACAACTACTCAGCAGTCACAATCAAGGATTTTTATACCTCCAAACCGTGGCTGGAGGCATTATGTTTTCAGGTTGTCCGTCTGTCCGCCTGCCCGTCCGTCTGTCCATCCCATTCTTGTGAACACGATATCTCAGGAACGCTTTGAGGGAATGTGTGAAGAATCCATGTTTTAAAATTTAGAGCAGCAACATTCATATTTGAAGCACTGTAGTCCACCACAATCTCATTGGTTCTGCTGATATTGAGCTTCAGCTGATTGTTGTTGCGCCATGTAACCAAGCTCTCTATCAGTCACTACATACATCCATGTGAGTCTGGAAACACATGGATGTAAACTGCCACTTCACTGGTGCATGGAGGCAACCGTGATGCGGTACTTCTAGTTTTTAAATGAAAGAGATACCAATAACATGCCTAAACTCTCAATAGTTCATTATTCAATTGAGCCCCCAAACATGTTTTGAGTACAGAGCTTGAATACCATTTTTTCATTTCATTTGCCAACAAAGCAAATCATGAGTATGTATTGTCGGGTTTGAGAAGCTGCTTTACCTTGCTCTTGTTGCTATGCAGTGAAAATCATATTTTTATCTTTATGTTATTTACTAAACTTAAATTGCACTACGGAAAATGTGCTTTTGTGTGTGTTTCAGCATACCCTACTATCGATGCAAATATAATAATGTAAATTAAAATAATGCACCTTCATTTAGATAATGAGGAGGTGGAGGATTTGCTGGTGAACCTAGTTTTGAATTAGTACCTCTAAATATTTTCATAGATTTCCTAGATGATTATCTAGGTTAGGTTTTTTTTTTCTAGCATGTGAATATATTCTTTAAAGACTCATGGCTGTGTCACATACTGCCTGCTGTAAAAGTGCATCTCATTGCATTATTCTTGGCTTTAACAGTGCACAAAATTATTCATCTAAATGCTCTACATTGCTAAAAATATTTACTGTGAACCAACAAAATGAGAGTCCAGATCTTACAGAGTATGTTATTCCATGCACCTAATAACAGCTTTTACAATTAGCAGTATGCCATCCTTAGAATATGACTGAATGCAAATATGGATGATTAAAATGTGTTAATTCAGCTGAACATAATGTAGCCTGATGTATTCTCCATGCAATGAATGAATGTAAGAAGCTCAGTTAGTAAAATGCCTGCATTAATAGGGATTTTCACAGTATACATAATCACTTCACAGATATGCTTCTGGCAAACTTCAGTGATGTCGTTTGACTGTTTGGTGTTATAAAGCTTTTCTATGTATGTAGGAACACCTGGCACTTTACAGCCCCATCCTCCAAAAGACAGAGTGTTTGACAAGCCTGGATCTAAGAAGCTGCGGTTCTACTGTGCTAGAAGAGAGAGACAAGCATCGTCAGGTAAGCTGTGTGCACTGCGTCTTATATTGTGTGCATGTGGGACTGTAGGGTTTGGTTTGGTGTATTGTATGATTTAATGTAATAAGGTGTTTAATAATGGTAAGGAGCCCTTTCAAATGCTGTTCCAGGTGGCCACAGAAAGATAAGTAAAACCAGGGAGAAGAGCACTCCTCCATCCAGCAGGCAAGAGAGTAAACTTCTGATCTTAAAGACAGTGCACCTAACAGCAGGTGAGGTACACATCTGCTGTGAACAGACAGGGAAGTAGGACAGCAGGAAGAGTGATGGTTAGAAAAGTGTAGAAAGACACAGAGGGATGGAAAAAAGAGAATAATATGCATGTTGAGTGATATTGATGTCTACTTTGCATGTTTTGGTTTGAGATTTCTGAAGTAGCGCCTTTGTACTAAAAACATCTAATCTTAATTTAGGAATTAGATTGCTTCAAAATATTGCATGAATTTTAATGAGCCTCATTCTATGCTGCGTACACCACCGCTTTTGTTCCCCTTATTAAATTTTGCATAACCCATGCCAGGCCATTTGCAGGATTTTTGTTGGAGTACCCCTGACTCCAGCTCACGAAATCTCCCCCCAACATCACCAACACACACACACACACACACACACACACACACACACACACACACACACACACACACACACACACACACACA
>JBBPCS010000359.1:5848927-5884061 GCA_037974645.1 Hollardia meadi
GTTCTATCTACTATCTCTTATTCCACAGTCTTCTGAGAATACAGGTTTCACGTGTTTCAGCCACAAAGCCAAAAAAAACAACAGATCAAAACTAAATGCAGCGAAGTCTGAAGGAGCCACGGCCGCCGCATCTGGACGCACCACCGCGGTTGGCTGGCAACGGCAGCCGGAGCTCCCCCGAACCCCGTCACACCCCCGCCTCAATCCGTTATTCCCCCCGGCTTCACAGCTGAATCACGTATCACATATGGCAGAAATACACTCACAGGCATTGGAAAATGAAGCGTGGGGTTTGGATTAAGCGGCGGGCCCAGACGATCGCTGCCCACACAGCACAGGAAGTAAACAAAACAGCTGCGTTAATTGCGTAAATTTTTTTTTTACGCATTAAATATTTCAAATTAATCGCAACAATTAACGCGTTCATTTTGACAGCACTAATAATAACACAGTGAAACAACTCTTCACATAAATCAATAAACATCCTTTACTTTTCACATCGAACAAGTTACATCCAGCAACAGTTCTGTCTTCATATGAACACTGGCACTGAGCCAGCTTTCTGTGAGGTCTGTCTTGTGTAGCTTCACTTAATAACACAAGTCCAATTTTAGAATCAACCTCCTCACATTGAGGTGTGCAGGGCTGAGTCCAAGATGTTTTTTGTTTTTTTTAATCAAGGGATGGTTATTAATGTTAGATGTGTTAGGAGAGGGAATAATATGAGGAGGAAGAGTATGCAGAATAAAAAGCAGGAAAACCGTCACTCGAGTGGAGTTGATCCATCAGGCATCGTCTTGAAACTGCCTTGATAAATAAGGCAGAAAGGAATTATCTGGCACCACCACTATGTTGTCATCATTGCCAAATAAGTTTGTACAGCCAAGAAATGCCTTGCAGAATAGTTTTACAACAAACTGTTTTGAACCGAAATGATGCATATATATAGCAATGTTAGTCAGAGACAAGTAGAGATCTTTTAGCTCCTTTTCTGAATGTTGTAGTGTCATTTGATGCAGGAGAACAGATGATGCACAGGGGTGAACGTGAAGAATGTGGTGGATAGTGGAGATTTAGCTCCTGAATAGCAAAATGTTTGAGCATCAGTCAAGGAGACTGGTCAAATAACAGAAGTGCCAGCTATAACTAGAAGTTGGGCTGGGTCCACTCTTCTTCCGCTCCCAGATACCAGGGATATTTTCAGTAATTGCAAAGCTAACCATACTTACATGTTTTGGTGGCACCAACAGATTTCTGCCATCAAATATTTACCACAATGTGCACAGTTTTTGGTATGAACCTTAGCCCTGAACCCCCATCACCTGCAGCACCCAATTTCCCTTTGATAAAGCAGCATGTTTTTTATATGAGTGGAAGCAGCTCTCTCCCACTCACAAAATAGTGAACCCAAGCAGATCCAAAATCACATCAAATGATTAGACAAGATTAGATTTTCTCTTACAAACTCCAGTAAATCCTTTGACAAGACCTGGAGGCCAATCATTGAGTATCTGAGTAAGGCTACCATCCATGACAAGTAGGTGATGAGGAACTAGGCTTAACCATACCTGATGTGAAACAACCTCTTAGCCAACACCTATCCTGGGTTTCTCTGTAGTGTTTCAGGCAAGTCATCACATGTTCACACTCCTGACCACACTTTGCTGCTGGAGGTGATGTCTGTTCAAAATAAGTAATGCACTTCTGTTTGCAGAATTATTTTAGACCTAAGCGTTCCCTTTGATTCTGTAGTTCATGTAAGTTTAAATTTGAGGCACTGGGTTTAATATTACACATAGAGCATAGAGTGGTTGAGCTCCTACCGCCCCAAAAGAATTTTCTCCATCACACCACGGGTAGCTCATCATCATCAGTGCATATTACCTGCAGAATTCCACAGGGTGCAATTTGAGGTCCTGTCTTATTTTTAGGAGAGGATTACATAAAAAAAGGGACTGGAGCACACAGATAGCTGAAATTTACTTAAGCAATGCATGGACTACAGCTTCAACATAACTGCTACTTCATCACCGTCATGCAATGTAATAGCCTTTAAGCAGGCACTAGACTTAAATAGCCTCCTGAGGCTATAATATGCTCTTTTGCTTTGACAAGATGAAGAGGGTAATGCACTTGCTGGATATTACTATATATTTAACGTGACATCATTCTTATCTTCTGCCTGTTACATTCACAGCTCACAATGAATGTGTGTTTTTTTTTTAAAAACAACAAAAAAAAACAGTCACAAGTACAGCCCAGCTCCTTTGTTACCCTACAGCGGATAGAGCACATTTAAATTTCTGAACAGATTATAAGATTTTACGGATCCCTTCATGTTGGTTTGTTCACCCTTCACTGTTCACCCATGATTTTTGCCTCTTGCTGCTCTCTCCGTTTTTCTTTTGTGTGTTTTTCTGCAGCGATCCTTCATACTTGACTAGTTGGCAGGACACACAACATAGAGGAGGATTTTTTTTGTCCTGACCTGAACAGGCTGCACAAGGATTTCCATAAACTGTGGAAGCTTTTAGGGATAATTTGTGGCTGTGCTAAAGTTTTTGTGAAGATTTTCCTTGTCTAGCTTGGGCTTGATCGGGCAATGTTGTTGATGTGCGTCTGTAGATTTCAATGAGGCATCAAATGTGGTATTGTGGCAAATGAGGGGATGCTCGAGACAGTTGTCTCTCCACAAAAAACATGTTGTTCCTCTACCTACATTTACACTTAGAAAGTGAGGTTATTAAGTGGCATAATGACATAGCTGACTTCTGTGGCTAAGATGCAGTAAATTATTATTATTCAAGTTCAGCACAGAAATAGAAAAGTATATTTTCATGTCTCCCAGTCTCTATGCGACCTGTATTTCAATTGCAATAAAAACTACACTGCAACAATTGCACTTGACTTAAGTAGTGCCTGTCACAGTTTATCTGTCAAATAAATGCACAATATATGTTAAGAGACAACCATCATTTTTCAAGCAATCAAGCTTATGTTGGTGGACATGAAAACCGGCGTCATTACTGGGCTACACTGAATGAAATAGGTCGATCTGAACCTAAAGACATTTTCAGTCTTGAGGTGCCAGATAGTGTTTTATGCCCCGACACTTAGTGGTCTTTTAAAATTTATGTAGAATATGTAATTGAATATTTATAAATTTTTATATTATAGATTTTGTTTAACATTTTGTCAGTAAGAGTATTTGGTAGCATTTTTAACCCTATTTTTTTTTAACTTTACATAACTGATCCAGCCAGCTAATCAGGGTCACCACTATCAGAAGGAAATGAACCCCCTCCTGCAATCAAACCCCAGGTAAGCAAAGCACGTGTAACACACATCGGTGACACATTTGCTGAGCTCCCAATGTATACGTTTATGATGAAGTGTACACTACAAGACAAGGAGACCTAAGAATAAAACATTAGTCTTTTGCAGGGCTCGAAATTAACTTTTTTACTTGGTAGCAGTGGTGCTCCCAACTTCAAAAAGTTAGGAGCAACAGCAAAAATTTAGGAGCACCCACGGAAATTTAAGGAGCACCACAACTACAATATATTAATAGACTTCTTTTATTATAAAACAACACCACCACTGGGGCTTTACACATCCTGGGACCAGGATTTGAAATTTGGTCTCCTGGCCCTCTTTCCCTCTTCCATCCATCTCTTCACTGAGGCTGAGGCATCGAATGCCTCCACCAAAGGACCCTCAACACTGATTCGGATCAGATCTTCAACTGTGTTGGGGTGTAATGAAGATCTGATGTCCGACTTGATGGGTTAGGGTTAGGGTTACATTTAACAAATACATCTAATTAAAATAGAAAACCAGCATACACGTTCAGTAAGACACTGAATAATTGTGATATAAATATAGTAGTGACCTACATATAGTAAGCTAAATATATTGCCATTGATAACTACAGGTAAATCAACGTGTTACTATATAATACAACATATGTATTAAAAGAAAACATCCTCACCATCAGCATTGGCGTGTTCCACCTCCACATGTCCGACCAGGATGTTTGTGGGCTGTCCGTCAAGCAGGATGTGGACATACACAACCTCACACTCCTTGACGGACAGGTCGGTGTCTCCATCAATGAGGATGGAGATATACTGAGCTGCTGATACTTTTGCTGCGGTGTTCCCGCAGATGGTATCCGCCATCACGCCGATGATGTTGGCATATGTGTCGTTTGCGTACTTCATGTTGATCTCAATGCCGTTCATTTTCATGAGCTGCAACATGAGTTTAAATTTAGTTAAGGCGAGCTCTTCTTTAGCGATGGTGTACGCGGTGTTAAATTTCACATTCAGCTCTGCCAATTGAGCCGAACGACCAGCAGCATCCTGACAAGTAAAAGCTAGAACAATCGAGCCTGACTCTGAATTCTTGTTTGCCACACACTTGTCCCGGCATTTCTTGTGTTTGGCACTCTCTCCATGTTTGGTCAAGCTCTCGCGCTTAAAATGCTTGGATTCCATGGCGAACGCAGTGTTACCTGCAACCTCCGTCCCACAGGCTTTACAGTGAACGTAGTGCATTGTGCCATTTTCATAGCGGAGCCATTCGAAGTCTTTCAGTCACTCTCTCCGAAAACTGTAAGCCTTCTTTGCCGCTGAGGCATCCCATCTACCACATCGCCATCACCATCACCAACTATTTCAGGAGTTTCAGTAGGCGGCCTACAAAAGAAATCCTTCAGCGTTCTCCTCATCTCTTCAGCGTTCTCCTTTTGATTGGTTAGAATGGTCACTGTATCAGCTCACGGCAGGCACATACTGTGTATTGTGTACTAATTAGCGAACGAAATGAAAAAAAAAAGGTTGCACCACAACAATTATTTGCACTCGCACAAATGCTCCCAAATATATTTTGAGGTTTCACAGATTAAATTTCGGGCGCATATGCGCCATGAAGGTCGGGCTTTAAATAGGGTTGTTTTATTTAAAAAGAAACTGGCATGCTGTCTCGAAAAACTTTTTTGCGTACTGGGTTGTTTGTAACTATAGTTTAGAAAATTGAAAGCCACACTGATGTATTTGATATATTTCCTGGCAAAAAATGGTCTTATGTAGAATGTATTTGTATTTGTCTGCATGTACATGAAACTCACCCTGAAATTCTTAATCAGATGGTAACCAGTGACTGCAGAATTAAAGCTAAATGTCAGCAGTCAGATAGATATGCAGACTGGGGCTTATCTTGCTCACTGATGAGAATAAATAAATCGAGCGTGTGCCAGAAACTGTAGTTTTCTTCTCTTTTGACTGCAGATTATTTTCCACTTATTATTGTGCTTATCAGGCAACTTTAGACTAGACAGACTAGATAGTCCATATTGCACATGAAGTTTTTATTCAAGTTCTTATGAATCAAGAGAAATGGTTAGACTGTTTAGCAGTGGCTTTCAGCAGCCACACAAGGAGAAATCCATCATTGGCGAAGCAAAAGCTGACATGTGCATGGAGGGAGCCTCAGTATCATAATGCAAAGCAGCCACAAGACATGTTCCACCTTGTTTTACCTGCCTGCAGGTTAAAGTAAAGATTAAACCTCAAAAAGAAAACATATTGATGAATGGGCTAGCATTACTGGAGGACGCAGAAAAACTTACAACTGCTATTTTAAATATTTGGGAAAGTGTATCCAATACCAACTTCAGGCTTGCCTGAAGAAGAACACATACAATATCATGGAGCCAAGAAAACCACCAAAAGAACTAGAGGTTGACAAAGTGAAAAGAGAGAAAGTGAGTACATCTAACATGTAAGTTACAACAATCTGTATATATCCTCTGTCGTGTGTTGAACAGATTGTTGTTATGTAGCAGTGAGAGTATCCTCAGTGTCAACACAACTGTTTTATTATCTCTCAGTCTGAACACAGTGCATGTGGCTTAGGTGTTCAAAAGCTCCACTGTTGAACCAGTTTCATTTTGTACAGCATTCGTTTTCATTTAGGTTTTCTTAGTCAAAGAAAAAAAAATCTAATCCTGCCTGCGTGGCGCCAATGTTATTACAAACATGGGATATTTGCTCTCTGTAACGGACGTGCTGCTTGGTTGGGGATTGGTTGGGAAGCGGTGGCGCTTGTGCATCAAATACATGTGTGTCAAATACATGGATTTTTAATGTTGTATGTTTTTAATGGACTCCGAGCCTGACAATAAAGCTGAACTGAACTAGCATTCCTGGAATTTAAGCCCATGTTGTGTACGAAGATGTTTCATATTGGTGGTGTTTCCAGCCTTGAAATGATCATTTTAGATTTGACTGCTCGATTCCCATTTCTAATGTTTTGCAATCTGAATTCTGAGATGTATCTAAAGCTGGCTTTCAACCACTGTATATCCATCTCAAGATCTGACCATGGCAGTACATGGCTGGGTCTCTTGGTTTGCCTTCGGATGGTTCTGGATACCCCGCCTCACCTCGCTGCCAGCTAATGCAGAGCCCTGTCTCTGCACATCTCCGTCTCTTTGCGGGTGTACACAACCGTGCAGCATGTTACAAAACAAGACAAAAGGATTGCATCACAGTTCTGCTACTCAGATTATGCAACCACCTCCTCTCTTACACTTTTGATTTATTGATGAAAAGCATGGTAGCTTTATGTGAACATTTGTCGACTCCCTTGTGCTAAAATATTTAGGTGTTATTGTTTGAAATTGTTACATTAATTACATATGATCCACAGTGTGTGTGTGTGTGTGTGTGTGTGTGTGTGCGTGCGTGCATGCGTGCGTGTGTGTGTGTGTGTGTGTATCGGGAGGCTCTTTTTGGCCTTTCTTTTTGTCATATATCAGAGCTGACATGTTTTGGGGCTGTTTAAATATTCAGCGAGGTTATGTTGTTTGATTGAATGTCCACTGAAATTAATATTGCTGTTGACAGACACCTCAAACATACTCCCTGACTTGTCTCTCACAGCAACATCCGCAGCTGTACTTCTGAAATTAGACTTGGAAGCAAGCCTCGATTTACATATTGAAGAGCAGCTGCACTGGATTTGTCATTGTTTTCTCTCTTCCTTTTAGGCATTGCATTCCGAGACACCCTTACATTGAATTCTATTATGGTATTTTTTGAGCATCCTGGCATTTCTGCAAGGCTTCCTCACCACTGAGAGATACAGTTTTCTTGTCAGCTAAAATGCTCCTTTTATTGTGCCTAATGTTGCCAACGTTTTCTAGAATTTTTTTAACATGTTAGTTTGCATGTGATATTTGTGTCTGCCTTTGGCTGGCATACCAAATGCGAAACCAAAAACAAGGCTGTCAGAGGAACCTTGAGTATATTCAGTTGTTGTATAGTAATTACAATTGTGAAATTGAGTATACTTGCCTTGGTGTCGGACAGAGTTGCCTTGATATTATCTCAATGGTAGATATTTTGAAAGCTTAATTTCAATATAGTTCAAAAACACTTTTGTACTTGCTCAAATTAAATCAACCTAATGTATTTCTTTTATAACAGATTCCTCCATATCTGAATTACAATGACTTAAAAATCAAGGAATTTAATCACTCCCACCACATCCCCTTAACAATTTGAAGTCCAATTTGCAGCTCTGTAGCAGAGGCCTTTGTCCTTGAAAATTGCTTCCATTAACTTTTGTACAATGTTCCTGCCTATCACATAGTCAAAGGCGTGTTAGAGTGGGGTGCCTTTGTTAGAAAAAAAAAATCAGAGCCTCAGTAGAGATAATGCACTTGATCACTTGAAAGACATACGGTTAGAAATTAAGGAATTTTTTATTCATGCTTAAATGCACAGAAGTTTATGATAAAAAATGATCAGCCTGTTTATAAGTGTTCAGTTTCTCATTTTTTATTTTCACAGGGATAAATTTAATACATGGTAACCACAGTGCTTAAATGTGTATGTATAGCCCTATTTCAGCTGTTTTTCAACTGAAAGCTGTTACCCTATTTCATGCAGGTGTAGATATAGTTTATTTCAGCCATTCTCAACCAGAGTGTCATCTAGTGGCTTGTGGAGGCAGTGTACATCCAAATGGTTAGATTATTATTATTATTACTATTATTATTATCATTAGTAGTACTAGTAGTATTGCAGCTACAGCTGCAGCTGATACATTAAGGAGAGTCAAAGAGTGAAATGTCATCCCCAAGTCTGTCTTCCTGAAAGAGGCCATGAAGTATAAGGTCCTGCTTACATGATGAAATATTATACAGATGTCCTCCTACCATTAGGCGGTTAAATGTAAAGATTAGTATATCTAGACCTATTCCAGACAGAGTGACGTTTGTCGAGGCTGGGGCCCCTGTAGCCTTGAGCACAGCGGATATAGGAAACATATTTTATGTGATAAGCTGTACCACATACACTGGCTTCTGCATTCGTGTTGTGAATTTGGATTTGTGTTTTGGCTTTTGCATTTGGTTCGACACTTCTGGGCCACCGTAGAATGCAGCAACCGACATCGTCAATTACTGCAGGTCTTTATTATGAGACAAACCAAGCTGAGATGAATGTTTGAATGTTTGCTACATTGAGTATTGAGCTAAATATTGTACAGAAGAACCTTATTTAATATGCTATGATGTGCTCTTATTCAATGTTATGTCAAGAGGCAAAAGGTGAAAAGACATATGCCTCTGATGGATAGCCTAAAATGAGTATGAATTATGTTTAACAAATTTATAATGTGTTATAATTCATCTTGTGGCATTTTTTTCCTCTTCCTCTGTCCTGTGAAGGGGGAGTGTTACTGGAAAAATGATTGATGTTTAGTTGTAGCCTGTATACTTCACAGTACCAGGAAGAGAAACTCATTAAGAGTGAAAGGAAGTGTTGCGCACGCAGACACAGACAAGGTTAGAACCCTTACTCTGGGCCAGATTGTGGACACTTGGAAGTCACAGCTTGAGTCGGAATCTAATAAATGATCCTTCAGGTGAAACCGAGAGGTGGAGAGGCTAAGTGTGCAGGAGACGTGGCTCAAGGACAAGGGGAGCTTAGATAGGTTTCTGAGAGCACAGGATGATGGGACTCCATTGTTAAAATGTCATATAGAGGCAATTTGATGTGCAGGGTACAGTAGGAGGATGGTGAGTATAATGGCATGTGTTGTCATGACTGTGTGCCTTTATGGTCTCTTCCCTAGAGAGTGGATGGATGTGCTCAGCCCTCCTATTATGCCTCCCAGCCAGCAGAGAAGGTCAGGCAACACATGGAACAATCACGAAAACCTAATCAGAGGTACAGTAACCTTAATCTTGGTCCTTTTTGCCCGCAGATGCTCTTTTATGTCCTTTAAAGTCAGGCAGACAGCAAACAACACAATGCTTTAACATTAACCGCTGTAAATGTGCAAATGCATATAACTAATGGAAACATTCACCGGTGTCAACGCTTACAAAAATGTTAAGCTTCTAACAAAGACTGCACTCAGCAGGGGGAAAAACATGTGAAACTGTATCTAATTAAGGGTAAAAACCTCGTGAGAGTGGAGCTCTCTGTCCTCCACATAACTCCATAGGTCAAAAGAGACAGGCTCATTACAGGTCTGTACCCTCTAGACACATCGACTAGGTTAATTGATGAAACCTTTTCAGTTTACAACATCATTTTTAAACCTCTCACACAATGTGTCTTATAATTAGTTTTCATTATCGTCGCCAAGGTTCTGATAAGATAAAATGTTCCTCCTGGAGCATTCCGTAACCTTTTTAGCATTTCACTGCCTGTCAATTTAACAGCTAAATTTACATGCTTTAAAGTAGTGGGGATTACACGGAATCTCTTTACAGCTTCATAATGTGGTACAGAGTCTGTGTGTCTTAGGTGGTGATTGATGAGAGAAAAAATGGCAGCGGCAGAAAACTTTTAAATCAACCTGAGTCTGAAGGTCACCTCGCCATCCACACTTCTCATTTTATTCCAGTAACAACTGATAGAGTAGGCCCTTATTCATGTCTGGCATGGATGTGCTATACAAGGAAAATACAATACACATTTTACATTTATACATTTTTCATCCGTGTAAACATAGTTGATTTGAATTACTGATGCACATGTTATGTATGTACGGTTTGAACAATTCTAAGGGTGCAAAGAGTGATTTTCTTGCATCATCACAGGAGAAGACGAGTCGGTGAATGAAGAGGAGGATGAGGATGAGTATTTGAATCTGCTCTATGATCCATGCTTGAACTGCTATTTTGATCCAAAGACGGGGAAGTACTACGAACTGGCTTGACTCAAAGCTCAAGAGAATCCATATTAATAAATCAGAAGTCATTGATAGCAGATGAAAAGCTTCAGGATTTTTTTTTAGGCCTAGTTTATTGATCAGTGATGAAAGCCCCATTTGCAAAAAAAAAATTTCCATTTTACTGCTTTATTTTGAGACACTAACAAGAGCTTTGTGTTTCCATAAGTAGTGTCATGTTAGTGTGTAAAGGAATGGGATTCAATAAATCTGATACATGCCTTTTGCAAGAAATTGAGTTGTTGCCCATTCAGTAGCACATCTGATGGTAGAGAGAGGCTTTTCAGAAATCCTGGCTACCAAATTAATCTGTAAGCTTTATGAAAGAACATCCTGGAGCTTCTTTTTACTGAGAACATTTCTAACATTTAAATTTTGCCCGGATAAGTAGGTCATCTTGTTCTTTATTTATAATATTTTATGCTAAAAAGTCATGTTGATGTCTGTATATTTTTGCCTGAATTAAATTTTAATTTAAAGTACTGATATCGTGTGGATTTTAATTTGCGTGTCCTGCTGCTGGAGCTGTCTTTATTTAATAGTCTAACAAACAAAAGTGGTAAAAACATTTTGAATTTTGAATGCAATTAAAATTTTTATTATTCCACAGTGTAATACTTGTATTCACAGTTGGACCTGTTACTGTGATTTTATCATAGCCTGCAAGTACAACCAACAGTAAAAACAGAGGGGAGCTCATGGGGCTGGCAGGCCTTTTCATCATTTGTGCCAAAACACTGATCACACCTGATGAGCAGGTGATGTGAGATTGATTCATCGTTTTCAGCCTGAGATGAATCACTGCTTCACAATGTAAGGAAAAAAATTAAACAAAGGAAAAAAAAAATAATTTGTCACAGTAGTTTTGATTAAACGATACCCCATCCAGATCAGTGGACTGAGCTTTCAGTTTGCTCAAAGTTTGGATCAAAAGTCAGTCAATTACTGATATATGGAGAGTGTACACAATTACCTTATATTAACTGTGTTCAGGATTCCTGCAGTGTTGAATAAACAATTTCTCAAGCAACAAATATTGTGGGGAGTAATGGATTTTTTCAGACATGGAAATTAACAATTTAGACACAAAATTAAACATTTGAATAAACTTAGTAGCCTAACTACCAAAAACTGGTTCTAGGAATTGTGTCCAGACAAAGACACATGCTGTATTTCAGCATGTTTCACAGTCTGGTGTTTTAAACATGAACCTAATGGGGTTTTTTTTTCTTACAGCCAGGATGATCATCTACTAAAATGGGCTCTTGTTCTGAAAAATAATCGAACCTGAGGCTTTTTATAAACGTAGTTGATACTTGCCACTTCAAATGTCTTGTTGTGCCTCGTTGGAAAGGCCACGTGACAGAAAACCATACGTCACATGAAGTTTCTGGAAAAGTGGGCGTGGAAATGCTACTGCTTACAGTCCGGCAGAAAATTCAAATATTCCCCACCAAATTCGGGGCTTAATTCAAACAGAATACGTATATATAATGTAGTGATGGGTTACGCTGTTATTCCATAATGAAAGTATTAACAGGCAAACTCTAAAGATGTCAGCACAACAGGTAAATATGTAAAGACCTGAGGGGTGTACTACGAAGGGAGTTCAACTTTTAACTCGGGGTTATCAATGAAAGTCAGGGTTGACAAACTCTGATTACCTAAAGTGGAGTTAAACGGTTCTACGATGGTGAATAAGATGTTAGTTAGCTGACTATGTTGATTTATTTGGAGTTGGTGCGCGTTCGCATAAAAGGGGCGTGTTCAGCATCGCAGGTAGAGGTTTTTCATTATGACTCGTTCAATGTATTTTTCCCAGGAAGAATGTGCGTTGATAATATCAGGATATGAGGAGTTCAATGAAACGTTAATGACTAAATCTAACACTGTCACGGCCAACAAAGGCAGACAGGCTTGTTAGCAGCAGACACCACCATGTGCCATGTGCTGTATATTACCTGCAGTGATGTCCTCGTCAAATTATAGATCTATACATCACAATCAGATGTAACAATAATTCTTTATTGTTTTATTGATTCGTGTGATTTCAGCCAACAGTCACCATATTATCATAAGCGTCCAGACTTTCTGAGTTGTAACATTCGCAGGTGCAGGCCCATAATAGCCTATACACAGATAACACATAACACAGATTCATAAAGAAGTAGCCTACTGGATTAATAATAGGTGTAGCTGTCTTTAGGTTCATGTGTCGAGATCCATTAACTGCACAGGCTGCAAATGCTTGATTAACTTGTCAGGAGCTACAGGTCTAACATTATATGACCTGGAAAGATTCGTTTTAACTACAGAACCTATTTTGATTTAGCACCTACATGGAGTTTTAAAAGGCAATGACAGGCCAAGTAGTGAGGTTCTGCCTGTTAAAAATGCGTGCTCAAAATCTGCCACTTTACATAATTTCCCCCTATTTCTAGACAAACATGGACTGATTCTGACAGTAGCAGTAAAAAAGTTACGTTTCTTCTATGTTTTCAAATAATATGCTTAGAATTTAATGTCAATATGTGAAAAGTGTGGTGGTGATTAACCTGTTTGACTACAGTCGTATATCTCATCGCAGTTGTCTGACACCTCCTCACCCATGGGATTAATTGTTCCTGTTTGGATCTTTTACTTTTTGGCCACACTCCATGTGAATCCTAATTATCACTACAAAGGCTATAATATTCGCACACTCTACATTACCTATGATGTTTTGCACAGGTCTAATAATAAAGATATAAGATGGTGATCACAGTTCTGACGTGCGTGATCATTAATTGTCAAAATATCCGTTTCCTGCTTGGCTGGGGATCCACACCCCTGCTGTTGAGCTTTTGGGTCGTACACCAGTGTGATCCATGTTCAGCTGTCATATTTCCTGCCCGTATTTCCTTTTCATCTGAGCCAGACATCATGAATTGAGCTGTTAGGTTTATGGGCTCTTTAACTACCCCACTGTTAGATCTTATCGGATTCATTTGTCTCTTTAGGCCGGGTTAAGGCTTCACCCTGGGATTATTGCATCTGTGATCTTCATCTCAGTGGCAGCAATCTTTGCTGCTGTATTGATCATCCGGAAATACTGCGTCCCAGTCAAGTAAGCATACTTTATTAATATGCCTTAATGAGATTATTTAATATTCTAAGTGCAGTAGAAACTCATCACCCTGGCCTGTCACATCACTTTATTTCAGCGAGGTGACAGATACTCACTGCTGAGGTGGATGGAGGATCAGGGTTCAGCAGTGACGGAGGCGGATGGTGACAGGGGGGCCAGCACAGTGGGAGAGGAGTCAGACGAGGTCAGTGCATCGTGACTTCCCTGATAGTAGCTTTCACAGTAATCCGTTCCACAGTACAAGTTGACACAGCTGTAACCATCCTCATCACATCACATGTCATTTGTGGCTTCCTTTTGTTTCCCCCTTGTGACAGGATCTTCTGGAATAAATATCACACCGGGATGCTGCTGGACGGGATGAAAAATGGCTTATTGTGTGGTTTAGATCTGCAACTAATGAGTGCATTTTATTATTAAGTAATGTCCTGATTGTTCTTTTAAATTATCGATTAATCATTTGGTCCACAGCACAGCACAAGAGAGCAGTAAAAAAAAGAATACCCATCACATTTCCTACAGCCAATGGTGATGGCAACAAATGTTTTGCTCAGTCCAAAGTCAAGACGAGAAAAAAACAAATTAGGACATTTGAGAAGATGTGACCTTCAAATGTTTCTGGCATAACCTAAGTGCTCACCAAAATAGTTGGCGATTAATATTCTGTTGTTTGAATAATTGATCAATCGATGAGTAATAGGGTTGTCTCTGGATCTGTATTCGTCATCTAGCTTGAATTCTTATCAGAGTATTGTTTCTTTATGCTTAATGTGAAATACTTAGCTTGATCTGTATTATCACTGACACTTTTTTAGTGAAGACACACATAAAATATTTATTTATTATAAAGTATTAACAAAACTAAATGTGATTTTTAAGCCTGCGGTGCGGAACATCTGTCTCCCTCATGTGGCAGAAACTGTCTATGTGCTTATGAAGCCACAGGCTCCGACATGCTTCTAGTTGCTGCAGCCTGCAGCCCAGACTGAATCCTACTCCGTCGCTACTCTTAACTCTCCCCCTCTGCTCTGGAAAATCAATCTTTGCTGAAACACATTGCTACCAGTAAACCAATGTGGAAAAGTCACCATCGACAGCAGTTTAAAAACTGCAGTATACTGGGAAATACAAAGAGATTTGTCTGGCAATGATCAATGTGAACTCCCTTTGGCAAGGGTTTCAAGGTAACAGGCGTTAGTAGGGTTAGTGCATTAAAAGTACAGCTATTTACACAACATTTCTCCTTTGTTTATTCCAGTATCATTAACTTGGAAAGCCTGATATGACAAATTTTTATAATAATTTGTTAATTTCTAGATTCGCTGGATTCACTAGAACGCATCAAATAAGCGGTTTCTACAAAGCATCACACAGAGAGTTGACATTTCAGAAGATTTTAAACAGCCTAATTGATATGCAGTTAAAAATAGTCACAGTAAGACTGCAGCTATCTACCAGTTGGACGGTTCCCTTTGAAATATATTTCCTGTTTCACGCTAACATTAACCTACTTAAAGTAAATTTGCTGTCGAGTTCAGAGCCCACAGACTCTTTTAATGGACTTTCAGGATGAGTGATGTCGTATGATATGTTTTGACAGCTACATTTGCCCACAAAGAAAGAAAAAGAAGCAACTCCACCTGCTAGGGAACATTATTATGGGAACATTAAAGCCACAGGATGCTGCTGACAGCTTTCGCTATGGTTTCTCTATTGGTGTTTTTGTATGATCCAGAAATTAAGCAATGCAATCACCCCTCCAAACGCTGCCATTAGATTTTCACAAAATTTGCAATATATCTTGTGTTATTGCAAATTCTGCAAAGATCTAATGACAGCGTTTTCCTCTACAGTTACCGATGATGAATGATGTTAATGATGACTACTGCGTTATCACTTCATGATGTGTTTGCGACTTGCATAATTCACTCTTTCTGTCTCTTTATCTGTAGAGCATCTCCACTTAATGAGAAAGGAAGTATTTATTGTTTGTACAACTCATTTCCTAAAGTCGCCCACTCAAAACAAGCTGTCTCTCATTATTCCTGCTTGAGTGGACGACAGGCATATTGTTTACCAAAAAGAGAACAAAACAAGGATTTTATATTATATTCATGCAATCTTTTGATTCTCTGTTAATGCACAATGTGCCTTCATAGCAGTAAAAAGTAGTACACATAGACCCTCTGCTGGTTCTCTTGAGTACTACAGCATGTTAGGTATTTGAAGATCTCATAAGATTAGATTCTGTAAACCTCATAGAAAATAATATATCACGTTACTTTAACAAACAGGCAAGTCATAAACCAGGAGACCACTAAAAACATGTAGACAGTCACCATGTTTGGGTAAAGATTCAGCCCAGAATAAAATATTTTAACATTTTAACAGAGCTTTCAGGTGTCAGATGGGAAAATATTTCATGCAACCTCTAAGTTATGTCCTTGAATTCTCTCAGTGTTCCTATTTTATTTCAGTCAAAGCTGAATAACCAACTGGGCGAAGCAGGCAGTCCTTGGGACCCAAGTCCCTTTGTTCATTGTGCGACAACTAGTTTACTTTAATGTATTTAATTAGTGTAAATTGAAATGTAAAGGGGTTTAAGGTGTCTCCTGCATAATAATGGAGCCCCCGTCTCATAGAGGAACCCAAAACTTTCATAATATTTGTAAAGTTGGATGGAAACAAATGGATGACAACTTAAAGCCAAGGAGCATGAAAGCTGTGAGCCTCGTGGCAGCTGACCAGCAGACATTGTGTTCTGGTTTATCCTGTAATTTGTCTCACATCTCTCTCTGTGTGTGTGTTTGTGCGTGTGTGTGTGTGTGTGCGCGCGTGTGCGTGCGTGTGTGTGTGGCTCACTTGTCAAAATACAGCCACACAGAAGCTTTACTTCCTTAATCAGCCACTCAACAGTTTCTTGATGGATAAATTGATCTGTCCACGGTGATTTTAATAGCAGTCTTCAGCTCATTACTGTAGGGAAATTTATGTTTGGACCCCCTGGAGGCATGTGAAAGCTCGAGCTCAGCAGCTGTTCGAGGATCAGCAGGGCAGATGTTTCAGTTAGCATGTCAGTCACCATTTAAACGTCTGTGACCACTAATTCCTGAGCAAACGGTGTTGCCTATGCCTTGACAAAAAAAACACCAGACTATATTGGCCTATTTATGTCATCTTCATTGTGATGGATTTAGTTTTTGCGCTCCCTCTTGTCCAGGTATCCTGCGACAAAAAAACAAAACATGTTTTAATTTACCTTTATAACTATAACTATAACGAAATAAGGGTAAAATATTATGTAAATAGATTTTCCATCATCTTTCAGTTTTTTTTTTCATTGTTATTTATTTGCTCCCAGTGAGGTTTTGAATAAATCATTTTTATTGTTCTATGGGTGTTTTTTTTTTAAAGATGTTTTTATAGTAGAAATTTCTTGTATATCAGCAGTTTCATGCAGATAAGTCCACACATCGAATGGGATTTACTAAAAATTTACATACAAATAGAAGAATCTGGTAAGTGACTCGGGAGATTCTTAAAATATCTCTCTTTTTCATTTATTCATCCAATTTGAAATATGACGCTTGTGGCCTTTTTTTCTCCTCTTTGTGTCATTTCCTCCCCAGGTTTCAAATGCTTGTATGCACGTCAGCTAAGAACAATGTGTTGCTTTCAAACCACATTATTCACCTAAAAATAGTATCTGTTACTGGTGGACACTTTCCCATATTTGACATTGTAAAGGAGAGAAACTTTACCTAGCTCAGAGTGGGTGTGTGTGTGTGTCTGTCTGTGTATGTATATAATTCCACATCCTGGTTCATGTAGCACAAGGAAGAGGAGGAGGAGGACTGTCACATTTCCTGCATATCCAAACACTTCTCCCACAAGGCACGTATTTTGTGAATTAACAGTGTGTTCACAGATGAGATGACACCAAAGCTCTGCGATATCTACGATATTACTGGTTGACAGGAAATACTGGGGGTGCATTTCAGAGGCCTCAGCTCTTTCCTGTAGGAAAAGAAAGCTCTGGTTTATTGCAGATATGAGATATCGAGGTGAGATTTTCATTTTGTTTTCAGGTAGTTTTGAATGTATATCTGCAAATCTTCATCGATCTACTGTTTGTGGTTGACAGCTGCTTTGTACCTTCTTGCTGTAACTGCTGTCCTCCTAATCACATGGGGAATCTCCATCAATTCCTTTGATGTACGAGAGAAAGCAAGAAATGTTCTTGGTAAGCGCTCATTTCTACTTATTACATCAGCTACCTCTTTTCATTCAATTTCGTTTGCCACATCTCAATAACGCTGCCTCCATTCCTTTATTTCAGGCTTTAATCATGGAGATCAGATCCAAACAAAATTGAAAACAGGTAAATTAAAGTAACAACTCATCTTTGTAACATTACACGATTTCCACAGTATGTATGACCATCTTCCTGAGATCAGAAGTACTTTTCTGTCTGCACTTTTCAGCCACAGGAGCGCCTGAGCCAAAGTGCAGCCTTTCCAGAGTCTGTCCACCCGACCGTTTTGCTCTACATATCACGAGCGGAGCAGCTAACGTGGTCGGACCAAAGATCTGTTTCGAGGGTCAAATGTATGTGCTGAAAAATGATAGAACCTGAAGGATGAAAACAGTGACTTTGCAGTGAAACTCAACCTCATTGTTTTTTGTTTTTTTCAACAGCATTATGAGCCATGTGTTAAATAATGTGGGACCAGGACTGAACATAGTGGTGATAAATGGTGAGTAAAATACTCAGATCATGTAAAGTACAAGTGCACTGTAAATTGTGGGGTTTGTTAATTGAACTAGGAAACGGTAAATAATTAAATCTGGTGAAATATTAACATTCATTTTTGGTAATAGCAGTTGATAAAGCAATCTTGCCAAAGGTCTGTTAATTAGGTGTTCTGGAGATTTTCAAACACATCACATGATCGTCAGCAGCAGATGGGGTTTCTTAAAAAGTGTTCCTAGTATATTATATAATATCTAATGTGTGTATAAGATGGAGGGAAAGTCCTGAAACATTTTCACGTCTACAATTCCACTGATGAAGATCATGTGATATGATCAGAAGCTAGGGGGGAGAGATCAGTTATTAATGTGTATTTTCCATCTCAGGTGAAAATGGAGTGGTGGAAAAATCTGGCTATCTTAATATGCAAGATGGACGTAAGATATGTTGTTGTTGTTTTTTATCTTTTCAATCCTGGTCTTAATTTGTGAGTTGATTGAAACCTTAAATTTATTGTTTTAATGACTCTAACAAAAGACCCAGAAGACATCCTGGCATACTTGAAGGGGATTAAACCTGGGATGATTGTTTTGGTGGCCTCGTTCGATGACGTGACGCCAAAGTGAGTCTAAATCTCGACGATTCGAGGGCTAAAACAATTCCATGACACACAATGTGACCCTTTTCTTCTGCTTTGCGGCAGACTGACAGATGAAATGAGGGAGGTACTTGCTGGGATGGGAAGCACTTTGATCAACTCTGTGAAAGCCAGAGACAGTTGGGTGTTCGCTGGAAGAGCAGGGACGGGCGACAAAAGCCTGTATGAGAAGGTCAGTGAGCCTTTCCACTGCAGTGTCATTTTCCCCTGTGTGTGTGTCAGAAAAGAAAAGATCTGTTTTAAACAAAGTTTTTAAAAAAACAAAGATAGTTGATGGTAAACAAATGTCTTCTTCCCTGTTCACCTGTCAGCAAGCTGTTAATGATGAGAAAACCAACATTTATGAAAAGTGGCCGGAGTTGGTGGAGGTGGGCGGCTGTTTTCCAAGGACCCTAACTGACGGACATAAACCTTAAAGGACTTTTGTGATGAAAATGATGGAAGTTTCTCATTTGTGATTATGGGCTATATAAATAAAACCGACTGCACGTGACTAGTGTGCTTTAATATTACAGCAGTTTGTCCCTCCGGGATAGATGAACAATATATTTTTTTCAGATTCCTAGAGGTGGAAGATCATTTATTATTTAACTGTCAGTGAAAACCAGATCATTGGAGTTTCTGTGATCTGCAGTGCCCTCTTTAATATCAGATTTCTCACTTGCTTTTCACGGAAAGCACTTTTTCTTTCCTTCTCGCGTCACTTCTCAAAATTTCTATTTTTCTAATTTGCATACTTTTCCACTTTTACCTGTAAACCAGTGGTGGAAGAAGTACTTTACTTAAGTAAAATTATAGGCTACTGATAGTATGTATGTAACCGGCATTTTAGTGTTGCAGCTGGTCAAAGTGGAGCTATATTTAATTACTTTATACAGTTTTGTCATTCCCGCCTTGGGGTCAAGCCCTCTGCGATTGCTATGATTACTGGAAGAGGAAAAAAAGAAAAAAAACAGTTCAAACAAGTTCTGATTTGAATTCTTTTTTTTTTCTCTTTGCGTTGCTTTTAATGTGAAATACTTGATTCTTTCTTTCTTCTTAATCTTTCTTTTTAGGACTATCTTAATCTGAAAAGTATCCTAGTTGTCTGGTAAATGGAATGAAAAGTTTCCCTCTGAAACTTGAGTAAAGTTCCTCTCCAGCACTGCTGTACTCTAAATGTTCCACCAGCATTTTGTTGTCCAGGGTTTGTCTTCCACTTGGTTGCTGCCTCCCAGGGAGCTTCATCATTGGTCCAAACAACGAGAAGTTTCCTCTCATTTGATGCAGTAGAGAGAGAGAGAGAATTATTACTGAAACTCTCTCCTCTGAGCCCAGGAGGACTCAAAATCTGGACTCTGAGGACATGGGAGTCACTCATGGAAAGAAGGTAAGTTTGTCGATTTTTAAAAAATTCTTTACTTTACTTCACCTGTCACTATGCTCGAGTCCTGTTAAGGTAATTCAGCAGAAGCATCCATGTGGCAAAAATACGTTCTTGTTAGCATTAAGTGTGTTTGAGAGGATTACGGTTAGAGTTTGTAGTCTAATAAATGATATATGCAGTGTTAATTGTGTATTCTTGTATCACATTGAAACTTTTCTGTGATGTTGTCTTTTATTTCCCAAAGACAGTTAATTCCTGCACCAACCACAGGTCTTTATCCAATAATGAGCCTTGCCAGCGCCAGAGAGAGGGCCTTGGAGAGTGTTTATCCCGTCATGTCCTATTAATTCTTCTCCACACAGTACCCACTGTTGGAGATTTAGCCAAACAGCATGACTCTTCCCTCATCAACCAAACAGCAGCAGCAGAGTTGTCATTAAAATGCCTCAATTAGACTGCATTTTCCCTCATTCTCGTGGTTTGCTGTCATCTTGTTTAAATCATACTGTATTTGTATATTGGCTGCTGGTGTTTGAACACATTTAGCAGTGCTAATATATGCTGTTGTCCGTGTAGACCACCAGACATGGTGCAGCTGCATTAATGCCAAGGCTACAACAAACATTAACATGTACATGGATCGATAACGTAGCAGATCGTGCTCAGAGCAAAAAGTATAGTCTTTTTCTGCATTCAGATATTCAGCAAATATTTCATCAAACAACAAGAAAAAAGAAAGAGCCCCTTTATTCAGCCGTTCAGTCTGAGTCCCACAAGGGAATAACTGTCTCCACTATTAATGCTGCTCAGACTCCGGCAAATGAGTAACTCGGTGGGAATAAAACTGTGTTTTGTTTGATGTTGTCATTAATGAGGTGGCAGCCCTCCACCTCAGCAGTACGGGCACTCGCTTCGCTGGACATGTGGGACTACAGCTGACACTTCATTCATCTGTCAGCATCATAACACAGCTTTGTGTTATGCCCCTCGCTGCCATTTGCATGAAACTGAATTGTTGGCCTTACTAGGAGATTTTTTTTTTTTGTCTATTTGGAGCCCTATCATGTGTCACACTATTTTTTTATGCAGTTTTTTTAAAATTTTACACACTTTAAAAAAATCTTCTAGAGATAAGATTGTGATAGTACTATGATATATATTTGTTTTGACATGCCATCACCTTTTTCTGTTAACAGAGAGATCTGCAATGTTTTCCAGGTGGAAGCGAGACACACCTGAACAAGTCTGGTGAGAAATCTAAAAATACCCAATGTGATATTGCTCATTTTTCCACCATCTTGCAAGCACTTGCCTTACGACCTTTATTATTTTCAGTTCCCTTTTAACAACAATAAGGAGTTCTAATGCAAATACAGTTTGCTACTTTGACTGTAAAATTTGTGTCTATATTAATTTTATACCTCCAAGGAACCTCCTGCTGTGAGGCAAAACAATGTGAGCCACTGTGGCATCCATAGAGTTCATTATCATCATCATTATCATTAAAGAGGTGGGGTAGGCCTCGTGTTGTCCTCTGTTGGTCTGTTTTAGTGACAAATGGAAGAAACTGCTATAAACAGCAGGTTGTCAGTGTAGTGTTTGCTACAGAAGCCTTTTATTGATTCTAACTGTCATTTAAAAAGTAAAAGGCTGAGCCATAATGTAAGTCAGTGAACTGTTATGTGGCTGTCGATAAACCATTTCCTTAGTGACATTCAGCATTCAAGTCTGTAAAATCGCTTTTAAACGAGACTGTGTCATTTTGAAAGAAGAAAAACAATCTTACTTTAACAAATGAATTGATGAGCTACAAAACAATGTTCAGCTCAATACACTCAGGGGTTTTGTTGCTACCACCTTACTTAAGCCTTACGTTGCTATTGGTGGCTAATGTTCGCAAACTTTTAACATATTGCAATATTGCTACTCTTCTTGTGCTACTGTTATAGCCTACGCATTAACATTTACCATAATCATTTAACATTTACCACATGATTCCTAAAAATCCCTTGGTTCCACTCTCAGCCATCTGAGCCTGAGAGTTGAACCAGAGATAGTTTTGCAGATTAAAATGTATCTGGCTGACAGGATTGTCTATAATGATGTCCCAGAGTACCTCAGCAACTACTTACCAGAAATAGGGATCAATTACACCACAGGAGAGAGTACAAGTGATCTGGTCCGCTTTAGGTTCAAGGGCTGTATGGAGAAGGACACCCTCCTGCTCAGCTGCCATTCTCTAGAATGGACTATCAATAAGCTGTAAAATGATTAACTCTCTAATAGCTCAGTGAAAAAAAAACTGGCTGACCTTCATGGAACAGTTAGGTTAGGTTGTTGCTCTCGGTATAGCACTTTGTGTGCATTTTATATTGTTAAAATTGGATGGATTCATTTTTTCATATTGTATAGTGGATATTATTATTGGAAGATTTGTGATTGAATAATGTTCCAGGTATTTTTCAATTGAGAAAATTTGGTACCAGTACAGCACTTTGCCTGTATTGAAATGTTTAAGGATTGATATCGTTGTATTGAAATTGATCCTTCTTTTCAAATGAAATGTTGTACAGTATGTGCTGCTAGCAATTCATTGGCAGCTTTTTCATGATGCCCCTCCCTCCGTACCCCCATCCCCCTCGACATCCCCAACAAAGGGCCACAGTGTGACCTTTGGGCTTTATTGTGTTTTTATCTTTTTGATCATTTTTGTATTTAGGGTGTCTCTGGCTAGAGGGGCCACTTGTATATAAATAATCAATAAAGAATTTCAATCAATCATGAACCGTCCTCCTGTTAGTGGACACAGAGGCTGCTGTTTGGCAAAAAGTTGGCTGGCTTCACAAGTGTTGTGGTAAAAACCAGGTCTCTGGTCTAAAGTGTGAATAGAGACACTAGAATGAGCCTCAGCAGTTGAATACGCTGCACGTTGGTAGAATTCTGGACATCAGCGCATGTGGAGGCCTTTTTTTTTTTATTTGAGACACCAATAAAGTGAATTCTCTAGAAATCTTATTACAAACAGCTAACAAGTGTACTGACGTTTAAGTTACTTTGTTCAGTGCTCTTTTATGTATTCAAATTTATTTTCCCAGTCCCTTAAACAGTCTAACAGAACCTTATAATCCGCTTAATACTTAAGTTACACACCTAATAACAACATGTAAAAACATACCACGCTACCTGCATGAAACAGGGCCAAAGAAATGGCTGAGCATCATAATAGCACCTTAAATTATAAGCCTGTCATTATGCAAATTCATTTTGGAGCAAAACAAAATAATAAACAGAACTGACTTTTCATTAATGAGCACCCCAATATATTTACTATACGGTAAACAAGATAAGATGTTTTTTTACTTACTTTGTGGAAATTATTTTCACTGCATACATTGTAATGCGATTGATCTCCCTCCTTTAAACAGAATTAAACTAGCTGAGGTGTCTCTACTCAGCTTTGTGAAGCCTGAAATCCACTCACTGCTGTTTGAATATACTGTAGGCTTTTCTTTTTCACCCTCAGTACTGCAGACACAACGAACTGAACAGCAGGACCAATACTCCGAGCTTCAGGCTCCTCCACTACAGAGTGAGGAGGAGAGCACGAATCTGATCAGACTCCAGAAACCTCTTAATCCTCTAACAGCCTCCAAGAGCCACCGGGAGCTCCACAAAGAACTGCAGATGAGCCACAAGAGGTTGGACTGACACAGAAACATTTGTTGTTAGCACTCACAGTTTCATTGTTTGTATACAACATTAAAACCACTGACAGATGAAGTGAATGACATTGATCATGGCTACAGTACAATGTTCTAGTGGAAATCCCTGGGTCCTGGTATTCATGTGGATGTTCTTTGGCCCATAAAACCCACCCAAACATTGTTTCAGACAAAGTAAACCCCCTCATGCCAACAGCACTCCATGGATCGTAATTTTTCAGGCACATCCCACTGCACTGTGGCGAGATGGTCAATGTTATTCATTTCAGCTGTCAGTGGTTTTAATGTTGTGGCTGATCGGTGTAAATCACGAAGTCCTTTTGTGTTTCTGTCAGGAGAGTGTCAAAAGAAGGAAAGAGTGAACTCCAGAGGGCTTTAGAGAAGAGAAAATGGGAACAAAGAATGAAGGTGAGCAGGGCTGAGGAAGAAGCCAAGAAGAACAGATCCCCACTTTATCAAGAGCTGTCGAAAAGACATCAGAGGCTCGAGAAGGTTTGCATTGGTCATGCTCTATTTTTATCACATTTATTTTTATCACAAGAAAAAGAATATGACTAACCAATTGTCACAGTGTGAAATCAAATGATCTATTCTGATAACAGTAATTATTGTTTCATACATGTATATGCTCAGTATTTTCACACAGAGGATTGACTTTGGTGGTGCCTGATTATGAATCATGTTCTGCAGCTAGCCACTGGAGGGCAGTGTAGACGTTGTTTCAGACACTGCAGCAGTCCTGTCTGGACCCCAAGAAAACCATTCATGTGTTAGACACAGACCCTCTGAGTGTATAGTTATATTAACACAAAGATAATAAAGATAATGAATGATACTGCTCATCCAAATTATTTTGTAAGACCATTTACAACTATGGAACTACGATTAGGTGGATCTTTCAGGCCTATAATTTTAGGGAATTAGCTCAAAACCTAGACATTTATAAGGTACCATATAAAAATGGTGCTTCTTTACTGTGGCTACACATCATTTTTAATTTTAGTATGTTTTCATTACTCCACAGCTGGAGAGGGACGAAGGACAACAGGGAGAAGGGCCAGAGTTCCTCCGAGTCAAAGAGAGACTGAGGAGAACTACTGTGTTGGATTCAGGTGAAAAAGAAGTGTGACAGTCAGGGGGGTTGGACTGGGGGGGACTGAGTATACAGGGCCCTCATGTAAGCAGGGCCCACAAAGATACTACAATGAATAGCCATGGATTTGGGGAGGGGCCCATAAAGACAGTGACAGTGATGATTTGTTATTGTATGTTGCATGTTTTCTGTAATCTGTTGGGAATATCAACAGCGAATATAAAATCACAGTTGGAGCCGAGTTGTTTTATTCTTTTTTTCTTTTGTGAAAACAACTCAGCATTATTGATCAGTTAAGAAAGTCAGGTAAGGTGAAGTAAGAGATTTGGCAGCAAGTCATTCCAATGAGTAACTGCCTAAAGGCACAAGAGGTACTAGAGGAGCAGGTTTTTTTCTGTTTGGATCAATATTGCCTTAGCAAGATAGAAATCAAAGTGTACAAAGATTGAATAACATTGTTAAGTCTGTGTGCTGGGTCGTTATGTAAACGCTATGACAGCTAGAAAGTCAGTATAAAGAAGAGTGTCAACATTTTACTGCATAATTTTACAATGTGTTTTTCGGGCTCCAGTTTTCTCTTCACACGCCATTGTTTTATGCAGCCATGTGAGGTCTGTTACGTGATGTGAGAAATCAGGTATATTTGTCTGAAGAGAGCACTGACATTATGACTAAACTCAACACTGAGAATTATTGTAATTCGAAGATGAATATCAAGATAGTGTCCTTTGTGTGCCCTTCAATAACGTTTACATAAAAAAAAAAGAGTTTTAGCAACATGACATTGATATGTCGGAATGTTTTCTCGTGATAAATCAATTTCCACACTGCTGAAACATGCAGAAATAAAAAAATAGAATAAATAAATCTTTTTTAAAATAATAATTATCGGTATACGAGTGAACCAGAAGAGTCAAACTGATCATTTTAAAAAATCTATAAACAGACTCATCTAAAGGGGGCTAATGAAAACCTACCCCACAAAATAATTTATAATAGTAATTGACTGTGATAATGTTTTAGGGTTTTAGTTTACAGTGTTTCTATTTGGGTTGCATTACATTGTAAATTGCCTAAACCAGTCAGTAAAGTGGTACAGGGTAAAGTACACATTCTTAATAATCAGCAATATTTTTGTTGCATTTTGTAAAGTTTAAAATTTCTATATGTGAATCATTTCCACTTCTTTACAAATGATTTCATCATACATGTAAAGCTAATGCACGATGACAGAACGCACAATGCATAGACAAGGAAGTTTTATTTCATTTCCTGCAATCATATCTCTGTGGGTACAAATCATTGTGTTTTCTTACATCTTGTTCAATAACCCATGATGCATTGCATCCATACATTTGTAGCTCAAAACAGCTTTTACAAAAAAGGATATACAATATATACTTATATTTATATATATAATATACACGTGTTTCTTTATGCATTTAGATGTGTTTGTAATGGGTAAAATAAGCTTTAAAAAACACACACAGCCAAGTGGAAACAAATCTCAGGGTAAGGTTCAACATAAGGTCATTACCAAACAAAGTATAGCCAGGTTATCAAAGTCATCAACATTGGCTATCTTAAAGTTAACATGAAGCCCTTCACACACAGTTTGCATATTTTCCACAATTACAGTCATGTAAATCCAGAGTGATTGCCTTGTTTTACTGTACTATGGACCTGAAAGTAGCAATGACGGATCAAGGAAACCTGTTTTGTGGGCAACACATTTTTTTGTGTTGGTTGGGTATTTCAACAGCTAACTAATAAAAATTAATAATGGTATGATTAATATCGGGATTAAAATGTTTTCAGCCAGCTGTCATGAGCAGAACTTTGTCTCGTTTTTCTTGGAACCAAAACATCACCTTCATTGTCCTTCATCTGAGTCGTACATTTATATGCAACAATAAAACATCCCCACTTCACTATATGGCTTTACTACTGTAGTTTCTCTACTCAGGAGGACCAATGTAGGTCTTGCACACTGAAGGCTACTCCCATGACAGACAGGTGGTGTTTCGAGCTCCATGATATATATTTTTTCATGTTTCGCACTGCGGCTGGCACCTGGTTTAAATTATGATATGTGCATTATTTATTTATTTTGGCTTGTGCCTGGGGATCAGAGAGGGATAAACAGCTTAAGAGGTTCTACATAAGCAATGGCAAGAAAACAGATTGGGAAAAAAAAAAAAATTGAGTTGTAGATAAACATAGTACAGGAGAAGTGTCACTCAGGTAGAGACTTGACCGTCATAGTCAATGCAAATGATAGGTTCACTGTGCTGTGTTGTACTTTATCAACAACATTACTTCTGGTGTTACTCACTTCACATTATATAGCTCAAAATTACAGTATTACATCTTTTTTTTCAATACAACAGAGTAATAATAATCATGTGTGTTTATACTAATTGATCATCATTCATGTAAACATATTTAACCAGGTCATGCAAACAGTAGACCAAAACTTCTTCCACTACAGGTGCACAGCACAGAGCAGGCAGAGCGCCCAGACTGAGATCCCGCTGATTCAGCATAAGACCCAGAGACTGACAGCAGGCGGCTTTTGCCAGAAACAGAACAGGTGGCATGATTTGAATATGATTGTTTTCTTCCTACGCACAGAGGATTCTCAACATAATTGCACCTTCAAAATAACTCCTAAGACGATGGCAGAAGGTCAGATTGGTGTGATTTACGGACTTAACGGGGATCTCAGTTTGAGCCTCTGATAACAGAACAGCCATAAAAGAAAAAAGTCCTTTTTGATATTCATACATTTCGATGGTTTCCCCAACAGTAGCATGCAGACACTCCAGGTGAGAACCACTCTTCACAAAACCCAGTCTGAGCAAGAATATAGAGTCCATAACCCCCAGAATCACCCTCCATTTCCCCCCCCAAAAAATGGATTTAAAGAAAAGTAGTAAATACTTATAAAAGGACAGGAACACTTCATATGAGAAAAAAGACAGAGTGATCGAACACTGCCGACGCCGCCTGCCCATTTGCCGACATCCCTCGAGATTCAATTTATTAAACGAAACAGCTACTTGGTCAGTGCAGTGACGGGACTGAGTCACATTGATGGGTAAAGAGAATAAAGACATGCAGGAGTAGCTCAAGTACTGCTTCCCCCGAGAATCCGTTCCAATTTTCTTTGTGCCCTGTCTGGCCAGATTTGTGGAGAAAGCTGCCAGTAATGTAGAGTGTGAGCCAGGTGATTGGAGACAGACAGTAACTGCGATTAGAGGTAGATGTGACAGGTTATGTGAGAACAAAAATAATGGAGAAGACTGCCTTTTTCGGCCACCGGCTCTTTTTTTGATTAAGATGCCAGAGGCTTGGATCTCTCCTGAAGCTAACGTCCAGAACTGCTTCTTGTAATGCTGCTATAGCTGCATAAAGGACAAATTTGGCAAATTTGCATTAGTTCAGGCAGGCTACAGAAGTCAAGTTCAGCGCACAATCCCAGCTAAATCAGTTGGTCTCAAAGCCAGCCCACATCAGCTGATGGCTCAGCTGATTCCCTTCTATGCATCCAATTAGCAAATCTCATATAGGGCGAGCTATTTAAGCTGCTTTGACCTGCCTACTCTTCCTGCTTCTTCGGCAAACCGCTTTTGCAACCCACCTCCACCCTTTTATGCTGTATCTGACTTAATCAATATCATTTCTGTTGCTGCTGCGCTCCCTGCCTTAGCCTTTTCATGTAGGCATGTGGAATGCAGGGAGGTGTGCTCTCAGAACAGAGCCATACCGCCAAATATAACTTACTGCAAAAGGGAATCTAAGTTTCTTTGACTATAGTGGTCCTGACTGAACTACATATTTGGTTGTTTGGGGGTTGAATTCAGGATAATGATGCAGACAGGCCCTTTCTTCAAATCACTGTGCCTTCTTTTCTGTTCTGCAACAAAGCTATAAAAAAGGTTTGTTTCTTGAGTCTTATTATTTTGTTTTGTTTTTTTTGGACAAAGACTTTCAGTAACATTGTTCACACTGTGACCTGCTTGCTGTGGATGTGGATCTGGTGGACACTGCCTGATAACTACTCTGCATTCCTGGCCAGACTGGGTGGGCGGGCTCTGGGTGCTCCATGACAAAGGGAGTTTGTGCTCAGACACGGCTGGCTGGCCTGCAGCAGTAAGTGCAGCTCCTCAAGCTGTCCCGATCTGTGCTGCCCTCGGTGCTTCCACGGCGGCCGTCCTCATAGTGGGACACTGCAGGAGAATGAGAGAACATATAAAGTTAAAGGGAAATTCTTGTATCTGTCAAGTAGCATTTAATTCTCAACATTGTGGCCATTCTATGATAACTTTGCACTCATCACCTCCTTTGTATAGATACAGGCAATCTGGCAACCATATATCAGGGCAAGCAGCGGGGACTGCCTAAAGCTTTCCAAATATACACACATTTTGAGTCTCACCCAAAGTAAACAACACCCTGGATGAGATATTGTTTCTAACTGCATAGGGATGTACTTCTGGCTCAAACAAACTAAACAGCTGCCTGTTCATCTGCACAAGGACGAGGCTGTGGGTTGATGTCAATTTAGCGTGCATGCATGAATAGTACTAGCAAACAGGTTTAATGTTGTCATCTTCAGAGGAAATTCAAGCAAACTATAACCAAATTCACAGCTCTAAAGAAAACATTGCCATGCTAGAGACTTTGTTTCACCTCCCCAAAGTCAACTGGAATAAAACAACGACGGAAACTTGCTGGACTAAATGGTCAGCTCTCTACATGCTAAGTAACAGCAATAACAACAGAACATTTCTGTAATATCTGTTTACCTCTGCACCAACTTCCCACCCATTCCATGGACAGATAATGTAGTTAGTTGAACAGACACAGGACACGGCATGCGCTCGCTCATCCCTATTTACTTTATATCACTAAACCTCTAACTACATACTTTGGCATAATTCTTGTAAGTCAAGAGAGCCACAAGTCTGAAATAAACTGAAAGACGGTGTTTGTTCATCACTTACAGCTCTCCTCCTCTCCATTCCCCAAATCATCTTCCTCCTCCTCCTCCTCCTCCTCTTCCTCTGGGAGCAGATGTCCATGGCAGGGACTGGTGGGAGTAATCTGACTGGGTCCCTCGAGACTAGTGCCCAGCTGCAACCTCCGCATGTGGCGCACGACCGCCGTGGCATTGAATGCTTGCTACATGGACAGAGAGAGAGAGAGAGAGAAAGAGAGGAAGGAAAAAGCTTCTATGTCTGGCAGCTTTACCGAGGGAGAAAAAAAACAAAACAGCAGAGGGCGTACAAAATGTGCTCCAACTCCTGCCAATCTGATAACTGCTCTTTCAGCAGGTTGCTCTTATCATTCTGGCAAGACACTGACCTTCCATTTACTTTTGGCGAAGTTCTTCTTGATTTGAGCACTGACAGATTCATGGATATTCTTGTCCAGAGCTGTGTCTCCAGAGATCCTGCAAAGTCATCAAGAATTAGACAACTTACAGGCAAGCTTAGCTGCCTGATTGGGGCAATTGTTATTCATCAATTAGAAATAATGCCAAACTGATTCTAGCCTCTCAAATGCGAAGATCTGGAACTTTTCTTTGTATTACATTTATGACAGTAAACTTACACACCTGGTAATTAAAAGCAAAACATTTCAAAGTGTCACCTTTTGCTCTGGGAAATTACATTTTTCACAATGTTTTGACATTTTACAGGCAAAGAGACTAATGTTTTAGTCCAGAAAATAATCAACGGATGAATCAATAATGATTTTTTTTTATTCAATTAATCAATTCACTTTTTCAAGTTTTTTTTTATTTTTTATCTGTCATGGTCACTGCAGTGCTGTCACTAAATTACTCTGTATTCTTGTGTGTTCCTATTGTCCCATGTTTCATACTGCTCCTCTGTCTTCCTGTTTATTTGTGTGGGTGTGGCCTCTCCTTCACTCTACTGGCTTCAGTACACCTGCCCTTCATCAGCCTCATTAGCCCCGCCCTGTTCCCAGTGTCTCCCCAGCCTATCAGCTCCTCTTTTGTCCTCTCGTTTCTCCACCCCATTTCTCCACCTGCACTTCATTCCCTCGTTAGTTTAGTTTGTATTTCAGTCCAGTTTTCTTCTTCTTCTTCTTTTTGATGTTTTGCGGCGGTTGGCAACCAGCGTAAAAGGTGCATTACCGCCACCTTCTGCTCCGGAGTGTGGATCAGAGATTAAATTCTATGTGTTAGTCCAGTTCGCCTAATAAATTCAAAAAACACTCCTCTGCTCAGCCCACTTGGCAGATTCATCAATGTTTTAACACTGATATCCAGTACTCCAGTTTGCCTAAGTTCCTCCTTCATGTGCTGTCTTTCTTGATTATCAGTCCAGTTTTGAGGCGAGTCATCTGTTTTATTTGCCCCTCCCTGTGTTGCTGCGTTGAAATCTTCAATAACTACTCAACTATTGATCCTGCCTGTTGTCTCCTGCATTTGGGTCCAAATGCTCAACTCGTCTTGTGACAATCTAGTCTGTAAAATATCAGAAAGTAGTGGGAAAAAATGGCCATTATAATATTCAAGAGCCCAAGGTGACATCTTTAATAAATTGGTTGTTTTGGTTGACCAACAGTCCAAGCCCCAAAGATGATCAATTTACAAACATTGAAAGAATGAAACATTAAAAGCTGCACATGAAGCTGCAGAATTTTTGGCACTTTTGCTTGATAAAGATTCATTTATTATCAGAATTGTTGATTAATTTCAGTCAAATACAAATTGAGATCAATTTTTCCATCATATTGATCAACTAATTGACAAATACATTCACACCAACCACACTGAATGGGATGAGTGTGCGTATATTCTTTTTTAGATAAGAAGTATTTTGACTTTTGTTACCATGGATGCTGGAGGGCCTGTTCACACGTATATCTTTTCAAGGGCTCTTTTTCCATCAGGTGACAGATGAAGTCTTTGGCTGAGAACAAAAATGAATTTCATGTTGTCAATAGTCCACTCTGACTTGTTTGTAGATATTTCAGTAGCTGGTAGTACCTGAATCTGAGATGTCATCCCAGTATGGAGAGTCAAATTCATACTCTGCTTTTAGAATCTGCTCAAATAACTTGGCATCATTTTCATCGTAAAACGGGGGATATCCACATAACCTAAAGGGATTTTGGCACATATTTAATACTAGAAAATGATCACTTTACATACTTTTCAGTGATGAATGAGCTCAGACTTACAGAATATAAGAAATAACTCCTATGGACCAGCAGTCCACTGCTTTGCTGTACGGCTTCTGAGCAAGAACCTCCGGAGCTGTGAAACACACACATCCAGGGAGAGTGGAGAATGTGTGACACAGAGCGGCAGCGAGGGTGAATGTCAAGAGATCTTGACCTTTCAGTAATACAATGAGATCTGGTAGGTCACATTAAACGGGTAGAGAGCACTTCGGAAACACTTGCAATTGACTCAGTAGTGGATGAAAGAGCCTCTCACAACACGAATAAAGAGGGGATATCAGCTGAAACAGCAAGCGCTGAGCTCACATGAAAGATAGAAGAGATGCGAGGAGAGAGAGGCTGACCAGAGAAATAAAAACCCTTACCCACATATCCAGGAGTACCACAGGCTGTGGACATGACGCTGCCTGCTCCCTCGATCTTTGACAGTCCAAAGTCGCTGATCATAATTTTGGAGTCTTCGTCCATACTGTAATACAATAAATTCTCGGGCTGCAAAGACAAGAGGACAGTTTGCAAATGGGACAGAGGGCCAACTGTTATAGTTCTGTCTTCCCAGGGCAACGATACCTTCAGGTCTCTGTGGACGATCCCCATATCGTGGAGATATTTGACTGCATCCAAGATCTGGTGGATGAGCTGGCTGGCATCTCTCTCCGTGTAGAAACCTTTCTCCACAATCCTGTCGAACAACTCACCTCCAGATACCCTGCCAGGCGAAAATCATGGAAAACAGTTAAAGAGTCCCGTACTTTTACGAAAGGCTTTGTTTTGAATTCAGGCTGAACTTTGTTTTAAATTCTAGATATATAAATTACCAAATATGTTTGAATTTGACGTAAATTGTGTATAAAATGAGAGACAAGACATGTAGAATATTTGATGCAGCTATAAAATAATTATAGTCTTGAGAATTTGAACTAATACAGACTACGATATGATATCATACTTATGTGATATATATGAATATACTGTACATGGTTTTACATCATTAAAGTGATTGGAAGGTAAACAAAAGGGGGAAACACTGTATGTTAACTGAATGTCAATGTAATAAAAAGACATAAAAGGTGAAAAACTACATTTTTAAAGTCCAAAAAAACACAGATATTCAATTTACAATGATGATAAACAGAGAAAGGCAGAAACAGTCCCTTTAGAGACACTGAACCAGAGAATGTTTAGCATTTTTGCTTCATAAATTGCAGATTAATCTTCTGTAAATCGACAAATGGGTTAATCACACCATTGTTTCGATTCTATTTCACAGTGAAAATGTCATATAATTGGCCGTTGGGTAAGATAATGAGGAAGTAGAACTCACAGCTGCATGACAAGATATAGATGGGATGTACTTTCAAAGATGTCCTCCAGCGAAACAATGTTGGGGTGCTTGATTCTGAGGAAGACAAATGGACAGAAACCATCAGATAGAATATTTTGCTTTTGAAATTGAGTCGCATTTCACTAATGTTTACTGTCAGTTGGTCACCAGATGGCATTATTGCTGCACAATTCAAATACGGAGCAATCTGTTTTCCCTTCCCATGTAAAGCCCGACGATAAGTTGGGAATAAACCTGTGTGTGTGCCGTGTCCTAAAAGACAAACTGGAAAATCCTTTCAGATCAAACACAGAGAAGCTTCAGATACAGAAACTATCTCTTGCTACAAATGACAGTGACCAGTGTCCGCAGCTGGAACCTCTACTAAAGAACAGCTTTGGAGATTATGGCTACAGAGTTTGACAGAATGACTATAACAAATGCTATTCTCACCCACACAAAAAACATTTGACTTGAATTATTTATTTTTATGAATCAGCCAACAGACAGTCGGGCATCTCGCTTGGCTTTCAAGTAGAGTTGAGAGCATATGAACACACCATCGCTTAGCAGCTGAGAGGAGCTAATGTGACTTTTAGTAGAAACAGAGAATCCCTCTGTGGGTTTTGTCAGATTTTTCTTTAACTCTCTTCTTGTCTCTTGCTCTCATCACACTCTTATTTATTGAATGGTCACTTCAGATATTTAGCCAAACTCCATTCCTCCCATTCTTCCATTTATTCATCCTTTTACCATAGTCTAACCCCCTCTCCACTTCTCCACCCTCTATGTCTCTTTCTTTTTCTTCAATAAACTGCTGCGGGGAACTCCACACCATCTCCGCCTCTGTGTGCTGTTGCCCTGGCAACAGGGACACTAAAAATAGGTCTATCTTCTTTACTCCTGACATTTCCGGTGCACAAGCCTACTGTTTCTACTGACACCATGCATTTAGTCACCCATTCAATTGACCCCTTGCATATACTCTGCATCTGTACATGCATTGTTGTCAGAGGCTGCACCGGCTAATTCCTCCCGCTGGATACAAAGCGGCAGCTGCCGCATCAGGAGGACCTTGACCTCACCTGTGTAGTACCGCAATCTCATTTTCGATGTTGTTCTCTTTGCCTTCCAACGCTTTCTTGGGGATGCACTTGATGGCCACCAGCCTCTGGGTCCTCTTCTCCTCTGCTAGAACCACCTCTGAGAAAGCTCCCCTAAAACAGAGGCAGTGGAAACACACACACACACACAGCAACACACGTGCACACATTAGAGAAGGAAAGAGAAATGTGTAGGAGTGTGAGGTGAAATGGACGAGATCAGAAAAGCGAAAAGTCGGATCATTCTTCTTCGGCTACAGGCCATGATGGATGGGAATAATGGGAATAATAGGAATATTCTGAATTCTCTGTACAAACCATTTTTAAAAATTGTTTTTTGATATCTTTTCAGTGCAAAGGTGAGCTTTTGTTTGATTTCCACACAAAATAAAGCCCAGTTATAATAATATAATAATATAATATCTCTATTCAGCCATCTTTGTGTGTGTGTGTGTGTGTGTGTGTGTGTGTGTGTGTGTGTGTGTGTGTGTGTGTGTGTGTGTGTGTGTG
>JBBPCS010000359.1:5884161-5900481 GCA_037974645.1 Hollardia meadi
TGTGTGTGTGTGTGTGTGTGTGTGTGTGTGTGTGTGTGTGTGTGTGTGTGTGTGTGTGTGTGTGCGTGCGTGTGTGTCGTTTGGATGAATAATTCAAAATGACCAAGAGGTTTTGGGCTCTGGAGGCGAGGTGAAGCAACAGTCACATAAAGGCATTTATAGTAATATCGGTTGCTTTTTAAAAAAAACTATTTTTAAACCATTCAATAAAAGGTAGTTAATCGTGTGGCTGTTTCTGAGGGAGACTAGACTGCATTGTGGATTACAATGATGGTGAGAGGGAGAATAATGTGTATTTACACAGTCTCCCCATAGAAGCGTGGGAGGGAGCTCAGGAGGAGGCCTGAACGTTGCACGAACATTGCGAGCAACCGCAGGGATCCTTTACATGTGCGTGAAACAGTACTGTCATGCAATACACAATGGAAGTTCAATGTTCATGTTTTTAGCAAATATTCCCTCTTCTGTCCCATCTGTTACACGTGAGGAGTTCTCAATCTCATCTTCTCTTAAGTAAAAAGAGCTATTGTACAAACTGACTGTCTCTCGTACATCTCCTCCCAATGTGGAAATTTTTCCATCATCATGTCACAATAAGTGCTCAGTGTGGATCTGTGGTAATCCTTAATATGGCTTTGTAACGTGGCCATCTTAAGCTGAAACGTTGGTATAGTGAAGCTGGTGCACACGAGAAGAAGTCCTTAAAATAATCTCAAAGCGAAATCATATAAAGCTCCAGTTCTCATCGACCTATTAATGTGTTTCAGTCTGCAGCATTTACAGCCAGGGTTTCCTCAGAGGATCAAGAGTGTTAAACTTCTATTATCGGTGAGAAATAATCTATTTAGTTTTATTGGGTGTTTAAAATAGAAGGGTCAATGAGCCAAGACAGACGGTAGGTCACCAAATTCACTGAAATGTGATTCTGGGGAAAATGTTTTACGACTGAAAACAATGTTTTAGTTTCTGGCGATGCATGGAGAAAAAGAACTATGATGGTTATAGGGCTACAACTAATGATTATTCTTCAGGATATTTTCTTGAATAAGTGATTAATATATTAATAAACCTGTTACCAGGAGAGATGAGTAACAGTTCCCATAATTTTCTAAATTTCCAATTTAATAAAAATCCATACAATCGTACTGAAAAAAAGAGCAATTTATGGTCTGCACATTTTGACTTACAGTAAATTATTGCTGTGAGCTGCTTTAACTATATTACTCCTAAAAAGAAAAAAACATGCTTACGCACAGACTTTTCTACTCTCACCGTGAGACACACTGTAATTAAACACCCAGTTGCTAATTTCTACTTGGAGACGTTGTAGTTGCAGTGGGCTCTCAGGGGGTTCGGGAAGATAAACACAGTAGACAGAGGAAGAGAGGACACTAATGTAGCTGTTATTAGCTGTTATTCTGAACTGAGTGTCACAACCCGCCACAAGCTGATGTGTAAGTTTTAACATTAGGAGTGAAATGAAATAGAAGTTTATATAATGCTATTGTCCAGCCTTATAGATTTTAATTTCTTTCAGTTTCAAATTAAATCACATATTTCCTTTATTCCAACAGCAGTTTATAAATCAGTACTTGAAGCCAGATTCAAACCAGGGATTTAGTAAATTAAGTCGCACCATTAAAACACAAGAAATGTGTTAAATCATAAATCATTTGATGTGGACTTTAAGGTGGAAAATTATATATTAGGGCATTGAGTCAGTAGCAAAATACCTCAGTGCAATGCAGACTTTTACGATTCATTTAGTTTTTCAAGGTCAGCTTACGTACATCTGTATCGATACCAGGCATAAATATACATCATCAATTGAGTGTTGCCTGTAATGTATCACTGAAATAGACAAATTGTTCTGTTGGTGATCAGCTCCATAGCCATAGCATGTAGTAGCTGGTTGGTAACAACTAATCTCTACTAAAGCACTAGTTTAGAGTTAAGTGGAAAATGTGCTGGTGCAACTGGACTGACTTACAGTAACTAACTACACGATCAAGAGTGTCCATTGCACTTAAAACCACAGATGTTTGTAGCAAACATGATTCACAATGTTCTTTTTTGTTTTAAAAGTACACTATCAATCAGGCGGTGTCAGGCCCCTTGGACCTGTTGCAGACAGCTACGAGCATCCATCAGTCTATTGATCGCCCTTGAAGCAAGCGCTACCTCCAAGCCCAACATGCGTCCAAGTCCTAAAAAAGCTTTCTTTTTTTTTTTTCTCTTTTTGCCCTAATCCATGTGTGTGTGTGTGTGTGTGTGTGTGTGTGTGTGTGTGTGTGTGTGTGTGTGTGTGTGTGTGTGTGTGTGTGTGTACACAATTCCAATTCCCAAACAATCCTCATTCTTACATTGGCATCATTAGGAAAAATATCTTTATATATTAACATCAACAAAGGTTCATTCACTAACAATTGTACAACTTTATATTTTTCATCGACTCTCCTAAAGGCATGTGTAGGTAAAACTTCTCATCTTTTGTTTCTTTCTTGAGGCCCCATTACATTTAAAGTTCATTTTACAGTTATCCTTTGTTGTATCATATGCCAAATATCTATCTTTGAATTTTCAATTAGGTTCCTCCTGATGTTAAAGCTCATTTAAACAAAATGTATTTCGATACTGAATCGGTTATGAAAGGAGAATCAACACCAAATTCTGCAGGTTTTTTTTTATCATGTAACTATTTGGTTTAGTGAATATTTCTATGGTGGAGAGATCTGAAAGGAGAAGTGACCATCAGCAACTCTGCAGTGGATGTTTAGAATTGTTTTCCCTGCTGTGGTGTGGTCTGAAATTATTCTTTTAACTGGCCCCATGCTAATCGTCAGATTAGCCACTAGTTCATGCGTCAATATCACAACTTCTATAAGCCTTTAAGTCTCGCCCCAACATGCTATTTCATACATAAATGCATCACGCTCAGTCAACTAGATCTCAACGTAATTAATGGGGCATTTAATCAATCTATGAAGTCAACATCCATGAAATGTTACAGATGCTAACTACTAATTATGCTATGATTTCAACAATAGCCCATAACAACTACAGCGATGGGCGAGCTGCTCTACTCTTCCCCCTCCATCTACAAACTTTGACAAAAACTCTCTGGGTAAAGAAGAAAACCTAAGTAAGCTAGAATCTCATCATGTGTTTTGCCAAAGGATTTTTTGGCTCCGTATTGACTCTGAAGACTCTCAAAAACAGCATCACAACTCGAGGCCTCACACGTACAGTTTTAGAGTTATATCAGAGCGGTATACTTTTCCTGTCTTGTTAATTTCATCGTATATAAATGACACTGTTAAAGGAGAAAGGTGTTAATGAGAACAACAAAAGAAAAGTCAAAACATGCACAACCAGAGGCTGACAGACATGTTAACTGTAGAGTGGGGGAACTTTTTTCTCATCTGCTACCTTGAGGACAGCTTGTACTGAAGTGGACTCCACACAGAGGTAGAACTGCGAGGATTAGCCGGATCTCAATATAATATTTCAACATAAATCAATTAACTTCACACACTAAATTCCCGGATAAAGCTCCTCTGTAATCTTCTCTCCGAGCATAAGGAGCTTTCCGTCAACACATTAATTCTGCCCTCTGCCAGGTCCAGCTATGATGACAGGAGGAAAAGAATATTACTACAGCTTTTTCCGCAATTTTTTCTAAAATATGGGGACGTGCTATCCTCGCCGCTCACTCTTTCAATCCTTGTTACATAACTCTTTATATCATACTGCAAATTACATTCTTAATGGAATCCAAACACAAGTTATCAACATTTAGCAGCAGTCACGAATTCTCAAACATACAATCTGCTACTCAAAGTGTATTTCATACAGCATGCGCCGCTCTGAGACACAGACTTATGGATGTCTTATTTGATGTCCTCCTACAGCACTTGACATAATAATCAAACAGCCTCATCATCTTCCCACTGCTATTTCTTTTTTTTTTTCTTTCTTTTTTTTGGATATGAACCAGAATTGCGCAGTCATTAAAATCTGATTCTGTGCAGCCTCTCTTGGGAAGCAGGTGTGAGTCCAAGAAGAAAGAAAACAACCACACTCCATATGGCACACTCGTGTCATCACAGGTGGACGTGTGCTAGGTCACTTGTACTCAGTTTGGGGGGGTGGAGAGGTGCCGCCACACCATCTGGGCTCAATCCTGTCCCCCTGGAGAGTGCGGTATCAGGTCTGTGTGAGTCCAGCCCTCACCATTACTGACTGCAAGGCAACCTTCACCTCACTGGATGAAGGTGTATTAAATCAAAATGTAAATATGATCCATTTTCATGTAACAATAACTAAATGTAATCAGGGCTACGAGAAATAAAGGTGTAAGCAGGTGAGTTGAACTTGAACTTTAGAAGTTTTTCAAACAGATTGTAGGCAGCAGCTGCATGAACGGATTTACTCGATCTTTCCTTTTGCCTTGAGGACAGTGTGCTCAAATGAAGGGAACATAACCTGTTCCATCTTCTTTCATATCCCATCAGTCAATCATCACATGAGCAGAGATTATGAAACATTCAGAGACAGATGGATATTATTAAAAGATTACAGGTTTCATTGCATTTCGTATTGTAAATTGTGTTTGTAAGTCGTGGGCAATAAGAAAGAAATGCTGAATTGAGTTAGAATTTTGTTTCAGGGTGGCAGGATGAGCTTTCACTGCTGTCATGCAAAGAGATAAATGTTGCGTGCATTTCACATTATGCACATTTCTACATCACCTTACAGTGTTGCCCCTCTGGATTAGATTACGTCTGCAGTGTGAGTCTGACATTGTCTAAGTCATTTTGTTTTGATTACATAAATTAATGTTACATTTTAAACACACTCCCTCGTGTTCAAAATTACTGATGTTAGGTTCAAGGCAGGAAAAATAACTCAACAAAGAGCGATGTTCGGTAACAAACACACTCATATGCATCCGTGCACACGTGCCTGCATAAGCAAACACATATTAAACTCATGAAACAAGAGCAGCTCCAGCAATGCCACTTTAAACTCAATGGTAAACAAAAGTCATGGCTGTGTAAAGACCAACTTGGACAAATGCAAACTGCTTCCAAAACCAGATTTTAATGCTTTTATTTTTTATGTATTCTGTTGATCTGCTGTCAACACATAAAACTTCACTACATTTCTAATGTTTTTGTGCTGCTCAGAAGTAAGTCAAATGGAATACTTTTTTTGGAATACAAAATGAATACTTTTAGGCAAGTTTCAGCATCCAACGGTGGCCAAGAACAAGACAAGTCTGAGTCAAAATAGGCATAAGGGACAGGCATGCCCTTGAATGCCAGTCAAGTTTCTTGAGAGACTCCAGCGTCGAGACTCAAACGCTGCAGCACTGACAGCATGGACAGATGGAGAAAAATGAGTGGTACTGCAAGTATATCAATTACATGGCACACAGCAGAATGCACATGGCAGCTTTATTATATTTTTTGCCTAAAACTCTGGAAACCAACCTGTACTAGTATGCTGGAGCACACCCTGCATGGCCCCATGTTTGCTGCTTGTGGTAATTTGATCTAAGAACAAAAAATAAAAATTCTGTTGCAACTATCACAATCTGTGCAACTTACGTTCCCAGCACTTCTTTGAAGTCGTAATGTTCTTTGATGTCTGATGTCTTCTTTTTCCATCCGTTTCCATCCTCTCCAAGAGGCATCCTACAATGCTGATCGGAATCGCCACACTACAGCTACAGAGCAAAAAAAACAAACAGTGAATAGACTCAGAGTACATGCATGATGTTTTGACCCACTGCACGTTTAACCAAATCTAGATAAATCTTTGACCAGGAGGATTGGACTAAATTGAACCAATGATGTACATACTAATGGGACCAGTGAATTAAAAAAGGGAGCTTTTAACTGAATCCCTTTTTAATTGATCTATTGGTGATGACTCTTTTTTGACTAACAGAATTCAGTTCGTAAAGGTGAATAAAACTCTTTCATCTGAAATCACCAGCAATGTTGGGGCTCCCCAGGGCTGTACACTGATGATTGTCGTATAGACACACCAAATCAATACATTCTAAAGTATTCCGATGATACAGTTCTAATATCCACCTTAAGTAACTCAGGCACCCCCAAGCTGCACCAACATGGTGTGAACAAAGTGGTTGAGTGGAGTGATAATAATGCTCTTCAGAATAACACACAGAAAACAGAGGAAATCGTTTTTGGGTCACCACCTGACTTCCATAAAGTTCCCAGCATTATCCACACTGAAAAAATTAAGCAAGTATTTTCCTTATAAATACTTGGGAGTAATGATTGATCACCGGTTACCCTGGAACGATCACATATTTGTCTGCAAAAGAACAAAGCAAAGAATTTACTTTCTTCGCTGTCTTAGGTCCTTTGGGGCAAGTAGACAAATTCTTCTCCTGGTCTTTACTTCTGTGATCATGAGCGTTCTACAGTACTGTAACAGTATATGGTACAAGAGTCAACCTCTCCAGAAACTACGAATCAGCATTACTAAGGCTGGCCAACAGCATTGCCTCTGACTAAACGGTGAATACAAATTGTTACCATCAAATCAAAGATACAAGGTTCCACGATTCAATAGGATTAGACTAAAGCACTCTTATGTGTACCAGTCCATCCTAAAACACAGAACTTAAATCAAGATTGAATGAATGCTGAAGGGACTTAATCGTTGTCTGTTGTGATTGTAATATGTGGTTAAATGTATGTTATTTATGCATTCAGTCTTAATAGTTTTTTATATTTTTGTGAGGTTTTTTTGTTGTTGTATTTTTGTGATACTGCAAATGGAGCTGCTTCAGATTCTGTCTGACAATAAAGTATCATCATCATTAACCGTTTGATGCTGTCTCTGCTATTACAAACATCATTCTAGCACAAAGTGGAGGCATAATAGACTTGACTAGAAATATTACACAATACTCAATGGGCAATCCTTCTAATGTAGTCTTTTAAAAGTAATAAGACAGTGACAGAACACACAGTATAAATAGTTTGACAGATACTCTACCTCTGCATCAGTTTGATGTGTCCATTACAGTTTGGCTGACTTACAGTATGTGATTGTTGCATAAAGACATTAAATGAACTATTGATTTTTTTTTTTTTTAATCAAGCATCCTGGTTATTGCAGCTCTTGCTTGCACTTTTTTTTAAGACCACTAAGTTTGATTGGACTGGACATGAAGACAAGTCAGTATACATTACTTCTTACATGCGTAATGACTGATCAATAAGCTGACATGGTCCAATCAAAGTAAAAGAAAGCACTGAAGCCGTTGGCCTGGCCTATATGCTGCAATCTCTTAATTTTTAAATCTTTACATTTTTAAGTCTATTCTTCATAAATGAGGTAGAAAACGTTTGTAAGGCTGTGCAAAATGTTATGAATGTTAATAGCAAATGAAAACACAAACATTAATATGAAATAATAGATGAAGCAAAACAAAAACACTTACAATAAGAGACTACTGGCCAAACAAACACAACAACTCTACAGATTTATTTGCTGACAACCGGCCAGGCAACAATGAACAGCGACAAATAACAGCTTGAAAGTAGGGCAAACAGTGCAGCAGAGACAGTCGCAAGAAAGGGACCATGTAGCGTCTAAAAAAACCAAAAAACAAACAAAACGCATGGTCAGTAGAGGCAGATACCAGCTGGGGGACCTGTGCTATATTTAACATCTGAACATGTAAACAGTGACAATCTGAAGGAAACGATATAAACATCTACACATACAGGAGCTCTGGTCAAACACACATTCCACTGAAAAACATTTGATTCACCGGCTCTGCATTAAAGGGCGTGAATAATAGGAAGCTGAATGCAAATGAAAAAGACATTTTGCCGGTGCAATATGTCTGCAATCCTGAAACGAGTCCCATTGTCGTGTTGGTGATCATGCATGTAGGCTACAGAAAGAAAATGCAGTGTGGGTGTGCAGCGCTCAAGGGTATATGGCAGTCAAAGGAAAACAGCATCTTTGGGTTGAATCGGGAGGCTGCAGACATGCGACATGGAAGCGCTCTATAGGCTTCACAAGTTTAACAGCCAAAAGAAAAAAAACTACACGATTAATGACGCATTTCGGTGAATATATAAAGCTAGGGGGGAAAAAACATACCTAAATGGCGATCTGTAGCTGTGGTGTGTTCTCCTTCCCTCTGGGAGCGATGCGATTGCTGGGCTTGTGCGCAACGCTGAGTCCGCCGCTCAGACTTCTCCTGACGTCAAGGAAAGCAGACGTCTGTGGACGTAGTGCAGCAGAAAATCACTCTCTGCTCTCTTTTAACAACGTGATGTGCGATTCACCTTCCGATAGTCGAGCCACCGTCTGTTACATGTGAACAGCTTTCCGGTACATCTGCGTTTGTTGTTTCCCCCCCCCTGCAAGCTCCCGCAGCGCAGTTGGTAACGCTCTTGCTGTAGGAACGACATGCAGACAATTTCAGAGGCTTTTTTCAAAACAGGCATAACGTGCCACTGTAAATAATTTATCACACAGCACCGACAAGGCACACACAGACGAACAGTATAACATGGAAAAAGTATTTTGGTTCTCACTGAAAAATATGCAGCAGAATGACAGAGAGGAATAGTGCGTTTAAAACCAATAGGCCTACAATATACACTTGCAGGCAATTTTGCCACTAATCTTGAGGCCTGCTTCTTTCTCTCTGGCATCAGAGGTGTGTGGGACCCATATAGGGTTTGGACAAACAACATAATTCAGCAACAGCTCGGACCAAAAAATGAAGGCCCTATTCAATATCTCTCTGACAGTCCAATCAAAAGTTTAAAGTCCCCCCTCCAGTCAAAAATGTGCTTTTCTTCTTGTTGCTCTCGCTTCACTGTGTAGAATGATGTATGTGCAGAGTCGGACACTATAAGGCTGCTTTCACATTTATCGCTGAAAGTGTCAATTTTCTCTGTGCTCACTGAAAATCTGATTGTAAGTAGCGGGGCCCACAAGCTTGATTTGTGACATCACAAATAGTTTGGAAGCCAATCCTGGTACAATATTCAGCGTACACAAGTGTTATGTGGAAAGTTGAAGCCTCCAGTAAACATATAAACTGAGAATGGACTTTACAGTGAAGTAGAAGACATCTTGTGTCCAGCAGTTAAACTTGTGAAATGATAAAATATTTGCATATTCATAGATTCTGGAATTTTTAGTGAGGGGGAATGGATAGGTGTTATTTTAAGGATTTTAATGTGGTAATTATACTTATTTTCTGCAAAGCCATGTGAGACATAGATTAGAGAATTCTTTATGTATGCCTTTATACATGTGTGGAGGGGGTCTTTAACAATCAACACAAGCAGAGTTTTATTGCTGGGCTATGTTGGAACAGATTGTAAGGCTGTTATTTGGCCTACCCCTTCTATATGAGAACCTATATTATTAACAAGTATACTCATCAAGGTGTGATGAAGAATCTTATTTTAATGTGAATCATAAATGTTATTTGATTTTCTGACTGTAATACATCGTGCTGTACACACAGATTATTTATACCCAACCTATCCAACCCCTCATGTCACTCTCTAAATTAAGTCACTTGAACTTGTGTCTTTGTTCTGAAAAATGTTGGATGTCTCTTCGCCCTGTTGTTGAAGACTTCTCTATCTGTTTAGGCAGACAACCAAAGACAGTGTTTACTCGCACATTTGTAGACCATCAAGTTTAAATGTAAATATTCATGTTTTATATGACACTGGAACTTAACTCGAAATTTTAGATTCATTGAATCTACACAACACAACACAACACAACACAACACAACACAACACAACACAACACAACACTTGTAGGCTTACTCATAATATTACAATAAAACATTTACTTAGATTATGTTATGTAGGCCTACCTAGTGTGGCTACTACTGGGTGCAATACTATTCCTAGACTGAGGGGGGAAGCACTACCTAAAGTGGCGCTTTCCTTATCTACACTCAAACACTATACAACCTCAACTTCCGGGCAGGAGTTTTCAAACAACACTAGCTAGCCGGCTAGCCGTTTAACGTTTTTGCTCAGGGAACTACGGCAAACTTTGCTGAGTTTTGGGTGAGATTTGGTTTTGAAAGTCAATTTATATCCCCGTTTATCCTGTGTGTGTTTTCTGATTACTTAAATATAAATATTCAGCGTGGCTATGTTGGTGGGAAAGTGGAAAGACAACTAACGTTAGGATAACATGCTAACAGCCGCTCGACTGTTTGCTTTGTTTCATGCATCAAAGCAGTGCTAACGCTAACCGGGGTTGAGTTTGCTCCTGCTCCATTTCTAGCCTTGTTGTGAATGGCCACCGATGTTCACTTTAACTTAAATCATTTGAGTGGCAATCGGACCAAAATCCACACAACGTATAACGTTAGTCTCTCTTTTGTTTTTGTAGCTAGCGGGCTAGCCGGTGAAACCAACCAGCGATGTCAGCTAGCTCCAAGAGGAGAAGAGCCACTTCACCCTCCAGCAGTGTGAGTGGAGGGGGTGACCTCGATGATATCTCCTCCTCTACTCCTGCAAGTGGCAGAAAGAGAAAAAGAGTCTCCAATGTTCCTCCTGTAGATACGGTAAATGCGCTTGTTTTTTTTAAAGTTTTGGACATGTTTTGTGTAATGTGTGTGTGTATGCTGAAACGGGTGTAAAGAGTTTAACATTAATTGTTCCTTCCAGATTGCTGTGTGCCATGAGCTGTTCAACGCTGTCAGGGACCACAAGGATGAACAAGGAAGGCAACTTAGTGAAGTCTTCTTAAGGGTACCAAAGAGAAGGTATTGTGGCATAAAGGCCAATGCTAACTCCGCCATTAACGGTGCATGCATCATATTGAGGTTTGGAAGACTGACTCATCTGTGGGTCTTGCTGGGCAGCACATTCAAACATAAGGAGGTTACAGTGATGTCTGATCTCTCTCGTGCTTTTTCAGGAATCAGCCAGATTACTATGAAGTGGTGTCCCAGCCAATTGATATGACAAAAATTCAGTATAAACTAAAGTCAGAAGATTATACTGATGTGGAGCAGCTTACTGCAGACTTCCAGCTCATGTTCAACAATGCCAAATCCTTCTACAAGGTAGGGAGACAAAAGTACTGGTACAATATTTGTGTCATGTAATATAGTGTACCAGGACAATTATTCTGTTAAGCCATATTTTCAGAATCCATTAGCTTAAAGTGTGGTCTTCATATTCCCATGATATTTCTATATTCATTTTCAACAATTCAGAGTGACAGTGAGGAGCATCAAGCTGCATGCAGGCTGTGGCAGGTATATTTGCAAACAAGGGCTGAGTTTGTGCAACCTGGGGACGGAGACGAGGATGATGAAGATGGTGATGATATGATGGAAAACCCAGGAATGTCAACTGAAGATGAGGTAAGTTACATTGCACGCTTGTATGGCTGTCACTTATGTGCTACGTGTATGACATTTTTACAAATTGTCTTTTTACTGAATAAATGAATTTTCAATGTTTTTAAATGGTTGAGGTGTTCTGTATCCTAGCTGTATCAGCACAATCCTATCCACAGGAGAATTAACTTATGCATTTTTATGTTTTAGACCTCAACTGGCAGTTTGAAGGAGGTGTTGGAGCAACTCTTGGAGGCTGTGGTGTCACATGCTGATCCCTCAGGACGTCTGGTCAGTGAACTCTTCCAGAAATTGCCTTCCAAAGTGGTAAGTCCTTGAATAGTGTTTGGACTTCGAATGGTGCCCCTAAAATTGTTGCACATTGTTGGCATTTACAGGCCTGTCTGTCTTTTCTAGCATTACCCAGACTACTATGCCATTATAAAGGAGCCAATAGATCTGAGAGCGATCGCTCAAAGAATACAGGTAGTCAATTCACTTGTTGACTGATTGCTTTGTTGTGCATCAATTTTCTTAAAATTCACAGATTTCTGAACTTATTATTTATTAAAACCAGCACTTATTTATATCATTTTCATAGATTGGATACTATAAAAGCATCAATGCTATGGCGAAGGACATTGACCTGATGGCCAAAAATGCCAAAACATACAATGAACCAGGATCTCAGGTTTTCAAGGTAACCTCAGTTTCTTGATTTTATTTTATACAAGATATAACTTCCCAAGCTTTAACCATCGTTCTCTTCTTGTATAGGATGCTAACACCATAAAGAAAGTCTTCATCCAGCGGAAGACTGAACTTGAACACGCTGAGCCCACAAAATCTAGTCTTCGCATCAGGTATTAAACAACAACTGCTTAGTTTTTAGTGTATTTTTTTGTCAAATACAAACCAGCAAAGTACTTCCCGACAGATAACGAATTCTTTGAAAATATTCATGGTCTACATCTTGTGTCTTTACTGTTACTATTCAGAAATCGCAGGTCTGGCCAGGGGGATCGACTCTCTGGTGTCAGCGTAGCTCTTCATTATGGCTCAGAGAGTGAGGACGACCCTGTCCTCTCTGGTAAGAATGAGCACTTTAAGCAGCAGAGAAATTTACCTTGCGTTTGTGTTTGGGGGGAAAAAAAATCACGTAAATGTTTGCAGGCTCTGTGTGCTATGATGAAGGAGAGTCGGAGGCTGAGAGTTCGAATATGGAAATGAGCAACCCAATCTTCCAGCTGTATGAATCTGTAAGGGGTGCCAGGAACAATCAGGGCCAGGTCTTTTCTGTGCCTTTCCAGCAACTTCCCTCTCGCAGGGAATATCCCGACTACTATCAGCAGATCAAACAGCCCATTGCTCTACAGCAGATCAGGTAAAGAATGATCAATCAGTAGATTCAGTTGATATCATGATGAGTGGCAGAATGACAAATTGCTAAAGTATTAGATTCACCTTTACCAGCAAATGAGAGTTTCAAATTTAGTTATCCATGATACAACTTTTATTTTATTTTCAAGGGCAAAGATGAAGAACGGCGAGTATGAAAGTGTGGAACAGATGGATGCTGATCTTACTCTGATGTTTGAGAATGCAAAGCGCTACAACATGCCCAACTCGAGCATTTACAAACGGGCTTTTAGGCTTCAGCAGATCATGCAGGTAAGTACATCTGCTTCTTTTTTTTATATCAGGTTATGCTGCTGGAACTTTCACTCTAGTTTGGCCAAGAAGGAAAGAAATTAGCTGCAATTTGAAATGGTTCATGAAGAATCTTGCAGAAACTGTCCAGTTAATGTCAATTGAGGCGTCTGCCTGTGTGCTGATCCATCTGTTTGTATAGGCAAAAAAGAGGGAACTTCTGCGGAGAGACGACGAGGATGGCGACAGCATTCTGTCATCTGATGCCGGGAGCATCAAGAGAAAAGGGTACACATGGTTTTCTCAAATTGTATATCCATTGCTCTTTCTCTTAAACATGAAATATCTGTAGTTTGCTTGCTTACAACATAATAAAATAACATGATTTCTGTGTCTCAGTGTTGCCACCGAAGTTTATTCATATTATACTTTGATATTTTTTTAAGCCACAAGAAAAATGTCAAAAAGAACCGAATGAAAGCCTTATACGCTGCAGTGACTGAGGCTCGGGAGGCGGGCACCAGTCGACGTCTTTGTGATCTGTTTATGGTCAAACCATCCAAGAAGGACTACCCTGACTATTACAAAGTCATCCTCGAACCGATGGACCTGAAGACTATTGAGCACAACATCCGCAATGAACGCTACGCCACAGAAGAGGCGCTGATGGATGACATGAAGCTGATGTTCCGTAACGCCCGCCATTACAATGAGGAGGGATCTCAGGTAGACAGTGCATCAAGCAGAAAATATGCAATGTTAATCTTCACTGTTACTGAATGCACAACACTCTCTTTGAATGGACTATATATTTCTAACAGCACAAACTTTTTCTGTGGTTTAATGTAGGTATATAATGATGCTGATATTCTGGAAAAGATACTGAAGGACAAACGCAAGGAGTTGGGACCTCAACCTGAAGAAGATGATGTGGGATCTCCCAAACTGAAACTAAGTAAGTTTGATCATATTCTTGTTTTTGCATGTCGCAGCCCATATGCTAAATATCAGATACACTTCACTTTACTGTTGCCAACTTTCTAGAACTAGATTTTTCTAACCTTCGAGGCATCCATAGGATTTTATTCATTTCATTATAGTATAAAAATGACTTGCAGTGCCTTGAAACAAATCAGTGCTCCATCACAGAAAACGTTTGCTTATTGTTATTCTCCTGCATATTAAATTAATCTGCGAGAACAAAATGCATTACTGTTTGATTGCTGTCAAAAAGAAGAAACCTGTACAGTTTAAAACCCCTTGACTCTTGTGCCACTATCAGGTCAGCCTTCCAGCCTTGAATCGTGCATATATCCTGACCTATTAAACATAAACACAAAGCATTTGCACGCAGGGAACATTCATGGTCCCAACAAGGATAAATACTTTGTCTGGTGATGCAATGATCTTTCCTCTAGCAGCAGCATCATCCCAGACTTTGCATATCCCAGTTTGCCATGCACCCAAAACAATCGCATGAAATAAATGGATAGTTGTGCTTTTTTTTCTTTTTTTTTATTAAGGAAAGAGTGGTGTTTCTCCAAAGAAGTCCAAATACCTCACCCCTCTCCAGCAGAAGTTAAATGAGCTGTACGACGCGGTGCGAAATTTCACTGACAGTCGAGGTCGGCGTCTCAGCACAATCTTCCTCCGTCTGCCATCTCGTGCCGAGTTGCCTGACTACTATGCTACTATCAAGAAACCTGTCGATATGGAGCGCCTGCGAAGCCATATGGCGGCCGGCCGTTACCAAGATGTTGAAGCCCTGGTGGAGGACTTTGCGCTCATGTTCAACAATGCGTGCATGTACAATGAGCCAGAGTCTCTGATCTATCGGGATGCTTTAGTGTTGCACCGGGTGCTGCTGGAGACACGCAAGCAACAGGAGGGAGCCGAGGACTCCGGGCCTCCTGCTGTGGGACCTTTGGTGCAAGAGCTGATCAGGAACCTGTTTGTGTCCGTGCTGGGCCACCAGGATGAAGAGGGCCGATGCTACAGTGACTCGCTGGCTGAGATTCCTGCTGTGGATCCAACTGCCCCTGAGAAACCACCACTTAACTTTGATGTCATCAGGATGAACGTGGACCGTGGCCGCTACAGGAGACTGGATGTCTTCCAGGAACATATGTTCGAAGTGCTGGAGAAGGCAAGGAGGCTAAACAGGTATATTGATTTATTTTAAGACGGGTTGATGTGGTTGTATGAATAAAGTGTTTTGATCCTTGAAACATTCTCTAAGATACTGGCATGCTGTGTAAATGTGGGTAAAGTTCAAGAGCTCTTAAAAAGTTTGACTTGACCTGAATCTGGACTTGCTTTGCTTTGTTAAATTGTTTTCAATCATTTTTACATACTGTCTTTGTTTGCGTTTGCAGGACTGACTCAGAGATATTTGAAGATGCAGTGGAACTACAACAGTTTTTCATTAAGATCAGGGATGAGCTATGCAAGAATGGAGAGATTCTGCAGACTTCTTCACTCAACTACACGTTAAAACACCTGCACAGTGACGTGGAGCAGGAAAAGAGGGAGAAAATTCCAAAAGAGATCGAGGAGGACAAGCAAAAGACGGAGGAGGAGGAAAACAAAGGTGTGTGTTAACTTTTGGCTTAATGCACAGGACATATTAAAATGTTGATGTGGTATTAATTTGGGGTCTCTATATATATATCTCTTTTATAGATGATGAGAAAGCCGAGAATCTGCCACAAGAGGCGTGGCAGTCAGAGTCTGAGACGGAGCGAGTGTACAGTCAGGACTGTAGCTTTGAAAACAACACGTACCACGTGGGGGAATTTGTCTATGTGGAGCCATCAGAGCCGAACCTGAAGCCACACATCGTCTGTATTGAGCGTCTGTGGGAGGATGAAGCAGGTAACACACTAATCACGTTTTTATATATCATTAATCACTTTTTCTGCCACCCTTAATCAATAGGCCAAATTGATTAATTAAACTGCCTGTAGATAATGGTTTGTTTTATACAAATTTATACAAATCTTGCAAATTTTTAGTTTTGTTTTTTTTTGCATTGAATGTTGGCTAATATCTGCTTGTCTTGGCTTGTGTGTGTGAAGGCGAGAAGTGGCTCTATGGCTGCTGGTTCTACAGGCCAAGTGAAACCTTCCACCTGGCAACACGCAAGTTTCTGGAAAAGGAGGTCTTCAAGAGCGACTACTATAACAAAGTGTCTATCAGTAAGGTTCTGGGCAAATGTGTGGTCATGTTTGTGAAGGTCCGGGGGGGGGGGGGGGGGGGGGGGGGGGGGGGGGGGG
>JBBPCS010000359.1:5900581-5920387 GCA_037974645.1 Hollardia meadi
GGGCAAATGGGTGGTCTTGTTTGTGAAGGTAAGCCCCCCCCCCCCCCCCCCCCCCCCCCTGCCTACAGAAGCTTAACCACATATAGAAAATGATTTACTTCAACACAAGGATCTGTTCACCTAACTGGCTTTTTGCTGTTTTTTGTAGGATTATTTCAAAATGCAACCCGAGGGATACACAGCTGAGGATGTGTATGTGTGCGAATCCCGCTATGCTGCCAGGAGCAAGTCTTTCAAGAAGATCAAGATATGGGCCGTGCCCATGAGCTCTGTGAAATCAGTTCCTCGGGATGTGCCACTGCCTGTTGTGCGTGTTGCTTCCATGTTTGCCAAGCCTGACCAGGACAAACTTACAGTGTCATATACAGACGGTGGAGGTTTTGTGGACAAGGTGAGGTCACAGGCGGCCTTAAAAATAAGGACACTATTAATCCTCTTGTCAAATTCATTGTAAAGGATAAGGCTGGAGTCAAGGTCTAAATGAAAAAGTGTATTGTCGCCAAGCAAGACATCAACTAACCAGGGAGTAATTAACTTACACAGTGGTAGCTGGCAAGTCTTGAAAAGGATTAGCCAGGTAGCAGAGGAGTAGTTAGTTCCAAGTATGAAAGTTTGTTTTTTCACACTATAAACAAACACGAGCCCTCTGTGTGCATATTTATTCATTTAGGAGAGAGAGGATGTCCCTACGGAGATGAGCGGAGCCGAGCCCAACTATCAGTACTATGAACAGTTGCGCTACAACAACATGTGGTTTAAAGTGGGAGACTGTGTTTACATCCAGTCACATGGTCTGTCAAAGCCCCGGGTTGCCAGGTGGGTAAAAGTGCATTTGCTCTGTAGTTTCAGAAGGATGGAGTCTGATGTGACATTGGTGTTGTATAATTGTTACCAAGTTTTTAACTTTGGGTAACATGGCTCCCTTGACTGGGCTGCAGGATGGAGAAGCTGTGGGTGCAGAATGGGATGACTTTCTTCTTTGGGCCGATCTTCATTCATCCCGAGGAAACGGAGCATGAGCCCACAAAGATGTTCTACAAGAGAGAAGTGTTTCTGAGCCATCTGGAGGAGACCTTGCCCATGACCTGTGTCATAGGTACAGCTTTGATAACTTCCCAGAACTTGTTCACTCATTGCAGCGAGCTAGTACATCCCTCCTGTGATGCATTTAACGGAATAAGATAAGAGGATTAATACGACTCTCATATGTGTCCGTTAAACATAAGGATACAGCCAGTGTCGGTTAGCTAAGCCTAGCTACAAAGACTGGAAACAACCACATGGCTTGCTGGCTCTGTCCAGCTGAGACAAAATCTACCTACCAGCACCTCTTAACCTAATTAATTAAATATTATATTTAGTTTGTCTGATAGAAATGATAATTAAGCATTTATCGGGTGTGAGTATTTCTTGGCTGGGACCATCAACTTCCTGGAGTTGTTGCTGTAAAACCATACTTCGTACAGTTACTCTAACTCTGCCAGAAAGCGAATAAGCATGTTTCCCAAAATGACACAAGTTATTCATCAACAATCTTATTAACAAAGTTTCATCCTTCCTGTGTGCTCTCCAGGCAAATGTGTGGTGTCCTCCTTTAAGGACTACCTGTCATGCAGACCCACCGAGATTTCAGAAGAGGATGTCCTGCTGTGCGAGAGCCGCTACATCGAGGCAGAGAAGCAGATGAAAAAGTTCAAGGGTCTGAAACGCTTCTCATATTCTTCCAAAGTGGTGGAGGATGAGATATTCTATTTCAGGTTGGTCAGTCAAGGCAGAATACGCATTCTGATTCAAAGCTATAGAATTTTTAAAAATGTTTTTATGAGTTTTTTATGTGCTCTCTTGTGCTGGTATCTTACGTAGGAAATTGATGGTGCCACAGAAGGAAGCATCACCCTTTTTGGACAAGAAGATAGATGAGCTTGAAGTTAAACTGGCAGATATGGAGGATGCAGATGATGATGATATGGAAGATATGGATGAAGAGGAGGAGGCTCCGGAGACGCCTTCTATGCCTCAGATGCAAACCCCACTTGCAAGCGACATGGACAATATGTCATACATGCCTTCTCAGGTACCCATACACCTCCAAAGACCTTAATCCAAGAGGCCAAATTCTCCCATCCAAAGGCTACAAACCCCTGTTAGTAATATTAAAATTAACACACAACCTGTTTGTTTTTTAACTTGCGTCTTTGTTTTTTGATGAAGTCCACTCCTAAGGTGAAGGGCTTGTCAAAGAAGGAAGGGGCCAAGAGGAAGATGAACATGAGTGGCTACATCTTGTTCAGCAGTGAAATGCGAGCAGTGATCAAAGCTCGACACCCGGACTACTCCTTCGGGGAGCTGAGTCGACTCGTAGGCACAGAGTGGAGGAACCTTGAGGGTTCCAAGAAAACAGAGTATGAAGGTGAGAAGAAGCCACTCACTGATTCATGGGTGTAGAAAGTTCTCTGTAATGAATTATAGTTAAGACGGAAATGATTTGTCTGTTTCAGAACGTGCAGCCAAAATAGTGGAGCAACAAGACAGAGAGAGACCACCCCAGAAGCAAGCATCCCCGAGAGCAGGTACCCCTGTAGGGGCACTGATGGGGGTGGTGCCCTCGCCTAGCACTATGGGAATGATAAACCAGACCATGTCACCTGTGTCAGGTAACCCCTCTCAGAAGCAGCACGAGTGTTTGACAACGAGGCAGCAGGGAAATGAGGCTGGACTGTTGAAAACCGTAATCCTCTAACGTATTTATCTCAAAAACTACATATCTTAAAGCGACATTTTTCTTCTTATACTGCTGTTTCACATTGTTTTTAATTGTGTAGTTTTTTTTTTTATTACCACTAGCATCATATCTGAAATTGCATGACATTGACTGCATGATTGATTTTTAATCCGTGAATAACCTTTTTTGTTTTTAAAATTTCATTTAACTTTAGGCTTGTTTTGCCTGCTAACAGTCTCAGATCCATTTGTCTTGTCTGCCCCTTTCGCTCACTGAACCTTTATGACCAGGTGGCAGTGATTTTCATTATTCACGATCTAATATAGTAAAACTCTGTAGTTTCATGATTGTCAGTGATAGAAAGTTTGTGTGTTGCTTTTTGTCAGCACAGGTGGACAACAAAAACACAGTTTGGAAAAAATGTATACCACAGAAGATGGCCATTCTGCATTTTCAGCGTCTACCATTTATATTGCTGCTTCTGTTCACACTAGAGTTGTAGGAACACATTTGTAGGCAATCTAACTAGTCCTGAGCAAAAATAGAAAATTGATTCAGACACCCAAAATTACAGCATTAATAGCTGAAGGTGCATGTGTGAAAAGGGGCACTGTGTGCAGTAGTAGTGCATGTTATTCAGCTGCATGTCACTTATGCATGGATATGTTGTTGTCCTCTCCTCGCCCTCTTCCCCAAGGCATGATGGGAGCTTACGGCCCACCTTACATGCCCATGCAGGGTCCCCATGAGGGCTTGTTGAGTGTGGCACCAATGCCACCTCACCCTGCCGGGGGGCCCCACCTGCCTCTTCACCATCTCCAGCAAGGTATGCCTGGGTACCCTGGCATGCTTCATCAGGGTAAGGGCCACTGTCCGTAGCCACACCTGCGCAGTCACATCCAGTCGTGTCTCTCCTGCTGGAGGGGTTTACCTGGTCCATGGGCTGCACAGCCTGATGTACTCACCGAGCAGTCAAAGCTCTCTGGTTTGCAACAACTTCTCAGAGTGTACTCACATGCCACACCTTACATACAGTATATAGCATCCACATACACATTCCCAGGTATAATGCATGTGAAAACAAACCAAAGAACTAACATTCAACTGATATTCAAAAACTAACCTTTCCATAAGTCATTGTAAAACATTGTTGTAGATCTCAACATAAAGCAAACCAGCATGAGCTTTACTACAATTACAAAATGCTCAGAAACAAAATATTGTCATTTAACAGGTATGATGGGCGCTGGGATGAATGGCATGGCAGGAAGTCCTGCCCCAGGAAACTTTATGCAACAGGTGAGTGTCATTTCAGAATATAATCCAGAGTTTACATACTTTTCAACTTTATATGAAATTCCGGATATAAATATTAATAATTTTGTTCCCTGCATAACTTATCATCACTGGCATTCTGCTTCAGTCATGCAGCCTCTGTTTTCGCTGATAGTCTTGCATGAGTCTCATGGTGTCAAAATGTCTAAATTAGAAAAGAAACATCCGTGTGGCTTTTATATACAACATATATATTTATTATATATAACATGTTATTTTTATAATTCAGTATTTCCACATGCTACTGTAATTTTCTGTTTTTAGCCGGGCATGTTCAGCCCAGGATCGCATGCTCCTCCACCATATCCAGGACAGGGTCAGCCCTCACACCTGCAGCCTAGCACTCCCATGTTTGTGGCTCCACCACCAAAGACCCAGAGGGTGCTCCACTCGGAGGCCTACCTGAAGTACATTGAGGGCTTGAATGCAGAGTCTAGCACTGTCAGCAAGTGGGACGAAACGCTCAAAGGTGGTGTTCCTTAACTTGTTTTTTCATTTAGGGCGTGTGTGTGTTTAGAAGCATTCTGTGGACACAATATTGATATGATATTGGTACAGAAACTTCATATTATACCATAGGTTTCTCCCACATGATCTGAGTAGATTTAAGTTTTTCTTCATAAAATAACTAACTTGACTTATTCATATATCTTTAAGCACAAATTGTGATTTTTTTTTTTCATGGCACAGCTCAACAGCCTTCTCTTTTTTGTGTGCTTTAAAAAGGGAGAGAGAAACAGAAAAGTGAACATTATTCACCTGTTCAGTACTTTAATCAAAAATTCTGTATTTCCATAACAGCTCAAAGGCGTGATGCTCACCTCACCAAAGAGCAGGAGAGCAGGCTGCCAGCTCACTGGCTGAAGAGCAAAGGAGCCCATACCACCATGGCGGACGCACTGTGGCGCCTGCGTGACCTGATGCTGAGAGACTCTCTGAACATTTGTCAGGCACACAACCTGTGACCTATTGGACACTTAACCACTATGACCAGCTCACTCACTGCTCTTATGTTCAAGCTATGGAGTTTAGGAAGGATTATAGACCATAGAAGCAATATTTTATAGTGACCTATTATCACTTTTATATTTATTAGCTAATATGATGAGCTTGATTGTTATTTGTGTGTGCATTTTCTTTTCTTTTCTTTTTTACTGACCGGATTAATTGTGCTGCAAAACTAGTGTTTTTTTGGCATATTGATATGACCAAAATAAAATTCAAAATATCCTGTTTAAACTGTGTTGTTGTTTTTTTAAAATTGTATTATTCCCTGACATGCATTACTCTTGTGTTTGCCCAGTTGCACTTATGATAAAATAGAAGCGTAATGAATTTTCAACATCTATCCACCATTACTTTGGAAGTACTTCCTCTCTGCCAACGTCACTTCCTGAAGAGAGACTCAAGATAGGGCCATTCTCTTTAGTGTTTGCCCTGTTATCCCAATGTCCATCTCCTCACCGCCCGTATTTTGATTTAAAAAAAACTCAGATTGACTCTTGCAACTGGCTGTTAACAAAAGCAAACGATAGTAGATCAACGTGTACTATGGAGTAATTAAATCTGAACAAAAGGAAGGACGAGGTGAGGTTAATTTTGTACAGGGACTTACCGAGGGTGATGTTAGCTAGCTAGCAATTTCACCGGCTGTTCCCAGACTCGCTGGGAATTATCATTAATATGAGAGGTGTATTTACCAAATAAACTATTGTCAGGCACTGCTGCCAATGAGCTATGAGTGCATCTTCCCGAAGACACCATTGCTAAAGTTTTTAAGCGTTCAGTTTTATTTTTACAGAGGTCCAATTATGTCCATCCCTGCTACTGTAGCTAGTTTGCTAACGCTAACATGGTCCTGCGGAGACGCTCCTGTAGTTACCTGGTGGCCTAATTTCATTTAGAGCTTGTTAATGTCCTCCTGACAACAATGTTTTTCTTTTGTCCCAGATGGTCACATCTTTAGGAAAGATAACTCCAATGATGTGGGAGACATTTTCGTGTTTGCATTTATGCAAGCGGTGGAAGCTCCATATTTGTATCGGCTACCCTACGGTAGCTTACCCTTTAAATGTTATAAAACTAGCACATGTTTAAGGTGGCATTTTATTAACAAGTTATATAATTATGTGTAGCAAACATTTAGTAGAATGAGGCACATATTGACATCAGTGAATGTGAATTTTAGTTGTGCTAAATCTGTTAGCGAAGGCTCCAATGGCCCCACAAACACCCAGGCTGATGGAGACCTACCAAGCTTGAATGAGAACAAAACTGTTATCACGTTTTTGGATTCGCAGCATTCGTAATAGACAACCAGGGTATCGTAAAATGTTGGTGAGGAAACATTTTAAGCGGAGATGGAGTTCAGCTGGTCAGTTCAGCTCTAGCTGACAACACGTCACATTCAGTATTGTCCATTCTGATTACTTGTTTGGTCGTCCTCGCTCTTGTTGACTGACTGAGACTGAATAATGTTGACGTGGGTGTCGTCTTGTGTTGGGACCCTACATAAATTGCCACCTATAGTGTGAATTATTTAAGGGCCAAATATGCAGGGTTTTGAGACCTTCATGAATGCTGTTAATGCTTAAGTGAATACCAATTTGTCAGGGCGAGCTAGCTAACAGAGTTAAAGGTGCAATGTGTAAGACGTTGAGTCTCATTCTCAGGTCGTGGCTTTGGGTTGGTAGGTCGGCTGGCCACCAACCCAAAGCTTCAGTATTAAAGGTGATCTTACACACTGCACCTTTAACATCTTCGTCACTGTCACCACAATTTTCTCACACCTTTATTATACACATCCTACTACTTTTTCTCATATAGTAAAAACTGCTTTATATTTTGCCAAGGCTTTCTAAAAAATATCAGTTGATTACTGTAGCTGAAATCGTGCCCTGTAAGGCAGAATATTCTTGGCACTTGTCAAGTGTCAAACATTCTATTAAATTTAGGTCCTATTTTCGGTTGAACACTCTTAGTGATGCAACATAATGTGCCTGTTTCGAGGTTGAAAGTTGAATCGGTGCAAAGCCGCCCGTAAAGCTCAGTGGTTAACTGTGTTGACTCACAGCAAGAATGTTTTGGTTTCAAACCTGATCCAGGCAGCTGGGGCCTTTCTGTGTAGATTTAGAATGTTCCCCTCCATCTCTGCATCTCCAAACACATGTGGTTTGAGTGAACTGAACACTAAATTGTCCATAGATGTGAATGAGATTGTCTATGTCATTGGCATCCTGTCCAGTGAATACATCTTTGTCTTGCCCATTGGGTGCTGAGGGTTCTGGTATCTGTGACAAAATATTTTTTTAGATGAATTAAAACTGTTGTCATTCTCTTAGAAATTGGTGTAGCTTAGTTACTCATCTCATATCCTCACTTTTCCAGGCAGAGCTTACATTCAGACCTGCTCAAGAAACAATTCCTCTCACTTTGGCATTTACCACTGCTGTACTACAAAGTTCTTACCTTGATCTCAGCCTACGATTGACCAAGCTAAACCAACGAGGATGTCCCAGCTCCAGTTTCATTGCCCAGCTAGCCCCATGCCTGCTGCCTCCGCCCCACTGCAGCTGGGGCAGCCACAGCCTGGCTACAGCATCCCTTGTGCCTCAGGCACCCTACCTTCAGAGAGTGCCAGCCAGCCCATCAGGAACTCTGCTCTACCTGCGGGCTCAGCCACTCCCTACAATACCACCACAGGTTTTACTTATTTATTTGTTTGAAAAGCTTATTTTCATTGCTAAAAATATTTTTTTCCAAATATTACTTTTTCCTCCCCTTGTGCTTCATGTTTTTTAAAGGTTATCATACCCATAACACTTCTGACTGCATAGTTTTATCAAAATGTTAACTTTAAAACTAAATTAGCTGATGCCTTGTTATTTTTTATTTTTTTTAACCAGTGCCATTGAGCGAGCTTTAATACTAACATCTCTCTATATGGCTCTGGCTATTACATAATCTAGGGCTGCACCTAACAATTATTTTTTTTATCGATTAATGTAGCAACTTTTTTTCCTGATTAGTCGACACACTGATATTGATTCTTGTAGGTGTGCCTTCCTTTAGGTAGCTAAAATAGCCTACGTTTTGCTGCTTCTTTGGTCCACAGCGATACATTTATTACATCACGCTTCTCCTCCAAAGTAAACTGGGGGCATGCTAACTGCCACCTCCTGTAAGCTTTGTTTTTGCCGTCTACTTTTATCTTTTTAGAGCACGCAATGTGAAATTACAACTCTCTGACTTACTTATTTCTCTGTTGTCTCTCGGCTCGTCTGGTTGCGTATCTCACTCACTGAGTTGATAGGAGCCTGCTGCCTCAGCCCCGCTACTGCACAGAGCGCTGGTCGCATGTCCAAATTTGCACCAAATTTGACACTGCACTTCCTTGGGTCATCAGCAATACACCTGCCTAGTTTGAAGTAGATCAGATGAATGGTTCCATAATAAGAAGGACATACAAGCAGACAGAGATTCCTTGCTTTATAGTCAGATTCTTTATCTAATTTTTGTTTGTCACAGTGTCTAACATGGCAAACCCTAAAGAGAAGACCCCCATGTGTTTGGTGAATGAGTTAGCCCGTTTCAACAAGATCCAACCTGAATATAAGCTGCTTTGTGAGCAAGGACCAGCTCACTCCAAGGTACTTTGAGAGTAATTTTTGCACACAATCCAATCATGTAATGTCATCTATGTTGTTGTCATCTTTTGTGACACGTTCATGCTAGTGACAGAATCTATTGTATTTCCTCTGTTTCCTGCCTCTGTCAGATTTTCTCAGTTAGACTTACACTGGGAGATCAGCACTGGGAAGCAGAGGGGACCAGCATCAAGAAAGCCCAGCATTCCGCTGCTGCATCTGCCCTTGCTGAGACGACACTTCCCAAGCCCACCGTGAGGACACCCCGCAACACAGGCAAGAACCCAGGTGGGCACTTCCCACTGCCAAGTTCGTGGTCTCTTTCTAATGTCTGTTAACACTTTGCAGCGACGAGTTTGCTCATATATACTTTTCTTTTCCTTGTTTCAACCTTACAGCAGATGGCATGACACATACCATGGAGTTAAATGCACTATGTATGAAGCTTGGTAAAAAGCCTATGTATAAACCCATTGACCCGTACCCAGGGATGAGACCACCAAACTTCAACTACAACGTTCGGGCTCCAGGACCTTACCAGCGCTCTATGCAACAGTGAGTTTCCTTCAGTTGGAAATCAGAAAAGAGGACATTCTTCCATTTTGTCTTAATTTTGAGTAATTTCTTGAAGCCTATTTTTGCGATGGAAAAAAACAGTTGCATTGACTTTCTTTTTGTCTCCAGGTACTACTACCCATTTCCTCCAATGGGACCAATGTTATACCACATGGAGCTTTCCGTGGGAGGCCAGCAGTTTATTGGTAAGGGACGCACAAGGCAGTTAGCCAAACATGACGCTGCTGCCAAGGCCCTGAAAGTGCTGCACAAGGAGCCAATATTGCAACAGTTGCCAGTGGTGAGAAAAGTAGTCCGCACTCATGAAATAGTGCTTGAATGCCTTTGTTCAGTTTTATTCAAAATAATTGCTTTTCTTTCTTAAATATGCCTCCTGCTCTTGACAGATGAACGGAGAGCCCGAGGAGGAGAACCTCAACAAATCAGAAATCAGTCAAGTGTTTGAAATTGCACTTAAACGCAACTTGCCTGTCAACTTTGAGGTGATTTATACGTTTCTTCTTATAAATGTTAATATGAATACATCAGTTCTGTGATGTGCAGACTAGATGTATGACTTGGCCCAGTTTCTTATCCAGTTTAATTATAGAACATGAATGTTTCTCTACATCATGTTTTGTCCTTGATTTCAAGGTTTTAAAGGAAGAAGGCCCTCCCCACATGAAGAGTTTTGTAGTGTGTGTTACGGTCGGGGAGTTTGCTGGAGAGGGTGAAGGAAAGAGTAAAAAGATTGCCAAGAAACTGGCAGCAGCAGCGGTGCTGGTAGAGTTGAAGAGGCTGCCCCATATTCCCAGTGTGGAAAAGACGCTGCCACGTATCAAAAAGAAAACCAAATCCATCATTAAGGTAACATAACAAGTGAGGTGGAATAAGAACAAAACCTGTACTGACCTGAAGTCTCTTCATTAAGTGATGATTAACATGTCACGCCAACAGCTGCAAACCAGCCCAGAATATGGCCAAGGAATGAATCCCATCAGCCGGCTGGCTCAGATCCAGCAGGCCAAGAAGGAGAAGGAACCAGAGTACAGCATGGTGACAGAGAGAGGTCTGCCTCGGCGCAGAGAGTTCGTCATGCAGGTGACTTGACAGCAACTGAAGCATGCCGGAAGTATGACATCCATCTCTGTTTTCCTCTGCCTATGCTATCACTCATTCAGTTCTTGGATGCATGCTTTCTGGTACAGGTCACGGTGAGCGGCCAGTCTGCAGAGGGAATGGGACCTAGTAAGAAGGTGGCCAAGAGGAACGCAGCAGAGAAAATGCTGGAGCTCTTGGGATATAAAGAGCCTCAGCCTCAGCCCCCTAAACCGGCACTCAAAACTGATGAAAAGGTGTTGCTACACCTTTATTTAAGCAAGTTTTGTAAACATGGCAGACAAAGAGAGTTTTTATATCTGTGATGAGCCTTGATTCCTTCATTTACATGTATTTTAAAAAAAATAATATTTAGACCCCAGTGAAAAAGCCTGGTGATGGACGCAAAGTGACCTTCTTTGAACCTGGCTCTGTAGAGGACGTGGCAGTGGGTAAGTGTCAGTAGATCTACTAGACTCATATTTGGCAGTGTTTCTGTTGTAAAATTTTATTTTATTATTTCAGTTGTGCTTTCGTCCCTTAACAAATGTACTTTTGCTTTAAAGGTTCCAAGGAGGGAGACTTCCGCCTGCCTTACCTGAGCCACCAGCAGCTGCCTGCAGGAATCCTGCCCATGGTCCCCGAGGTGGCCCAAGCAGTCGGGGCCTGCCAAGGATCCCAGGCCAAGGACTACAGTCGAGCTATGCCCAACCCAGGCAAGGCCACGATCACTGCCATGATTGCCAACGAGCTGCTTTACGCAGGGACATCCCAGACTGCTGAGACTATCCTGAAGAACAAAAATAACATGAACCAACTGCCCCACGGACCCCTCACCAGGCCTTCAGAACAACTTGGCTATCTTGCATCCGTGCAGGGCCTGCAGGTAACTGGTGGCATGTTCTGCTTTGAGCAATCATTAGTGTCCATTTGATTTAGACTAAGAATGGTCAAAATTAATGGAAATATTTTATTTTCTTGCAGGTGGAATATAAAGATTTTCCCAAAAACAATAAGAATGAGTTTGTGTCCCTGATTAACTGCTCCTCCCTGCCACCACTCATCAGTCATGGGATTGGAAAAGATGTAGAATCCTGTCATGATATGGTGAGATTTTTTTAAACTACAAATTGAATGCTTATAGTTTAATACTCTTCAACAGCTTTACTGTATGTCTAGAATGCATCTGTCAAAACTTAAAATGTGAGCGCTCTGAGAGAAGACACAACATCGCAGCCAAAAACGTGGGAATGTGGGATTATTTGGATATGGTTGTACTTAATTGAGTAGCAGTAACCTATAGTGGTCTTCACCCCTACAGGCTGCCCTCAATATATTGAAGTTACTCTCCGAGTTGGACCAGCAGTTAAATGAAAGGACAGGAAATGGACCAGTCTCTCGGTAAGCTGTGACAAACACACACCCATTAGCTTATGTATAGATGTGTTTACAATAAGACTTTATTATTGTAAGACTTACTAGCTTAAAAACCGACTAATATTTCTGGTGCTGGCCAGCGAGGGGAGCAACATTTAAGACTTTTTCGACAAATTGCGCACATCCCATGTAAACACGGCCATCAGAGGAATATTTTGGGGCTGATTTAACTGTTGACAGTGACGCTACATGTGACTTGTTTTCCACAGGTGTGGCAAGCAGGAAATCGAAGGTGATTTGCACCTCAAACAGGCTAACTCAAGCACATTGGCACAGACCCTGGATGGCACTGTTTAGATGATCAGGTTTGGTTGTCCGTAAAAGCACTAGAGAAAACTCAGACACTGTGTTCTTAGTCAGTTTTTAGAAGGCAACAGGAAGCTTTGGGCACTGTGGGCTCTAAACCATCACTGTTTTTATTCATTGTTCCAAAATGTTCACAGTTAAACAAGATTGACAGGGAAAAAAGATAGTTTCTTCCCCTTGATGTTGTTTAATTGTACCCATTATTTATTTTGTTGCGTTTAGAAAAAAGTTGCTGCATCCTAGTCAATGAGTCGGGGGTTTACTTGGTGAAAAAAAGAAGCGATTTAACTGTGAACTGTGTTTTGTTTTTGCCTAGAACTTGTTTCCTCTCTGTGAGATGTTCTAACTCTTGTTTTTAAGTCTTTTGCGTTTCACTCCCCCCCCCCCTGCTGAGATAGTTCATTAAATTAGAGCTTGTGAAAGGTTGGACCTCATCTTTGTCTAGGGTGCAGCAGGAGAACCTCTGATTTTCCTACAGTGCTTTACATCAACAACCAGTGTTATCGAAATTACCATGTAGGGCTGGGAAGAATTTCTGACTAAATGTAGCGTGTGATGTAATGTGACGTTGTGTCTGCTGCATGCAACGGGGGTGTTTCCCTGTTGCATCAGTTTCCCAACTCCCTTTTCCTCCATTATGTCAACCTCCCTTCCCTCACTGCTCCCCATGGTAATTAAACTTACGTGCTTACGCGCACAAAACAAAGACTTCTGTTATCTTGTCTTTTTTTATTACCTGTCATTGGTTGAATATACTGTATAAATGAAAAGGTTTAGTTTACCTGGAGCTGTGCAATAATTCAATATTATCATTTATCAACTCATGATTGGGTATGAAATGGGGCATCCTCGAAAGGCTCACTCGTTCACTGCAAGGATGGGGCGAGGTTCACCGCTTTTTGAAACTGGGTTGCTCAAATATTGCTCAGTTCTCAGGATTGGGTATCATTTCAAATTTGCTTTTGATACAAAGCTAAAATCAAGAAAAAATAAACAATTTTTCATTTTTTAAGGACACAATGAGTAAGTTTGGAGAAATTCTGACATACATTCGGACTGTATGCTTTAGCAAATGCTTCATTGGACATACTTAGCCATGCTTCTGAGTGCAGTAGGTCCAAAATCTGTCACAGAAAAGCCCTTTTTCTTGGAATCGGTGAGTGAAATTTACAAGTATTCTTTAAGAATTCGTGGCAATAATACTTTAAAATCCTGCTTTAATTCCGAACCAGTTTTTTAATACCAAACCCAGCGCTATGCATCATTACATTGTCACATTTATCAGCCTTACCAATCTTGTTGCTAATTCGCATGCCTTGTGAAGTAGGGATGCACAATATGTATTTTTTTTTTCAACCTTTTACCTGACGATAATTCTCCTGATAATTACCTGCCTCTCATGGCTGATACTGATAAGATGACCGCTAATTTCACATTTTTGTATTTTAAAAAGAGGTTAATAACCTGTAGTTTGTGCACACCTGAGGGTAAGAAAGGCTAAGACGTAGTCAGCAAAGATGTTTGATTTAATATTCCATAGCTCGAATAAGATTTGTTGTGTTAAAACTCGTAGAAACTTGTTTCCTCTGAAACTGGAAAAAAAATAAAACGTCCACACTGGTGACAACATGTTTGGCTCTCTAATCATGAACAAGAAGACAGCGTGCTATGTTTTTCATCTCTGTATTTATCTGGCTACATATTATCTCTATTTATCAATTATGATTTCCTCATCGGCTGATAGCTGGTGAAACAAATTTATCTGTCCGATAAATATCGTGCAGGCCTATTGTGAAGTTCACAAAAACACAATGCAGCACACAAATCACTTGCTCTCATCAGACTGTGAGTTAAGAGAAGTGGTTTTCAATCAGTTTATTTTATGTAAACACAATATTCTGGTACATGAAGTTACAGATACTAAAGACATTCCCCTTTTAGCCAGTCCAGGGTTCAATCACAGTTAATGGGACAGTTCACCCCAAAATCTAAAATACATATTTTCCCTCTCATCTGTAGTGCTATTTATCCGTTTGGATTGTTTTGGTGTGAGTTTGGTGTGATATCGGCCGTAGAGACGTCTGCCTTCTCTCCAATATAAAGGAACGAGATGGCACTTTACTTGTGGCGCTCAAAGTTCCAAAAAATACATTTGAAAAACTCAACATCAATGTCTCTAGACAAAAAACCATGACACGGTTTGTGAGCAGTTTAATGGATTTTGGATTTTGGGGTGAACTGTCCCTTTTAAGTATTTTTGCCATTTTAGCGGTTTATGGTAAAAACAGTTTGAAGGGAATTTAGACTTCATTTGAACATTACAGAAATTCTTTTGGGTGTTGATGATCACTTGGCCGAGTCATCATCTAGTACACACTTCTGAATGATCAGTCTGAAAATCTAAAGCCTCCTCTATTTGGCCACTTGTTACTGAATCCTGACTGTAGCTGACAAGCAGAAGGATTTGTTTGTTTTTATTTTATTTATTTATTTAGCTTTGGGGTCATCTGATGTATCATGAACCCTTTGGGATGACATTTGATATTAATTTGAAGGTTTTGACTCCCAACGCTGTCTTAACTGTACTTGGGTATGATTACGCAACCTGAACAGCGCCATTAGACACTTCCTTATTCATTGTGTCAATGAAAGGGTACATGCACTTGTCTGACCCCATGAAACGATACGTGACCACGTTGGATTCCCATGGCAACAATCTGAAAGAGAACAGAAGAGGTCTTTGAAGCACACTTAAGACAAACACTTAAAGAAATGTTAAACTTCACAATGTCATAGCATGAATCAAGTATTCGCTCCTACTGATACTTAACATGGATACAGTGGAAGATAAGAAATCGGGAACAAAGGAGTAACAACTGGACATTTTGGACAAAAGGAGAAATTATTTTTGTTATTACTGGGTACCTACAGGGTAAATGCTGTGAAATAAAACTTAATTTTGGTGATAATGGCATTATCATCATTGACGATCTGCAGAACCTATAAAGTAATACTAAACTGTCATGAGCAAAGTGCAAAAGCAGCTGTTTTTATTGTACTGTAGTCAATCCAAAGACAATAAGATGGCTGACCAAATTACACATGCAGTTGATTAGTGTTTAACCTGTTAAGTCCCCCATACTGTAAGTGCGTTACTGTGCTCTACAAATCAGTCCCACAAGTCCTCATTTTGGGAAGTAGCCCATATATTTTTAATGTTCCTCATCATCAGCATGAAAGTGCTGAGATTATCTGAAAGCCCCTTTTCTTACCTTCGTGTACCCTGCTGTTTTGGTAGCATATTGTGACTGTGAAATATGCAACATGATAATTTATTGTCTCAGCAGATTAGTGCAGATTAGTTAATAGTAGAAGTAGTGTAGTGTGTCTTTTCACTTACGCTCTGGACAGGACAGGCAGGTAGGTGAGGCGCGGGATGCACACTAATGGCTGGTCGATCAGGATGGCATTCATGGCCTGCTCAACGCAGTACTGGGGCTCCAGAGGGGGCAGGAGCAGTTCCACTTCCTCCCTATTGGTGGCACCAGAGGACAAAAGGGCTGGCACTTAAAATTAGTATGCAGTGTTTTGACAGCTCAAACATGAACAGCCCCTCTAACAGAATGATTACATGAGTCACATTGCTCATATTGCTGTGCTGCAGTAGTAGAATTTAGTTTAGAGTGTGAACAGAATTTCAGGACAAATTATTGCAGGAAATCCTTAATGATAATAATGGATATTTGGTGTGCCTGCATGTTGGGTAAACAGGGGATGTTTAAATTTGGAGCCCTTTTTTCTTTGCTGGGTCTAAATCAGTCCGTTCAAAAGCCAATGACAGTATGTGAGCATTTCGTGGACATACCGTATCTTGCAGCCTTCAAACATGCCCGTGTCCACGATGTAGGGGCACACGAGAGTCGTCTTCACTCCTTCAACCTCCTCAGCCAATAGCTCGTGGGCCAGAGACTCATGGAAGCCCACTGCAGCAAACTTACTTGCACAGTAATCCTGTCACACGAAAATCAAAACTCGTTTACTGTGTCAAGTGTTAAATATTTACAGAATGGTTTCACGATTTATCAGACCTGGTCAGTCTGCTGTTTTTGTGTTTGAATTTGATACTTCATTTGCTGACTTAAGCAAAGAACTGTGTGAAAAACAAAACTGGCACAACAAAGCTGTCATATCTTCATGGTGCAGTGATGCTTCTCCCTCCCTGGGTCACCTCGACACAAGCGGTGCTGAAGAGGCCGAGGACACTGGCAATGGTCACGATGTGTCCATGATTCTGGGCCTTCATCTGAGGGAGGAAGGCCTTCACTGTCTGAGACACACACACACACACACACGTGCTGCAGGTTATTATTATGAGGCAACAAACCGCCGTCTTCATATGACTTGTAGAGACTCAAATGTTGCTCAATGTGAAGGAAGCTTATGTTGCACGAGCAGCTTCGCATTAAGAGGATTTATGTGGGAATCCTACGGTCCATAGTGCCAAGGGGATAAAGCTATTAACGCAATACATTTTTACATGTCACGCATCACACTGTGCACAATAACCTGCTCTGTATAGCAGCTGATGCTTGAAAAATTGAGTCATTGTCTGTGTTCGACTTAAAAAAACCTACAAAGCAGGGCAGATTTTAGTAAGTGTTTAGTATATAAAAACAATCAAGACATGACTGATTTCCCTATAAGTGTTGGTCATTGTCTTGTTTTGTCATTGTGCCATCTTCTTTCACTTTTGAATTTTAACGATTTCCTCTATGTTTTTAAACAATTACCAATATTGGCACACACGATCAAATATTTCTGTTCACGTACAACTGAAAAAAGTCTCAAGAGTTCTGATCAATAGGCTGTGATACACTGTGATACACTGACGCCTATACTGTATCTGTCTAGGTAATAGGAGATTTATAGTACTATTAATAAGGCAAGGACTGCTGGGCTTCCTGTCCGGTCTTAAGGATGTTTCACCTTTCACACTTCAGGTGTGATGTCGGCAACAAATTTCATATTGCCAAAAGAGTTCTTACCCAGAAAAGGGCATGGCAGTTGACCTTCATCGTCCTCTCCATCAGCTCATCGGGACAGTCTAACATGCGCTTCCCAGCCACCACTCCAGCATTGTTCACCAGCATTGTAACGTCCCGGCCCAGGTCCTTTCGCACCTGGTCTGCATTGCGATACACATCCTCCCTGTTGGTCACATCCACCGTGTAGGTGTGAGCCTTACCCCCCATCTCACGCACCAGCTTGGCTGTCTGCTCATTGGAGCTGCTGTTGATGTCCCACAGCACCACTTCGGCCCCGTGCTTGGTGAATTCCTGAGCGAAGAGACGACCCAAGCCACCACCCGATCCGGTGATCAGCACCAGCTCGCCGTCAATGGGCTTGGTGCGCGGGCGCAGGACGGCCCGCACAGAATTGCGCAGGATGAAGTAAATCACATCCAGAAGCATCATCTGGAGGTCCATTAGAAAAATCATGTTGAGCTACTTTTCTGCTGTGGGCATTGATTGTAAGAAGCAGTGTTTCAGTCGCTTACTTCACACCCGTTACCTGTGAAGGTGTGTTTCCTACAACCAAACTAAATTAATTTGTGTGAGTGCAAAGGATGCAGACAGCCAAGCTGGTGTTTCCCTCCTTCTGTGTCCCTCAGCCTCCATCCACAGTTTATTTAAACACTCTCCTCCCGGATTAGAGGAAATATCTTGAGCTCGTAATTAATCCACTTTTGTTGGAAGCTGTGAATGCCTGCATTTTCACTACTACTGAGAAAAATAACGTGCCAGATGGCATTACACAGTGAAAGACTCTTGAAGTTTCTGGGTCTTTATAGGACATCATTGAAAGTTCACAGCTTGCACATATGTACACGTGAAACTCTGGCATAGCATATACATACAACATAAGCTACCTCTAAACATTTTTCTTAAACATAAGAAATACTTGCACCTTTATGTTAACAAATGTGTCAAACATACAGTATGTGTATAAATATCTCTTTATCTGTAAGGCTTCTGTATTTAGGTTTAAATCTTAGGTACTTTGCTTGAGTATTTTCATTTCATGTGACTTTCTACTTCTTTCTTCAATATTGTGCTTTCACTTTACTGCATTTATCTGACAGCTTTAGTTACTTTACAAATTAAGATCTTTGCGCACAAAACATAAAAATGTACAAGTACAGCCGAAGCGATTAGTCGATTAATTGACTGACAGAAAATGAACTGGCAACATTTTTGGTAATCATTTAGTCATGTTTTCATGCAAAAAGAGTAAATGCTTCCAGCTTCACAAATTTGAACATGTGCTGCTTTTCCTTTTAATAATTTGAATTTATCTTTAATCATTTAGAATTTTGTACTATTGGTTAGACAAAACAAACATTGTGAAAGGTGTCACTTTGGCAATTGTGACCACATTTCTCACTATTTTAGAATTTTTACAAACCAATTTACAAAATAATCATTAGTCCTATACAAAAAAGTTTTTAAAAAAATATCTTCACGACAGCCAACTACAACAGTAAAATCATGACTTTGCATTAATGCTTCAGTAATAATAATCCACTGATATAATACATAATAGTATAACAGTCACAGGGGACATTTTTCTGCATTAAGTGATCTGAATACTTCCTCCACCCCTGACTTGAGACATCTTGTACATGTACACAAGGACAGTGCAGTGGCTCAGAGGTTGACACAAAGCTGTTGTTGTTAAGTTATGATATAAAGTAAAATATTTAGATCAGTGTTCACAACGGGACAAGTTTCTGTCCTTCCTCTGGCCCGTAGAGCAGCCAGAGTCAGAGAACATAAGGTGATTATGTATATGAACCTAAATCTCTGCATTGTTACTTATGTCCCAAGAAGGCTGCTTGTTTCTGTATCACGTTCCTGTTTTCAAGGTGAACACTGACAGCCTTGTTTGCTCTCCATGTCGGCATGTGAGCCGTATTTAGAGAATCATACCAGTGAATTTGCATATTTTTATCCCATTCGTTATCAAATAAATAACAAGGCCGCTGTTCATTTTTTCAAAGCATTTAATAGCTTTCTCCTGCAGCCAGTATCAACCTGCAGAGACTTGACATTAAACATTATATACAGTACAGTATATTCCAATGAAAAATTAGATGCTTGTTTTGAATGAACAATATTTCTAACCTGTGAAGCGTTTTATGTCACAACAATATGTCGTGCTGATAAATGTTTCTCTTTCTAAAGTACAAACTATTTTTTTACAGAAATGGGTCAAAGCTGTAAGTTTCTGCCAGGATTTTTTTTCGCCCTTCTGTGAGTTAATAATAATAATAATAATAATGATAATAATGCATTTTATTTATAGGCCTTTCAAAACACTCAAGGTCACCTTACAAGACAGTAAAAACAGCAAAAAGCATAAAAAATACACACATATACAGTGCTGTGAAAAAGTATTTGCCCCCTTCCTGATTTCTTCTATTTTTGTATATTTGTCACACTGAAATATTTCAGGTCATCAAACTACTTTTAATATTAGACAAAGACAACCCAAGTAAATACAAAATGCAGCTTTTAAATGATGATTTCACTTATTGAAGGAAATAAGCTATCCAACCCTACCTGTACCCATGTGAAAAAGTAATTGCCCCCTCAGTTTCTGAATCAACCAATTAACTAAATTTAATTGATAATCTGGTTCGATTGC